>CM046841.1:38158294-38546360 GCA_025618425.1 Heliocidaris tuberculata
AGAGGAGCCAGCACGGCATTGCATGTCTTCAAGAAAAAACGATCTTCCAGAGCGCTTCCACTATGGCAAGAATGACAGTGCTCTCTATTGTTGGTTTTGTCGATCCAGGATGGCATCTATACACGGTAAATGTTTGTTGATTCTGGTTAGATGGACACGCCCCCCCCCCCCCCCCTCTTTCAGGATTCTCATTAAAAAAATTTTTTTTTTGTTCTTTGACTAGTTTCATCCATCTCACTATTAGAAGAACGATCTTTAAGAGTTTAAGTTTGATTTTTTTTCATATTTCACATCACATCATGATAAGCCAAGCCCTAAAGTAAGGAACATGCTATGGTATCATATGTATTATACATATTCAAAATTCAGAAACAACAATCAACAAAAGAAGAAAACGAAAAAAAAACATACAGAGATATAAAAAGTACGCAACAAAATAGTTTGGTGAAATAATTATAGTAAAAACAGATGCTCTTAAGTATAAGAATAGAATTTAACTCGCTTTCGACCATGTATTATGCTAATACTTTCTGTTTTGTTTTGTTTTTGTGTTATTGGTTTGATTGTTTATTTGTTTGTTGTTGTTGTTTTTTTTTTCATTTTTGTAAAAAAGAAACTTCCTGCCAATCACAAAATCACTCCAGCTGGCCATGGTTATGACAATCAGTTAATGAGTATGAAGTCTATATTTTACGCCAAGGGACCGTTCTTTCGAAAGGACTACACAGCGTCTCCATTTGAATCGCTATGTTTGACCCCATATTGGGCCTTAATCATAAAACTAGCAGTATTAAGTAAAGGGTATATCCCCTCAGGGGCGGCGCTACAGGGGGGCAGGGGCGGCCGCCCCCTATCATTTTTCAAGCGAGCAAAAAAAAAAAAAAAAAAAAAAAGAGGAAGAAGGGGGAAAAAAGGAGAAAGAGAAGGGGAAATGGAGAAGAGAAGGCTAGGCCATGCAATTATGACATAACTGTTATAGTCCTCTTTGTTATTTCAAGACCCTCGACGTGCGACGTTGCTATACGCGTCATTTTGCCCCCCCCCCCCTATTTAAATACCCTGGCGCCGCCCTGTATTCCCTTATCCCCAAATAAGTAGATATTGCAATCTAAAATGTTGGGTCCGTTTTTTTTCTTGCTCTTGAAATGTGCTCATATTCCAATAAAATATTTTCATACTTTGGACTAAATTTTGATGCCACAAGTGTATGTAGTTCTATATGTTCACACCTTTGTGCAGTGCTTTACACTTAATGTGATTTTTCACTGATAAAAGTTTATCTTTTTTTATTCCAAAACCCCACAATACACAATAACTTTTATGTCCTACATAATCAAACTTTCCTAACTGAGGCGTAAGTGATCAATTCCGTTTGGGGCGTGGTAGCGTCTCCTGTCTTAATATTAAACTTTCAGATTTTTAAATTTTGCGAGAGACCACAATTTTGACACTTTATTTTGCATGAAATATACAGATAAACAACCTCTATGCCGGAATATACGCGGTGGCTTTTGCCCGAAAAAGGTAATAATAATATTCTGGGGGAGGGGAGGGGTGGCTCCAACCCCCTTAGTCCCTCACTTCACCTCGTAAAATTATGTTTCGCATTAACTTCTAGACATTTCCTCCCACATAATAAGTGACTAGCTTCAATACCTTTCATGACAGGTTGACCTATACCAGTTTATGTGTGAGATCCTCTCACTGGACCCCGCCCCTAATAATGGTTCCCGAGAACGCTACATTGATATGCTGGTGAGGAACTAATTTCAACCAGGACAAGGTCTGACCGATATGACATCCAACATTAAACTATTCCCGTAAAAAAAACCCCGCAAAACACACCTAAAAGCTCATGTTGCCTAAAGGATTTCCTCCGAACGGATCTGCTTCACTTCTAAACGCCCCCCCCCCCCCCCACACCCCCCCCCCCCCCACACAAAAAAAATCTACATAAAAATGTCACTGCAGATCAAAAACTTGTCACAGTGTCATAGTCTATACCGTTATGTGCTCAAGTATATATATATTTCATCATGATGTGTAGTTGGGGGGGGGGGGAGATTTTAACCATCCAAAATTGCATTCAAATTAACCTGCCATACTTCCTGACATTTATAAGTTGCTTGAATACAAGACACTTGTTCGTTTGGATTTTATAGTGAGACTGTATGAATGAGGGAGGGTTATGATGTTTGAAGCTTATTTATTCCAAACGTAACAAACATACTTAACAAAACACAAATATCAGTCTTCTCACTAGAAAACACAACAGTTTGTCTTCAGTCCTTGCTGTGGACGCGATAGTAAATTTTCATAATAATCACAGTGATGATAATGACGCTTGAGCTGCCGATCAATATAAATGCGTTGTAATTAAATGTAAAGGCAAAATTACCTAATTATTGTATAGAGTGCGTCTGGAAGAGTTGTATTCCTTTTCACCACACATTTGGTTGTTCTCTATTTCACGACTTGATGTTGCATCGCCTGATGCCATTATGATTTTTTTTTTTTCGTTTATGTTATACATGTACCGATAGCACCCATTTTGAGATTTCTTTGGGTGAAAACAAAATATTCATATTCAAGCAAATAGGGAAATATTCTGTATAATGATATAGATACAAATAGGCCTATATATATTTACATTTATACAACCTTTTTCTGGACCATTCGACATTAGGAGAATAATAATAAAGGCCAGCCCCCATCTCAATATTGGGGGATATATCCCTCATCTGGATCGACGCCCTTGATTATTACCGGTTGTGCCGCCCTTCCCGAGAACATACACAAATCTACCCCAAACCTCACTATGGAAGCAACTTCATGGTGACTTCTGTCACTCATATAATTAATCCAGTGCCCTTATTTCATATACTACTAATGTTTACATAATAATTGATATTGTTTTTACTAAACAACTTGAATTGCGCAATCAGTAAACAACAGGGTGCCTTCGAGCTTCCTTTAAAATATTCCCCCCTTTTTTCAATGAATGGGCAAGGAATAGTCCTCAACGACACCCCCTGTCCCTTGGAACGTAATCGAGAATGTCAGTGATATGCCTGCGCTTTAACAAAACATAAGCATGATAAGACACTAGATACATATGACCATGATGACTAGATGAGTGCTGCTGTGCTGTTCATGACTGTTCGGACCCGTTAACTGCATTTGTATACCATGTATACGGTACGTTGGAGCTCCTACGTTTACCACAACCATAGCCCACAACCCTGCGGAGCGTCATGAGAGTGGCAGCGTAGTACCCCGTAGTACATGTACATATACATCATCGTTTTATTCTGCTCTTGACAACTTATCAAGGTTATTCAACACAATAAAATTGCTATCAATACTTGAGTTTGATTTTTTGATTTGATTTGGTGGTTTTATTGGTGTAAGTGATCATAACTGTAGATTATCTACAAAGTCATTGTGAATTTGTATTCTACTGGAAGCTCTCATTGGAGGCAGTTCTTTCGATTCGGAAAATACCAAAGGGTAAGTCACATTCTTCATCTTACCTTGCAAATATTTTGTGTAAAAAACAACATTAATGTAATATATTTCATGCATACATGAGGGGGTGTGAGGATAGCGGTGCGTGATGTATATGAGTGTGGAAATTGAATTGCAAAAGAAACACGTTCGCAAATACGGTTGGTAATTTCAATACCCTAATGTAATGCCTAAAGAAATCATGTTTGTATTGATGTATGTCATTGTCATAGCTCGCGCATTTCGAAACGTGATTCACATGGCTATTTTTAACGACTTCGCGATCGTGTTTGGGAGAATAACTAGTCTTCACCATTAATTAATGTATTGGTTAGGTATAGCTAACTATTTTGGAATACGTATGAAGCAGTGGCGGATCCATGGGGGTATGGTGGCACATGCCCCCCTCCCCCTCCTCCTCCACTCGCAAAACCAAATCCGGAATTACAAAAGTTCACCTTAAATACAACTGAAAAATATGCCCCTAATCGTGGTCTCCCGGAAACACTTTGAATACCCAACAAGAACCCTTTCCCCCCCTTTTTGCTTGAAACAGAATTTTCTAGCTGGAGACCCCCCCCCCCCTTCCCCAGCACCAGGAAATCCTTGATCCGCCATTTTGATGAATTATTCATACATAATCGGATAGTGATAATAAGTACAATTTGGTTGATGCACTTCAAGTGTACCATTACAAATACTCTTAAGATACATTGCCTTCATTAGAATTATGCAATCGATCACATGTACTAATCTTGAGACGAAATCACATTTGTAAAATCAACTTTAATCGAAGGTGCACTGGCGCCATGCATGGCGAGGAGGATGAGGGGGGGGGGGGGCAATCTTACCAGTCATTTCCAAATGTGACCCTCCACCACAAAAAGACCAATATTAAAGTTGGAAATTTGGGTTTTTAAAATTTCAATACAGTTTAAAAGCTTAGATTCTAAGCTTTAAAATGATATATAACTTGGACTAAGCTGCAAACCCTTGTAGATTACAATAAGAATGTCAACGTGTCAGACACGCTAATGACCAAAACAATAGAGAAAACATGCTCTAAAGAAGAGTGACCATTAAGAGCGCCTAATCTGTGTCCTATTGTTTGTTGCACAAAAGGTTGGGTCAAAACTCCCTAGCATGCACTGTGAAGCACTGATCGGATTGGGTTGAACCTTTCCATACCTTTAGAATTATAGATATATTTCTTTGTTTCATTAGATTTTGACTATCAGACAGTGCATAGTTTTTAAGCTATACCAGAAAAGCCATGTGAAGTACAATCCCAGCAAGGTGACACACAAAGTTTGAATGTCCTGGAAAACATGGTCATTTTGAACGAGAGTAAAAACATATTTCAACATGGTATTTTACCCTGAAATCTGTTCAGAAGGTAGATTGATATTAAAATGAACTTTCAGAAAATATAGAAAACATAAAATAAAAATTTCACCCCAAACCACCTTTTTTAACTGTTTACTCTAAAACTCCCAATGCGACTTATTGGTCGTTTTGTGGTGGAAGGTCACAAATAGGAATGTCAACATTGTAAATTGATTTCTCCCCCTGAATCCACCCCATTCCTACACAGCAATCTTGCAAGATTTATGAATTGATGAGTAACTTCTCTGATCTTGTTTACCAGGTAAGGCAAAATGGGTCAAGTTATTGAGAACAATGACGTAGATGCAGAGGGGCACAGGGCACGTCCCTGCCAGAAAGAAAACAGTGTCCCACAGTGTGTTCACAGTGTGTTCACAGTGTGTTCAGATAGTCGACTCTGTGAAGATGTGATTCACAATGTTAAAACGCTGGAATTTAACAGTTTGAAGATAATTTCACAGTGTGGACACCTCCACAGTGTGGCTTACCACAAAGTGTTCACATAGTGATGTTCGATTTCACAGTGTGAATTTACTCGCTCACAACGTGAAGATGTGATTCACAATGTTAAAACGCTCAAATTTAACAGTGTGAAAATGATTTCACACTGTGTTTCACACTGTGAACACACCATGGGACACTGAGTTCTTTCCGGCAGGGGTGACTCCCCCCTTCCCAATCGGAAGACCAGAAAGAGAGAGAGAGAGAGAGGGGGGGGGGGAGAGAAAAAGAAAGGGAGAAGGGGGGGGTGGAAGAAACAAGAGAATAGGACCCCCTCCAACCCCCAACTCCAGTCAGTGGCCTTTTAAATTCTAATTTTTGGAGTAACACCGTTGCTCCCCCCCCCCCCCCCCGATGCAAATGCGCCCTCGATGGCTGAACTCCACTACGCCACTGATTAATGAGAAGGTTGAGTTCTGTGAAAGGTGAACAAAATAATTTGTGGGCCTCCTCATTCCTTTTATGTCAGTTTGGAAGAACATCGTAGCAGAAATGTCCCCCTGAAAAGGATTGCTCTTCAAATGCCCTCATATTCGAAATATGACGAGAAATAGCTGAAGTGTTCGGGCCGAACATTCATACCACATTGTGTGTGCAGTCCCATATATCAATTTCTGTGTGTATTTTATGTGATTTTCAACGAGATTGGGTCAGTTTATTATGATCTCAAAACCTCACAGTATACACCAATTCTTTTGCAGACATGATTAACCTTTCCCAGTGGCTTTGAGACAGTTTCTTTCACAATGAAATCACATGACCAGAACTCAACTTTTTCTTTAAGAGTGCGCTTGGGTCAAGTATTTATGGCCAGGGTGAGGGCAGGCCCCTGGGAACGATTTTGTTACCGGGGGTGCTGTGAGCAGATTTTTTTTTTTTTTGGTGGTATGCTGTTTCTTATCTATGAATGGCGCCTGGGGCAAACAGTGAAGTTGCTTTAAGTGCAACGGCAAGTGTCCCCTATAGAAAACTGGAGGTGCTACAGCCATTGGCGGATCCAGGATTTTGTGACAAGCAAAAAAAAAAAAAAAAAAAAAAAAAAAAAAAAAAGGTCCTCAGCGTTTTGGGGTCTCTTTTTAACTCCAAAAATCTCTGACAAGCAAAAAAAAAAAAAAAAAGAAAAAAGAAAAAAAAGAAAGAAAAAAAAAAGGGTCATCAGTATTTCGCTGGCTACAGCACCCCCAGCACCCCCGGCACCCAGGGGCCTGGGTACGTCATAGGCTATTGAAGGATGAAATGCGAGAGAATGAAGCAACTGAGTGGAGGATGTAAATGCTTTCCGTTTTCTCAACTTCAAATTTCACCTCCAAAGGGTTCTTTTGCTTTTCTCTTGCCATTGTTTTGAGGGGCCTGTTCTCCTTGTAGCTATGACACTCTATTTACGAAAACCTATATAGTCATGAATGATAGTGTGTGATTTTGTTTATATAGGTGAAGGATGCTGCTTCTAAAGGTCGTATTAGTTTTAACATGGGTCATGATGATCACGTGGAGTGCATACGGTCATGCTGCTCAAGAGGAAAAGGTAAAAAGCTTAAAAACAGAAGAGTGTTTCACAACAGACGCGTACGAGGTCGGGGGAGGGGGCGGGTGGGGCGATTTTTTTATTTTTTTTTGGTTGTAATTTCAGATATTCGGGCCCCTGGCACGTCATATATTTTGGCAGTGAGATCATCTATTTGTAGTTTTTTATATTTTATTTAATATATTTTGATGATAGAATGGCCAATGAAAATGGATTCCAAGGTTCTCGTCCCCTGCATCTTCCCCTTTTTCAGTTCGCCTCCATTTTATCTATTTATTTTTTAATTTGATATTTTTGTTTGACATCACAATTTTGCGGAAATCTAGATACTGCGATAAATATGAATCATTAGTTTAGTGCAATTCTAGCTTGTTTTGATCCTCTTTAGTGCATGAGCAAGGTACCTTTTATCAAGAAAATCTTTAATGAAATCGACCCCACAGGATTCGTATATACGACAATATATCAAATATCAAATACATGTAACATGGAATCCCTTCCTCCTCATTTTTTTAAACTCCTGGGGGGCGTTTCATGAAAGGATTTGTCAGAAATTTTATCCGACAATTTTACTCTCAGCCAATCAGATGCAAGGATTTCAGTAGCTTATAACAGTTGTCGGATAAAATATCCGACAACTTCCTTTCATGAAACGCTCCCCTGGACAAGAAACTAGGATTCAAGTTTACCTGGCCTTTTTTCTTTCTTTGAAATCTCCCTGAGCAGCAAAAGCTGATCCTCCTGTTGCTTGACGGTCTGAGGTGGGACTCATATGGCATGGACCTTCCCTATCTCCAAGATGTAGAGAGAAATGGTGTCAAAGCCAGTTGGATGGACGGTGTCTTCATCTCCATGTCCACACCTAGCATGTACTCCATTGCCACTGGTAAGCCGGCCATGCGACAACTAGCATGACTAATGCCTGAGTTCTTTGTGTACTTAAAGTAATTTTGTGTAAATCACTTTGATTAAAACACACCATGGTGTAGCATGGGTCCGGGTATTGAGAGGGCATGGGCATGCTGTGGAGGGTGGCATCAGTGTTACTCGGTGGATGATGAGAATTAACAAGGACAATGATCAGGAGGAGGTCGTAACGTGTTATTTTCACGATCTATTTCCCCGTCTCTCATTTTCTCTTCTTTTCCCTGTTTTTTTTTCCTCTTCGCTGTTTGATGGGGGCACGTGCCCTCAGTCTCCTCAGTGCCCCCAGTATTAAACTGCTGCATATACATGTATATGACTATGGATCATGCTCAGTTGGTCGATTGAAAGGAATCCCGTACTGGAGCACATATGCAACTTAACGACTATTATTACGTAAATGTATTTTTCTTCGGGTCCGCTCGCTATTCATAAGAACCGCTATTCATAGAAAACCGCTATTCATTTAACACGCGCTATGAATATCGGTCCTTATGAGTAGTTAAGAATAGTGGTCCTTTTGAATGGATGTCCTTAAAAATAGCGAGGAAATTTGTCTATGGTTTGCTCGCTATTCAGAAGGACCGCTATTCGTACAAGACCGCTATTCATTTAGTCACGCGTTATGGGTAGCGGTCCTTATGAATAAGTGGTCCTTATGATTAGGCAGGTTACCCCTTTTTCTTTTCGCCAACAACAAAATCATATTAGGTTTATACCCGGAAAGTCATGGTGCCATTCACAATTTATACTTTGACCCTGTCACCAAGAACCGAACCTACTCGTACCCCGACGCTCTCAACATCACTGAATGGTTCGACACTGGAGCCGAACCGATTTGGGTAACCGCCATCCTGCAGGGTCTACACGCAGGTACAATGCTCTACCCTGGCGGTAACGTACCCATCAAAGGCATCCGTCCCGACAAGAATATTCCGAGCACCGAGTGGTTTTGGTTAGTACCACTGTGTTATCATTAATTCTTACATCACTCTACTTTTACTCAGGACTATAAAAAGATGGTTTAAAGGGTACCAATCACCCAAAATAATTTTGCTACGTATGTTAGAGGTTTCATGTCGTTCTACTAAATTCAAAATATGGGCTTCAAATATTAATTCTATAAAGAGATATTGCAATTTTAATTACACTCTCTATAGGCGTAAAAGCGACTCGTGAGTAAACTACTCGACGCACCTGTACGCGCTCGCCAAGATAAAGGCTCGCGCGGAACCAAACTCGGAGTTCGGTTCCGCTCGAGCATTTTTATGTTATCCTCTTTTTCCTTCATCATGTTCATACTCATTAACTGTTGACCTATAGAATACCAGACAAAGTTCTTTGAGGTTGATTTTATACTTTCTAGCTGTACACAAATTATTTTTTCAGGTGACTGGTACACTTTAAAGTGAACTGTTAACACATAATCATCAATTGATAATGTTCTTGTATCATGGAATTTCGTTAAAATGAGCTTTGTGTCTTTAATACCAATACGTATATCACTCTTTTTCAGGACTTAAAACCAAAATTAAATCTGGACTTGTTATCTGTCAGTATGATGCGATTTTATAACAAATATTTTGATTTACCCCAAAACATAATTATGATAATTGTTTTCCGTAAACATCAGATCACATTTATGACAACGTTTCAGTTGTTACATTGTCATGTTATTACTGGATCCTTCAAAGTATATGGCTTGGGATAATAATAATCATTATCATGGTTCACATGGTTTTGAAAAGATGGTACTTCCTATTATCCAAACGTTTTGGAAGGTACCTCAGCTCTTTTTCGAAATTTGTTAAGATAACATAATACCATAGACAGTATGAACATCATCCGTATTCTGACGGATGAATGACATATGCTCCTGCGACAATTGCTCCGGTCTAACTTTGCCATGCTAATCCTAAACCTAAAGCTAAACCTAACCCTAACCCTTACCCTAACCCTAACCCTAACCCTAACCCTAACACTAATCCTAATCTTCACATTGTCCTTCACAAAAACAAATCATGACCTTGACCTTAACCTTTGACCTTTCGAGATATGGACTGTGGAGCAAATTTCGCAGGAGCAAATGTCGGCACCCCATTCTGACACCTTCGTTCTTACGACTTATTACATTAATGATCCCATAGATTTGCATATACATGTACCTGTGAACATTGAGAGAGAGTTCTTTTTTCACAGTCAATAAAAAAAATTACCAGTTTTGGTAAGTTTTCATTTCATGTTCTTTCATTTACGACGAAGGTTACAAGACAGGGCCTTTTTTACTGATTGAGAAAAAGAAACATATGATTTCACAACGTTACATCACCTCTCAGATGAGCCTCTTCAGTACTTGAATTATACAGTTTCTTAACTGTTAACGATGTTAATTGTTATCAAAGGTTGAATTACGAAATGACGGCACGTGTAGACAACACCATCTCCTGGCTAACCGACGACGATTTCGATCTCGTTATGTTGTACTTCGACAACCCTGACGAATGGCTGCACAAGTACGGCATTGGCAGTCAAGAGGCTATCGACAAGCTCTACGAGGTCGACAATGCCACAGGGTATCTTTTCCGTGTCCTAGAAGAGCGACGATTGGACAAAACCGTCAATGTCATCATTGTCAGCGACCACGGACACATCAACAGTGCAGATTCCAAACACGTCAAGCTGTATGATTACATCAACAGATCCGACATTGATTTCATCATCGCTGATTACGGTCCGACTTTCCAAATGGTTCCAGTGGAGGGGAAACTTGATGAGGTAAAATATTTAAGCAAGGAACGTATAGTGCGGTTGGAATTGGTTGCAATGAAATACAGTAACCCGTATTAAATCACTGCATGAAATGTAATGACATTTGAGGGTCATTTTGCCAGGACGGACTTAACATTCTTAAAAAACAAACACAAAACAAAAACAAACAAACGAAAAAGATATGTAATAAACTTTTACATATGGACTTATTCAAAAGTCTATCAGATTTTCATAAGATATGTTTATCTTTTTCTGAAGTTTATGTAGGCCTACGCGTACTGTTACATAACATTTGCTTTTGATAAACGAACGATTCAAGAAGGAAAAATCGACACATGTGCCATTATGGTGAACAGATTAATTTTGTCCTTCGTCACAAGATATTCAAGGAAAAAATGCATTCTAAATTTGGGACTTTTGTTATTTCAGGTCTACGAAGCTCTTAAGTCTGCCCATCCTGCCCTTCATGTCTACAAGAAAGAGGAGATTCCAGAACGCCTCCACTACGGCAATCATGAAAGAGTCCTCCCCATCTTTGGCTTCGTTGACCCAGGATGGCACCTGCATACGGTAAACTAGCATAGGGTAACCAGGTAACTAAAAGTAAAGATGTGAATATATCTTCGCATCTTCAGTGGGTACAGACAACTGAAAAGATACCATAGATTTGGGTGGACTAAACAGGGAAAATAAAAGAAGAAGGAAAGAAATGCTCATACGAAAAGAAAGAATAAAAGTGAACTGTACAAGGCTGATGTGGTAAATTCATTCATGTTAATTGATATCGCACGTTATGTTTGATCTTATCGATTTATAGTATGGCATTGGCGGCGAATTTAGGGGGAGGGGCAATCTCGGCTCGTGCCCCCCCCCCCGAAAGAAAACCATGCATTGTGCCCCCCCCCCCCCTTAGAGCGGAAAAACCTTTGTTGTTGTTGTTGTTGTTGTTACTTGTCAGAGTAGTATGGAGGGAAACTGGACCCCCATAACACCCCCCCCCCCCCCCTTGAGCGACTTTTGGTGGGCTGGACGAAAGAAGGGCTGGCGAGACCCCAAAAATACAGATCTCCCTCCAAGTCATTTCCCAAAGTTGACAATACTACATTTGTGTGCCCCCCCCCCCTTATACAAAATCCTGGATCCGCCCCTGTATGGCATTCTATTGAAGGCTAAGTCCCATGAGACCGTCAGCCCCTGAAATTGACAATGACGGTCTAGTGGGCTTTCTAAAAAGTTATCAGTGGGTTCATGAGACAGACTACTCACGAGACCGACATGTCTGTCCAGCGGGCCTTCTGACAACTCTTCTAGGTTACACTAGACCGGCAATGTTACTCTCGTGAGTTTTCGGTCACATAGGTTGTCGGTCTGTTACAATGTCCTGCTCATTTATTTGCTGATTACGTTTCAACTGATGAACATTTTTTCGAATTGATTTCTGACAGAGAGCAGGAGCCATCGACAGTTACACTATATCTGACCATGGCTACGATACACAGTGGATGGTCATGAAATCGTCTTTCTACGCCCAGGGTCCGTACTTCAGAAAGAACTACGCTGCTGCTCCACTAGAATCGGTAATTTTCTTTATCAACCATCATCATTCATTATACATGAGTGGCGAATTCAGGGGGTACAACTGATTCGTGACCCCCTTTAAATCCAACTGGAATACCTGAAGTACACGATAACAATGTGCCCTCTTTCAACTGTGTAATTTTTCGGTATCCTCCCCCCCCCCCCCTCCCTTCGCAAAGTCCTGGATCCGCCCCTGAATAAATGATCATTTAACTAGCTGTCATACTCACCTAGGACTTGTGTTTTCCGAATAGACCGTTAATTTGGTAATGGCGAGTAAATACTGTACAACAATATTTATAATGGGGATTCGGGCTCGCATGTATGTCAATATTTTATTCGAAGTTGCAATACCATGAATACAGTCTACATTGGTTTTAAAAGAATAGGGCGATCAGGTTTTCATTTATGTCATTATTAATCATATTTCATTATCATGTTTAAACTTAAATATAACATGGAATCATTTTGCTTTCAACTAATGAAATCCTTTCTGCCATCTTTAAATGCCAAAAGGTTGACCTGTACCAACTCATGTGCGAGATCCTGTCCCTAGACCCAGCACCAAACAACGGATCTCGAGCCCGCTACGTCGACATGCTTGCTTCAAGTGAATCTGCTGACCCTACCACTCCACCGTGTGGTAATGCTTCTCCACGACATTTTATCCCCGGAAATGCTATCTTCAAAGTTTTGCTGCTGATGTTGGTTTTTAAAATGGTTTGAACATTAAAAGTGTACATATTTTCGACGTAACAGAGAGGTTCTAAAGCCGGGTTCACACAAAACGTCATTTCGATTCCATCAGTACATGCGCTCATCGAGCCTGTGAAGGCAATGAACCTACACGCCCGCTATTAAAAGTATCGTTTGCATTGTTCATTTTGCAATCACTTTTTGAACGATATCCCTCTTTCATGACGCGCATGGGACCGTATAAGTTACTGACGCGGTCCCAAAGTCAGCAAATGACGCCTCGTGTGAGCTGGGCTTTTGACACATGCTCCGGTGACGATTGATCCGCCGTTAATTTCTGAAACTAATCCAAATTCCTAACCTGGACCAAACACTACACCTAAACCTAACCCTAACCTTCAACCTAACATACACCCAGTCGCAAACCACAATTATAACATTTTCGATAAAATAAGGGCTGGAACAAATGTCGCCGGAGCATGTTTCGGATCATCCATGAAAAAAAAAAGCTTTCAGTTTATGTGCTAATCATTATACCCGAAGTTCCTGATTAGTCAGCTCGGCTAGAAATTTTATGTAAGAAATCACGGAGTTCCATACATAAAACGGACCCATTCATAAAAGGGTATGACATTATCGTGCCTTATTATTTGTTTTCACTTTTGTTTTCCTCTTCCTACATGGTAGCACATAATGAGAGGTGATCTTGATCCACTGCTGAACGACTAACAGACATTTAATTAAGAAGACCGTCAGTAATGAAGCATTGTTTATCAGTTTTTGCTGCATGAAAGTCATGAAAGTGAAAACGAAAATAAACAGGCCATATATTGATGTTCTTTTCTTCTTCTGATGGGCCGCACTTTAAAAACTAGAGGACTACCCACAGCCCTACTTCATGTATGTTACATAGGCACTAGTGTAGTATAGTGATGTGAATATTTTTATTTTCTAAAAAATATGCAATAACACCGAACGGAGTAATTGTTTTCTTGTAATAATGCTGCATTCTACAACCACTTTGTTTTACATTCGGGCATTTATCCTTTGAAATTTGTTCTCTCTTCAGTCATTTCTCATAAAAAGGTAAAACAACGACAAAAGACAATTGTGAATACGCTGACAATTTCTGATTATCAATGTATATGCATAGATAGTAATAAGTCACTTGTCTTATAGAGTGGAAATAAACATGAAAATAAATAATATTGAAGACACCTTTGGTAGCTTACTTAACTGTATTGCATAAACACTTTGCATTCTCTTTTAACTATATTACTGGGCATTACGTAATTATATGTCATAATCTAAAGATATAAACATAAGTTATAAGTAAAATGTAAGTTATTGTATATTTATATCATTTTGATTGTAAAACTTTGAATATGCGTTTTTTTTTATTCAATTAATATAATATGATACATGTTATAAAGACTGCAAAATGGTGCATGCAGGCCCTCGATTCAACTGAAAGCAAATCTTGTTCATTTTCTGAAACTATCGAAATGGCATTTTGTCCATATTCGTTTCTTTATCTCACTATAAAGCTACAAAAAAGAAAGACATTTCAAGTGTGCACATATACTATTTTTGTTCCTTCTCCTACTTCATTCACCTGTTCACAGCTGTGTAAAACGAATGTACATGGTTATATATTTCCAGTTCATAAATTTCTTTCATAAAAAATCTATATTAAAACAATCTAATAGACAAATTCATCGAAACACTATCAAATGAAAGTTTTAGGATAAAACCATCTGGACACTAATCACCATACAACAACCTACAAACAACAAAAACAAACAAAAAACACAATTGTGATAATAATAACAGTCGTATACACATCATGCACACTATTTACTTTAGTAGACAACTACACTTAAATCCTGTCCTGTTTTCTTCTCGGGGTTAACATCTTTAAACCAAAACCCTGCAGTACGCCATTGTATACAGAAATACTACTCACTGACTCATATAAAAAGCACAAAAGTGAAGAAAAAAAAAAGTCTTCTGTATACTTTTCAGGTGTCGTAGTCTAGTGGATACTAAAGTCATCGAACTTTGGCTCACAAGGTATGGGGTTCGATTCCCAGCCACATCACTAACGTCTTTTGGCAAGACATAAATTAGTCCAGATTCTGGCCGTTTCTTCTTCTGTTTTTAATGTGAGATTCATATAAAACCTATCGCACACAAGCCAGTTATACACGCGCTATGCACAGACGGCGATAACCCCACTTTACCTAGCCTCTAGCCGAGGCCTCTTGCTGCATTCCCCTGTAAACGGCTGCCAACGAGACTACGAGGCGCGTCAGCGCCGAGGCCTCTACTCACTTGCCCCCTAATTAAATATGCAGTATTAAAATAAGGTAGTGATACGTCACAAATTGTATGCAGATTATAATTATGCGATTTGCTGTCTTCACGCATTCTGACCAATGAGCTGCGTTTTTGGCGAAGAACTCGTCCATTATTTTAGAGGGAACTACTTTACGTCATAAAGTAATAAAAGAACAAAACTCCTTTTTTTCATTTATCTGAACAAATATTCATACTTTTACATTACAAAATTATATTTCATAGCATTTTTGCCGCAAAATAATGGCTGTTATTGAGTCCTAGTTGACAAATAAAATATATTTCTCCCTGCGTAGGATCAACTGTGATTCGATTGTAAACCTATGTTGTAAACACTGTATTATACCTTTTGTGCATGTTTACTCGCATGGACGTGTGCATGATATGTCTGTGTTGTTGAGTCGATCAGCTGATTTGAGGAAAGTTGGTATAAGTTAATTTTTTTTTTGATTTTGCAATTTCGAGTGAAAAAATGGGATGAAATCATGGATGACACTCCAACCAAACGCGTGGTACCGCATTTGAAAGAAAATAAAGGTAAATTAGCCTGTCACAGAGGACCAAGGACTTGTGTGATTTGCAATCCCGATTTAGTGACTATGCGAAAGTATACATGCGTAAAAGAACCATTGGCACAGCAACTTAAAGTATTAGTGGTGAGCACCCGGTTACTGCGCCCAGCGCAGCGGGGCTTGTTTCGTCCGAGATGGTGGGGCCTGTCCGCAGGAAATCGGTACATAGAGGAAGAGCTTGATATATGGCACTCTTTCCATAGCCAGTGGGAAGATTTACAAAAACGTCTCTCCCAGTAATGGCTTCAACTTGTAAATCCTTGAAATGTGGTATTTTGAGCTTTTTCGCAGCAAATTCAAGGCTTCTGGTCAACCTTTCTTCGCGACAAGTCTCCACCATGATGAAACGATGTGTCATGAATATTTAATATGGAAGGCAAAAGTCTGGTCACTGATTAGTGAATCTAAAAAATTAATATTTAGTAGTAGGAGTCTATCCCGCTCACTGATTGGTGGAAGGAGAGATGGGTGGGAGTACCACAGTGTCAATCAAAAGTTTTTCGCATATTAAGATATACCGCTCCGCTAGATGTTTTTCAATAAAAATAAAAAGAATTGTTGTTGTTAGTGTTAAGTACAACGGGCAAGTGAGTAGAGGCCTCGGCGCTGACGCACCTCGTAGTCTCGTTGGCAGCCGTTCTTGTTGGCAGCCGTTTACAGGGGAATGCAGCACAGGGGATTGCAGCAAGAGGCCTCGGCTAGAGGCTACACTTTACCCGACTCAAAAATGTGTGCGAGTCTCACACGCCCTCAACGTCTATAGTAGGTATAGTGCATATCACGGAGCGCTCACTGAAAACAGTCCAGGCAGTGGACTAGACATAAATCTACATTTGCCACACGCTAACCAGATGCAATATTTACGTGCCTCCTGCTTCCGAGAATTTTCAAATTACGAATATTCGGGCAAAGGGCACCTCATAATCGTTGGTCCAAATGGTCTATTTGTATTTTTGAAATCTTTTATCTGCTATAAAGATTACGAAATTATGTTTTCACTATTATACATTGTCAATATATTGCTTACTTGCTCTGCTATCTCGAAAAATACGAAAACGGAAAAGTTGTTATACAGACGTTAGCTCCGTTAGCGGCATTGAGCCCTTATGCCGGTGATTCTTATCAGAAATAAACATTAATTCCCCCATTACGACACGTTGATCATTATATTCTTAAACTTTTCATTGTTTTGGATAGTAAAAATGTTAAACAACACCTTTAGAAAACCTTCCGTACACAGAATTGATCTTTATATCTCCAGCTAGTCATCAAACCACTCGACTACTACACACCTCTACAAATAATACGATATGAATATTTTACTTCTGTGTAAACTGACAAGTGACAAACTACTACATTCACTCCTCTGAGTTATTGTATTCCAATAGTCAGGAAGCAGATTGCATACATTAGGTGTTGATAGGGTGAACATAATAATAATAATAATTATAATAATAATAATGATAATAATAATAATAATAATAATAATAATAATTGTAACTTATATAGCACCAAAACCACTCTGTGGAGTGCTCAAGGCGCATGTAGAAATTAATTAAGAATTAAACAGAAATGTTTTTACATGATTTTTAAAAGAATCAAATGTTATACACTTTCTGATATCTTCAGGAAGGCTATTCCATAATTTCGGACACGCGTGTGCAAATGATCTTTCCTCTCAAGATTTTGCGACTTTAGGGATAGCAAGAAAACTTGAAGTGGATGAGCGCAAAGATCTTGCGGGGTGCAATTTTGAATTAAAGAGGTATTGTATTGGGGAGCAGAACATAATGTTTATCCGATCAATCAATAACTTATGCATGTAATGTATCCATTTTGCCTTCTGGATTTTGAAGTACAGTATGTCATATCGAGTGAATGTATAGTTGTCACTAGGTAATCATGCATAGATTTAATCGCAAGTAAGGAAATTTCATAGTCATTGTTATTAGATAAGTTCTACTAAATGATTTCATTACGAATCTGCCATCTCAGCGGAGTTGATTAAAAGTTTCAAAGATTCCTAATAGGCACAAAAGTTCCACAATAAGCACAAAGTCTTTTATTTCGAAAAAAGGTTATGAAGAAGTCTTTAATCAAAGTAGTGTCGACAACAGTTTAAGATTTGCCGACACAATTTCTTAACAAGGAAAGCGTATTACATCCCATCCTCCAATTCTATCCTAAAGGCGGCTTCATGACTGACCAATGAGGGGGAAGGGGGGGGGGGGTGGTGGGGGGTGGCGGAATGTTTGAAAAATCCGCGATCCCTTGGCGTTTTGGGTATAGCTAATGAAGGTTGTTTTTTTTTCGAATGGGGCCCACGTCCGATTTTTCCCCCTTTATTGATCCATCAAGGATTCTAGCGACAGCCTGACACAAATGGTTAAAAACGCACTGAGAAACAGGTTTCATTGTCAGTGCAAACACTTAACAGGACCGTCATTAATCCTAGACAGCGGTACTACGTTGGGCAAAAGTCGGCAATTGTCGAGACGGTCGCAGTTTGTGAGACAACGTTGACCAATTGCGGAAACCTTGGTCCAACGTCAATTTGTCACTCTAAGCTAACATTGACCGACTGGATAATGTTAGCTTAAAGGGAAATGTAATCTAATAGATGTAATCTATTCCTTCTTGTTGTCCTACGTAGTTTTGCATTAAAATATACGAGATGGGTATAAATCAAGATTTTCTCAGCAAAATTTATCGTCTGCTAGCGATACCTGGGGCTGCCATTTTCTTGATGTGTACATAAAGATATTTTTAATCTGAATGCAAAATTGTCTTTCTTCAAATCCCATTTGAGATTTAAGATAGTTAACAGATATATATACATATATTCTAAAAACGAAAATGTGTTTTATATTTCTTTGAAAATTACTATTTTACTGAATAGAAATCTATTTTTTTTATACTATGACGTAAGCGATGGAGCAAATTAATTCAAATTTATGGATGATAACTTTCCCGAGCGTCAATAGTGACAAACTATGCATTCACCTGCTCTAAGAAAATGGGCCTCAGTAGTCAGAATGCACGTCGTGTAAATTATGTTCTGCTATACCAGGCAAGCCCAAGAAATCGATTTCTATTCAGCAAAACCAGAGAATTTGAAAAGAAATCTATAAATTTCAAATTTCAGAATATTATGTATAGACCTGTTATATATTTTCCATCATATACAGTTAGAACCAACTCCGGAAAACCGAGCACAGGTATATACTCCGAAAACGGCGTATGGAGCAAGATGAATATAGAGCCCTCATTGTTCAGTGCGAGACAGTGTGTACAAAATACATGGGGAAAATCGTGTAATGTCGACCTGCTGTTGATAATATATTTTTCAGAAATAATGCTGCGGATATATTTCAAACGTATGTCATTTGAAAGTAATTTCATATGACGAATCATTCAAAGATTTTGAAGATAATGGACACGCAGCATTATTAAAAAAAAAATTATATATCGTTGGCTGGTTGACTTTGCAATATTTTCCCCCATGCCTTTTGTACACACTGCCTCGCACTGAACGATGAGGGCTCTATATTCATACGCCGTTTTCAGAGTATATACCTGTGCTCGGTTTTCCAGAGTTGGGTCTGACTGATATATGGGGATTTTTTTTTTTTTTTGTAATGAAGAGAAGCAATTTAGCTCTAGGATAAAATATTTCTTCCTGACCAGAACGGTTTCCAGTAGTTCAGGTACAACTTCATATCATCAAGAAAATGTCATCCCCCATGTAAAGTGTTAGCAGATGATACCGTGTGCTAGAATGTCTTGATCTAAACCCTTTTCTGATATTTTATTTCTAAAGTGATACAGGCTAATGATTAAGAATGCATTAAACCTTTGAAGTACATTTATATTCTGGCGTTAATTCTCCTTCAGCAGTGACAACATTGGTCCGATGGACAAAAAGAGGTTGGCCTATTGTCACGTGGCCAACGTACCAGTACACATTGAAACAACCTTGGACCAACGTAGTATAGCTATCGGGGGTAGCCCCCTTGTTAGATATTTATTTTACATGTAGCGACCATGACGTCCTCATAGTCCTCTGGTACTTCGTAAATATCCAGAGGAGACTCGTACTGCTGGTGTTCGTAAGGTGACTCTGGTCGGGGTGCCACAGAATGCACCATCTGCACTTGCGTACCGGTGCATTCCGCGGCAGGCGCCGCAGGTTTGCTGCCCATGGGGTGTCCGTTGGTTGCTGCTGCGCTTGGTTCTGTAGGCCTACGGCAGGTAGCGTCCCTCGCGGGCAGCTCAGGTCTGGGTTCTGTAGTCATGCGGCAAGTAGCGTCCCTCGCGGGCAGCTCAGGCCTGGGTTCTGTAGTCATGCGGCAGGTAGCGTCCCTCGCGGGCAGCTCAGGTCTGGGTTCTGTAGTCCTGCGGCAGGTAGCGTCCCTCGCGGGCTGCTCAGATCTGGGATCTATGTGCTCGCGACAGCTGACACTCGTGAAGGATTTGGCGTAGCTGTTAGAGCAATCCCCCTTACGTGACAGTGGTTGGAGATGAAGATCTCTTTTCGCCCGTGCGGCTGTTTCCCTGTTAACGGAGAAGACTATGAAGTGTTAGGGGCCGGTCCCACTGATAGCCATAAGGGTCAAGTCTGCCTTCCGAAGATCATGTGGAAAGGTATTGGATATCGGTATTGCTCATCAATTATCAGCCTTCAGTACCGATTTTTCCGGGATCTAATTTCTAATTAATGCATCAAATTTCAACATAAACTCCAGGGGGGGGGGGGGGGGGTTGTTTCATAAAGCTGTTCGTAAAGTTACACATTACTTTACGAATGCCTTAAAGGAGAATGAAACCCTGGGGAAAAATCAATTTTAATGAAAAGAGAGGATAGAGAGAAACAAGTGTTTAAAAGTTCCATCAGAATCGGTTACGAAATGGGAAAGTTATGAAAGTTTGAAAAGTCTCAATTTACTTTCTATATGGCGATCCTCAAATTGGCAATGTTGCTTCAAAGTGAAAGGTTTAGTAGTACAACTCTCCATATGTTTTGTACAAATGTTCATATTTTCCCCATTATCTCTCAAGGTGCAGCTTGTCTCCTCAAGATATATCATCGGAAATGTATTTGACACAATTATGTTGAGTTCACAAAAAGACAAGCAGCATCTTCAGAGATAATGGAGAAAATATGAAATTTTGTGTACAAAACATATTGAGAGTTGTACTACTAAAGCTGCCATTTAAAGCAACATTTCCAATTTGAGGATCGCCATAGAAAGTAAACTGAGACTTCTCAAACTTTCATAACTTTCTCATTTCGTAACCGATTTTTATTGAACTTGTTTTTAAAATTGCTTCTCTCTATCCTCTCTTTTCATTAAAATTTATATTTCCCCAGGGTTTCTTTCTCCTTTAAAAATGACAAGCCAAATGGGATGCTCAATCAATTTTGACTGCATCAACTAAAGTTGAACTGGAAAATACAGTCACACTTTGTCAAAACATCAGGAAAAACTTTGGGCATCCTATCTGGCACTTCATATTCAAGTCGTTCGTAAAGTCATGCGTAACTTTACGAATAGCTTTATGAAACGCACCCCCCCCCCCCCCCCGAGGTCTTTTTTAGAGTTATATTTTTATGTATATCGTTATCGGTAATACTGGACCTGCCCCTAATGCATTCACGTTTGTGTGTTCCTATGAGGAAAGACCACTAAAAAATTAATGAAAACGCAACATAGTCACTAAGCCATATGTATCAAAAACACGTTTTGTGTTGTTTTGTTTTTGTTTAAAACTACAGACATGAGCCATGTCGCTTCAAGGAAAATTGCCCGGTTGGGTCACTCGACGTGAAAAAGCGTGGTTATTTTAGAAAATCAGATGACATTTTGCTGACGACCCCGTTATCCCACAGCAAGAGATATCTAAGACAATTTTCGAGATATTAAATGATGAAGGTTGATGTCGGCGTTGATAAAATCGATATCTGAATGATAATAAATGATAATGCGGAAGTATTCCGACACAATAACGTGTTTGTTCGTTAAAACGAATTCTCCAAATCCTTCTTAAAAATGTAAAGGGATATTTCATGGGGAGGCTAGGCCTCTTTGCAAATACAGGGATGTTTATCTTTGATAACGCCTAGATTTGAGAGTTAATTTTAGAACGTCTCCTCGTTTTCCTGAAAAATAGGGAATTTTGAGAAGGGATTATATGTAATTAAAACATTTCCTTAATGGAAAGTGAGCAATCATGGACGCAAGTCTTCGCAATGACTGCTGTTGTTTTATATTTTTTTAAAAGCAAGATTTTTTTCCCCCAACGATCCTATACGTGGCATCTTAAATAATAGTCGGGTTCACACGAAGGGAGCTAAACTATAAGTTTCGCTTGTAGTTTCAAAACTTTAAAGGTTCCCTTTTATGAAATTCTAATTTTTGTTATTTTGTACATGATACTCATCTAAATTGAAAAATGACATCCGTTTGCAATGAATACGTATCTGAATATTTTTAAAATAATATTTTCCCCACGTATTCAGGCCTAAACGAGTCTGCTAAGCTCCGCCCCCTTTTAAACCCCGAATTCTCGTTCTTCGAGCATGATTGACGTGTGACGTCACAAACCGACATCGCCGGTGCTTGTTTACAATATCTTGCATATATCACGCGTGCAAACTAACTTGCAGTTATATATCACCTCGAAAACCACCTCTAAATCGAAGTATGCCGCAACGCTGTGTCTTTGCAGGTTGCAGCAACATCACAAAGGAGGGTGTAAGTCTACATTTATTCCTCAAAGACCCAAATATTAGAAGAAAATGGACCTCAAAAGTGAAACTAACTCGCGTCAAGTGGAAGGGGCCGAGTGACCGCAGTGTCCGTGTGTTCCGAGCACATTTGTGCGGAGGACTTCCTCGATAGTACGGGGCTGCATGCGGCGTTTGGCATCAAGAAGAGGCCGTCCCTGAAGCAAGATGCCATCCCCAAAATCAAACTTGATCTACGGTATCTATTGATCATATATCTATTGATCAACTATCACTGTACCTACACTAACTTAGTCTACCGGTACTTATTATTCATAGCAGCACAATGAAAACATGCAAGGTAACAGGAGAGCTAAGGGTTTTCTGGATATCAATGTTAGAATTTACTAGAAACAAAACGCTACCACCCCATGCACCAGCAAAACCCTACCCAAGCCCAGGCCAGGCAGGGTCAGCAGGCGAACGACCGAACGGCACGGCGTGTACACCTGCGCACGTCGAGCTCACTGCCTCGATCAGCTTTCAGCTCAGCCTCATCAGGACTGGGGCATTTTGCAAGCGCAAACAAGATTAATAATTGGTGGATATCCGTAAATTAAAATTTAATCGGCAATCTAATTATCAAAAGGAATTACTAGTTATAATTCCCAAGTCTCCCGTCGATATCTTCTCCGTTATTGGAATCAGGGACGTCTCTGTCATATAATCAGAATCCGACATGTCTGGTTCAAACAAATACGGCCGTGCCCCTAATTCCTCTTTTATTTCTTCTGTCTGAAGAAGATGTTATCGTTCGTTGATATAGGATTAAAAAAAAAACTAGAATGAAGGGCTGTAATGGCACGAAGTCGAAGCTAGGATCTACACGAAGTTCAATAGCCTACACACACACTTTCAGCTTGCGTGGAGTCAAGCATTCTGAGTGTGACGTCACATGACGTCATCGATCGCTGGACCGATTTTCCAAAATTTTTAGGGGCGTTCCCAATTAATTTTTTATTTTCAAGTTTACAGATTAATGAATGGAATTCAGGTAAAATGGTTGACAGATCTGGATTCACAGTAGAAAAGTCTACTAATTAAAGTTCCTTTGTAATTCCATAAAAGGGAACCTTTAAGTTAACTTGTAGTTTCAGACCGTATGAACGGACTCGTAGTTTCGAAATTTTAGTGTTATTTGTAGTTCTAGAACCACAAGTGAGCTCGTGGTTAACGCCGAAACCACGAGGAGGGGGGGGGGGGGGGGGGGGGGGGGTCCTCCGTCGCAGTTTCGGACAGTGTGGACAGAATAAACTTGATGATTCGCAAGCTCGTAGTTAACGATGACCTCGTTTTTCATGTTAAACTTCCGGATCATACCCTTCGCGCAAATTATGAACAAGAAATCTGTATGCATGGTATGTGTACTGTACACACAATCGGTAGTTAACAGCGACGATCACTCGGCTTGTAGTTTCAGAACAACGAGTATCGTTGGTTCGGGCCCGTGTGAACCCTCATCGTGGTAGTGAGTGGTTTGTTAACTTAAACTTTCGATAACTTAAAGTTTCGAAACCACAAGTCCCGTATGAACGTAGCTATTATTTGTTTTGCATGTTTAAACATATTTTTAAGAAAGCCTCAATGTCTTCATTACTTTCATTGCTTTGCTGCTGGATTGAAGTAAAAGTTCCCTATCCTAACTTGACGGCTTTGTACATTCTAGAGCGCATTCAGTAATACAGTCACACTATCAAGACCGACACCAGACCTACAAAAGAAAAATACATTATACCCAATTGCCAAGATTCGGTCGGTTTGTAATCAGTTTGAAGTCGATCTGGCGGTGTGACTAAGGTATAAGGGAGCATGACATCATGCGCCTTTGTTTGCACGTAGGGGGATGTTGGCTCATCTTGTTGTGGTTAATGTATTTATAATGGGAAATGTTTTCTCCATCATTTTTTCATACAGAATGATACTTTGAAATAACACATTTAATATTCAAGCCTAAGTATTTGTTTCCTCTTCAAAGACGGAAACAAATGGTTGATTGCATTAACAAAAACAAAACCCGTTGTCATTAATGACGCCACTAAAACACAGGAAACCACGAGAGAGATATATTTCTGATGATTATCCTCTTATCATCTTGAAATAAACTGTCCGACATATGCCAAAACCTCCAAGACAATAGGCCTATAACGGAGTGTTCGGGGGGATTTCTTGCTTTAATGCTGTTGTCTAAATTAAAAACATAAATAAAAGGTGTTCTTCACAAGTTTTTAGCCAGATATAATATCGAGAATTTTGGGATGATCATTATAAAACAATAGCGACGATAAAATATTTTTTGTGATGATGACCATCAAAGTACCATGATTTTCCGAGACATTTTATAAACAAATAACAATACAGGGTGTCCCAGAAGAAAGGAGACTCAGGTTTATGGGTAAATTACTTGATAATTCCAAATTATATTTTGTTAATGTAGATATCACTGGAAAGTTAATTTTGTCTTCTTTCACATGACACCAAGAACATTACCAGTAAATAACGCTTGACCGATTTAACGGAGTCTGAAGTGGCAGTGTCAGAAACCCCAATAGTCCAAAACGAGTGGATATATGCTACGTTAGGTTCAATATACTTTTGAAGAAATATGAAATGATTTGGGATCATTAATTATCGAAATATACATACTATTGAAAAGCACAAATTCTCTTCTTTCATATGAGACCATAATCCTCGTGGAAGAATCACGCATGACTGGGCAGGCAAAACAACTTTCAATTGGTTAGGCCCGTTGACATTTTGTTCGAGAAAATTAAATGAGACAGCTGAACAAATGCCAATGTGCCTTTAAATTGCCTGCTCACTTATGGATGATCCTTCCATCATGATTATGGTGTCATATTGAAGATGAGAATATAAGCTTTTCAATGATGTGCATTTTTAATTAGTAATCTGAAATCATTTCAAAAACATTATGATCCAAACCTATAGATAGCAAAAATCCACTTACTTTGGACAAGTGGATTTTTTAACATTGCCACTTTAGAATGTATAAAATGCATGATTTATTGATCATATTTTTTCATTTAATATGAAAGGAGAGAAAATGAGCTATCCAATGATTTATACATTTATTTAAGAATATTTTGGAATGCACAAGTAATTCACTAATAAACTTGCGTTTCCATTTTTCAGGGACACCCTGTATTCAATGCCTTTAGAAGCCATAGTTAATTCTTCAGTAATATCCTGAAAAGGAGACGGTCTTATAAATATCTAAATGATCTTTATTTCATGCAAAAACCAATGACAAAATTCGTGAGTGATTACCACGTAACGATATTATGAATAAGATATCGAAATACTTCATACCTGTAATGTTGTACTCTACTCTTTGCATATGCCAAACATGCCAAAGATATCAGGAAAAGAAGGAAAAATACAACAGCAATGCCTAGATAAATTGAAAAAAAGGGAAAATAAATTAGAAACACAATTCAGACAATTAATAGAACACGATAATTGTTATAAGTTTTTGTATTATTATTTTTTTATTATTATTATTCCAACACGTAACCAACTTTGCAAGATCTTAATTTTATCTGTGGAGAAACAAACACCAGTAGAGGTGTTGTGGACTAGTGGATATGTCTCCGGACTAAGAACACGGTACGGGGTTCCTATCCTTGCCGTAGCACTACATCCTTTGACAAGACATTAATCTACATTAGGTACCTAGCAGGATTAATTCCTTGATTGCACTGAGCGCTATGGTTTCCTGAGCTAAAGCCGGGGTAGTAATATCCAAAAGTCCTTCGGAAGCGCATAAAGACATTATACCACAGTCTGATAAGCGTTATACAAAAACTGAATATTATTATTATATTATCAACACACATCATTCATACTAACCAAACGTTTACTATTACTCTTTTCTATTCTCAAAAAAAAACGCGAAAATCCTCAATACAGTATTATGTAGACAGAGGTTTTCACTCATGAACCGTATAAATTGCTCATGGTTATGGTCCTTCACTCTAACTTCGACATACAGTGGACGTTAGATTAAAAGTGGGGGGGGGGGGGGGCATTACGAGATTATCGTATTACAAGGAGTCCGACAAGACAGGTGAATACAGGTGAATACAGGTGAATTATACTTCATCGCGATCGACCCATTTTTTCAGATAAGAAAAACATTTATTTCCCCTTGTATTATCACTTATTCAACTCCTGTTGCCGGAGTACAGATAACCTGTTTGACTATTTTATTCTAAAAAATATCGTCTTACTATGCTTTGACAAATCACTTATTAAATTAGCCTGTCGTCGACTAGGGGACACGTACTTGAATTAATTTCGATTTAATGTATTCATCGTGTTTTCTGTATTTTAGACCAACACGTTTAATTTTTGTTAAGAGTTCGTGAATTATCATTACCTGTGGATAAGAGCGCTCCAACTCCCTTCCTTGATCCTCCATTTACGACTGGGCTGGAGGAAACCGCTAATTCTGTCGGTCCTATTAGACAGAAAACCGAAAGTTACACATTTCCCTGTGAGTCAATACATGCACGTCTACCAATTTATCAATACGATTTCTGGAGTATTCATAATCAACTGTTTACTACCCTGTTCAAAAAACCTTGTAGCAATATTATGCAACCCCCCCCCCCCCGAAAAAAATGAATAAATAAATGAATTGAAAAAAATAAAAACAAAAATAAAAAAAACATGCTGCACATTAGCAGCTGCAAGCAATTTATGGGGGGGGGGTATTATGTTACGTTTTGTTTTGTTATTCTTAAACTTCACTCTGGCTAATAAAATAACAAGGATGAATATAGGATTACATGTAATTCTAACTCAATTTGAAAATTAATATAATGAAAGTAACTACAAGTTTCAGAATTAACGAATAGAGAAAAGAGGGTGATCCCATTTATTTTGCAAACAATTCTCAACGTGTCATCACGGTGTATGAAATTCAGAGGACAAAATGACAGGGATGAAAGAGATGAAAGAATTACTAAACGAAAACAATGTGGATAAAAACATTGCGCCCAGGAGTTATGAACTGTGGTTCAGGTCTAATTTGCTTATTAATCCACTTAGGAAAAGAAAACTTCCATCTGTCTGATTTTTTGTTGTTGTTTTGTTTGTGCTAACAATGTACAGATGAAGGAGGACCGGGGGGGATATTGAATTTAAAACATACATTTTTCCTACAAGACTGAAAACCTTTTTTAATCGACATCATTTAGGCATATCCTAAATGTATTCTATATCTGTAACGATAAGCAACGAAGCAAAGCTATCCCAAAGATTAATTGAAAATATTAATAATGTAGAACTTTGGGGGGGGAGGGGGGTTTGAAGCAGATTACACATTACTTTTAGCGTGAACCGTATAACGATTTACAGGTCACACATTTCCTTTTCCAATGTTGCGGATGTTTCCTTTAACATGAATAAAGAAGCAAGGGCTTGATTTCATCTTACAACGACCACACACATCACGCTAACATACACACGCCCACATAACTTTAGCCAAAATCAACAAATGCATTTGGACGCATAAAGACTGTGATAGAATAAAGAGAAGCGAAAGATAATTATATTTACGAATATATCACTTAAACTAAACTGGTAAAGAGCTATCCCAGCAGACATGTGGTATCAGCGTCGTACAGTGAAAGTTCGTTATAACAAACTTGCTGGAAACAAGGAAGTTACCATGCTAATTGAAATATTGTTATTCCAAGATTAAACCCCCCCCCCAAAAAAAAACAAAACAAAACAAAACAAAAACAATAGAATACAAAATGGGACCTCCAAAATTCCCTTTTTATACTGAAAATTTATTATAATCTTAAAAATGTTCTTTGTAAAAAGCTCACACTTTATTTTTAACGTTGCAAGTTGAAATTATTCCAAATTACCTGAAGGGAAATTTTATCATCTCGATCATGTAACCGATGCACGTTATACATTTTGGGAAACTAACCGTATCTTATGCAGGAAACACCAACGTCCTCCGAATGGTGACAGTCGTGCACCCAATAGTCTTGCCTCATGCAATGTCCAATGTTCTCTTCTGTTCCGTTGCACTGCACCTCATCCAGGAGAATATCCCCAGAGCCTTTGCCGAATCTTGCGCAACAGGAGTAGTCCTCAGCGGCATCGAACCCCAACATTCTGCATACAACGTTGGAGTCCAACGTGTTCCAATTGTCATCGCAGATTGTTCCCCATTTGCCCTGGTGTAGCACCTCGACCCTTCCTTCATTATCAGAACGTCCACCGACTAGGCGGACTTTAAGCTCGTCTGTTGTTTAAAATGTGCATGAGAAGGTAGAGGGGGTGAGTGGGAGAGTAGTAGAGATAGAGAGAGAGGGAGGGAAAAACAAGAAAGAAGAGAGAAAGAAATAATGAAACTTTAGAGTAGAAAGCATAGGTGCAGAACGGACAGACAAAACAGTGAGATTCAAAATACAAAACAAATCACTATTCTTGACCCCATTCCACTTGTATTAACAACAACTCTGATCTGTCTACTAATTAAAAATTTAATTGCTTAATGCATGGTTGTGCTCAATTATGAGACAAAAATACATGCTAGCCTTCTAACTTAGCCGACATTATAGACCGTCTTCTTTAATAAGACCTGGCAAAATGAAATTCTATGCAATCTTCCAATCCGAATGAATGAAGCAGTTTAAATCTAAGAAAGTGTGTAGCTTTTCAGCTTTCATATTACCTTTCTTTAAGCAGCTCACCCATACGTCTTCCTCATGGGTACAGTTGGTAACTCCCAATGGGTAGGCCAGATCACACTGCAGCAGATCAGATTCCTTGCCCTGGCAGCGGGGCTCCCGCACCAACACCATCCCCGCACCAGGCACGTAAGAGGAAGGAACAGACATCGTGTCAGCCGCACCAAAGTAGCCAAGCTTTCGACACACTACGGCAGAGGCGACCGACGTCCAATTTCTCCGACAAACGGTGCCCCATGCCCCAAAGAGGTGCATTTCTAGACGACCCTGGCTGGGGTTTGGCCCATCTCGAAGTCGGACTTCAGTGGTGGCTTGAGTTGGAAAATGAAACACAAATAATACATGGGAAATGGGAAATAGATAGACAAGATTACAAAAGATTTTAATATGTAGATTCATGCTCATCACTGCTCATCGAGACTATTATTTACCCCTGTTTATAGGGACATAAGGCAGACAGGTCAATGGAATTTCGATAAAGCATTATAAGAAAAAAAAAAGCATTTGTTAATTCATCAGATGCTTCATTAACAAGTTTCCGAAAGTTATCATAAACGTATGTGAAATATAAACTTGTGATATTTCTTAACAAAGATTTACCTTCTCCTGAGCAGACAACTCCAGAATCTTCCGTGTGATCGCAGTTATGGACTCCGTATCGGTCATGTCTGCAATGTGCGATGTGACTCTCCCTCCCGCTGCATAAGGTGCTGTCCAGGACGATCTGTCCAGAACCTTCTCCGAAATGCGACAATCCATAAGATACGCCTACCCCAGGGTAGCCAAGCATACGACAGATGACTTTGCCACCCCTGAGATCCCAGTCGTCATCACAAATCGTTCCCCATGACCCTTCGAAGTACACCTCGACACGACCTTCGTTTGGCGAGCTTCCGTCGACAAGGCGTACAGGAACTATTACGGAATGATCAATCATTAATAATGATTATTATTTAGTATTTGGCGTCACCTGCAGTGGTGTAACTGTACCTTGGCGTCAAGAGGGGCAAAACTTCGGAGGAAATGGTGAGCGGAAACTTTGGGGAACTGCTTGGAGGGAGATTCGTATTTTTTTTTTCTCGCCAGCCTTCCAAAAGTCGCTCAGTGTGTGTGTGTGTGTGTGTGGGTGTGTGTGTGGGCGTGTGTGTATGTGTGTGTGTGGCGGGGGGGGGGGGTATCAGATTTTATTGGGTCCAGTTTTCCTCCATAATTCTCTGACAAGCAACAACAAAAAAGATTTACTTTTCTTTGAAAAGGGGGGGGGGGCAATCCGCCACTGATGGAGAGGACCTTTTACAGAAATTTTTTCATGAATCCGATAATCTTTCTTCTTCTTTTTTTTTTCCAAAAGTTTTCAGGGCCCAGTCTGCCCCCCCCCCCCCCCCTTGGGTACGCTAGTGGTCACCTGTGCCTGAGAGGGGAAGAGCGAACTGAATCCCTGTAATGTGCTGGGATGTGCGAGTGGACCACTACCATGATTACACCGATGTTTCCCCTACTCTTATTTGAATAGTGCAGTGGGTTCTTATTAAATGTGTATAGATGGTGACTATCCTACATACAGGACCTCCATTTAACATCCTATCCGAGGGACGGAGTGTTTTCCTCTGTAATCTAACCTACGTATATGGAACAGGGGAGGGGGGGGGGTGCACCTAAACACAACGTAGGCTCCAGTTATCCGCCTGGACTGGATTCAAACTCTCGATTTTTGGTTCTACAGGCAGACGTTATACCGACTGAGTCACCTCCTCAAATTCATCGCTATAAAGGAATAGAATTGTGACAGCGCAGGAAAATAGTGTGAAACGTGTTACATTTCGTTCCTTTTGTATCAATGGACCTATGTGCAAGGTATTTATTATATATTTAAAAGAAACCCAAGATCTAAGGCTAGCTACCCCCTAAATGTCGTTGTCTACGCTGTGTCTTGGCAGTGCGGAGCGTCGCAGAAAATATACTTCACTAGTTTCTTTGTAGGTTTGTGGAATTTCACAATAAAAATAAGGGTTTTATTTTATAAATATTCATAACAAATTAAAGATGATAAAAAAAATCATAAAATATTTTAGTATATAAACCTTTCCGTAAGATAGTCACAAATCAGGATGTAGAGTGATTCATGCTAGAATTTGAAGAAGAACAAAAAATATTGCATTGTCACGGGAAAAATATCCTGTTCTACTTACGTGCTACACAGGTGACTCCAACATCTCTGGCATGCGTGCAGTTGTGGGTTCCAGTTACCGTCGGGGAACATTGACCAATGTTCACTTCATTTCCTGTGCATTCAAGATCATCCACATGGATGTCACCCGTGCCCTCGCCGAAGGGTTCACCGACATAGTAGCGTTCAGCGAAGGCAAACCCTAACATTCGGCACACCACGTTGGCCTCAGCATTGTCGAAGTTGTGTTCGCAGACAGTTCCCCATGAACCTCGATAGAGTACCTCGACTCTACCTTCCCTGTCGCTTGTAGTTGTACCAGTTTTCAAGCGAATATTTACTGCACCAAGAAGGAGGGAGTGGGACATTATGGGAGGGGTCAGATCAGGTGGAGATAGTAACAAACAAACAAAAAACAAAAAAAAAAAAAAAAAAAAAAGAGAGAGAGAGAGAGAGAGAGAGAGATAAGGAGAAGAGTATTGCAAGACAAAGCAGGATATTAGAAAATAGAATTTAATCTGTAAGAGGCGCACAAAATATTAGGAAAGGTAAAGCATTGAAAAAGATTGAATAGCAATATGAAAAGCCAATCGTTCTGTTAATGGAAAAAGAGAGCCGATATGACAAAGCGTGTAAAACCCAATGAGATTATCTGATAATACAAATGATGATAAAAGAGGCAAATAATGACAACAAATAAAATATTGAACCTGAAATTTGCCTATTTATAAAGAGTGAATACGATTTATTTTTGTCTTGCAACATTCGGTTTTAGCCTGTTTGATTTGATATGAATGATTTAGATGCTGATGACTTTTATATGTTAATCAAGAAACAACAAAAAGAAGATGTCTTTTTCAAAAAAGTCTATTATGCGTGTTATCTTGAGCAGTGATCACGTTTGATTTTACAGGAGCGATTACATTTCCATACCAATTCCTTCACAGGTGACACGTACACCTTGATCCCGAGTGCAGTAAGGAAAAGTGGAAATCGTGTAGTGGCAGAATGCGATGTTCGTCTCTGTGCCATTGCATCTCAGATTGAGATTGTATTTGAAATCGTTATCAGGTTCAGAGTCGCCGCTCCCACTGACCTCGAAGTATTCGTTCTCAGTGATGTTAGGAGATATAGAATATGTATAGCCGAGCGTTCGACAGACTACATCGGCATCGTGGACGGTCCAATTGACGTCGCACACCGGTCCCCATTCCCCACCGTAAAAGACCTCCACTCTACCGTCGTGGTGGCCAGTGCCATCACTCAGCCGAATTTGCAGTGGTTCTGCAAGGGATGAAAAACCCCAATGAGATTGTTATTTTTTCCATCTTGAATTTAATGGATCTGGTGGAACCATCAATATGTTAAAATGCGACCTAGGCAAAAGCTAAAGAATCATTTCATATAGCTATATCGAAATATCAGCCTGAAAAGAGACTTGAATATATGTATATATATATATATATATACAAGTGTAAGCATGGTAAGGAAAAGACAGATACAACAGCTTCGGGTTTTTCGTGAAAATAGATACAAGTGCGAGAAATGAAAATGAGAGAATAATGGTTACGTATCTTAAATCAAAGTTCCCCAGAGCTGTCCTCCCTTTTGAAATTTTTGCAACGGTTAAAAAAATGTCTCCGCCGGGAATCGAACCCGGGTCACTGGCTTAGAACGCCAATGCCTTAACCACTAGACAACGGAGACGGGCCAGTGGCTTCAGCGGTACCAGATTCAAGTGACCGACAGAGTGACAAATTTCAAACACTTTAATTAATTCCTTTGTCGGGGGCAGGAGAGTTTTGAATACTGACAAGCCGAATCCCTCAGCTGGATCCAAGCTTATGCTTTGACATAGGCCTACATGTACATGTCAGAATGATTATAAACAAGTGTGAGGAAATAAAAAGTTCCCCAGAGCTGTCCTCCCTTTTGAAATTTTTGCATAGGTTGAAAAAAAACTTCTCCGCCGGTCCTGTGGCTTAGAACGCCAATGCCTTCTGCCTTATGACATATTCAACAATGACAAATCTTCAACCTCATGAATTAATTCCTTTGTCGGAGGCAGGTGAGTTTTGTATGACATTTCTTTACACTTGTTTATAATCATACCAGCATGTACACATGGTACATGTGTCTCAGAGCATAAACTTGGATCCAGCTGAGGCATGCGGCTTGTCAGTATTCAAAACTCACCTGCCCCCGACAAAGGAATTAATTAATTTAAGTGGTTGAAATTTGTCACTCTGTTGGTCAATTGATCTGGTGTCGCCGAAGCCACCGGCCTGTCTCCGTGGTCTAGTGGTTAAGGCATTGGCGTTCTAAAAGCCAGTGACCCGAGTTCGATTCCCGGCGGAGACATTTTTCAACCTTTGCAAAAATCTCAAAAGGGAGGACAACTCTGGGAAACTTTGATTTAAGATAAACAACCATTTTTCTCTCATTTTCATTTCTCACAATTATATACATATATGCAAAGATTGCTTCTTCAATGTATTTTTCATCTTCGTCATGTTTGTTATCATGTATCTGAAGAAAAGATAAACAAAGTTCTTGGTGCATCAATAATAATTATAAACATCTTCCAGAGTATATAATTGTATATGACTATATTGTTTTAGAAAATGATTCATGTTACATTTTTATTCGACTTCCGAAAATGACATTATTGCATTAATATATTGCTTATTATTGCCTCCGCAATTTTCTTATACCACGGTTATTCATATGCTTTAATTAATTTGTTGCATACATTTTGTGTTTTTACCCCGAAAAATATTTTCCATACTTCGAACTTACAAAAATACAAAAATCAAAATGTCTTCTTTTTTTTCATTCAATGGCTCTCCATTATGTCCCTCAAATGTAATGGTTAAAGAAGAATTAAACTCTCGTTCAGTGCCTTATTCATGTTAGTACGTATAAAGACAGACATTGATAATGAGAAATGAAATGTATGAGAGAAATAATTTATGTAGATATGAATATATTTCTCCTCCTTACTGCCTCCCCCCCCCCCTTTTTTTTGGGGGGGGGGAATAACTGCAAAGATTGCAAAATCTGTCTCCGTCGAATACCACTTTACCGCCTCACTGGCCTAGTGGTTAAGCTATGTAGGGTAGCGGCACAGTTACAAAATATACCCTCTCCCAGTTGTGCATTTTGTGAAAAGCGCCTAATTTGGCACACAGGTAAATACATGCATTATCAGTCGGAGAGGAGGAGATCAATTAACTCGCCGTTCAGACCGAAATCGTTTTGAATCTGTAACGGTCAACGAAGCACTCACGTTCAGAAGTTCACCTTTTTACCAAAATTTCCCCCTCTCGTTTCTCCATTGTTTGTGGGCGGATTTCGCTCAGAATTTCAGGAATGATTTGAAAGAGTCATATCAATGTGCACATGAAATAAAAAATAAAATGATGAATTACTTTTCATTTTATCAAACCTTTCATGTCTTGTTGTCCTTCAAAACTACCCTCAGATTATTTACAGACAAATCCTGACGTTTCGCTCAATATTCATTATCAAGAACATACATATTCTTGAGACTTTTACGGACCTCGTGACGAAGCCTTACTTTCGGAGATATAATGGAAAATATATTTTCACAAACTGAAAACTGTGTAGGAACAGTGGCCAAAGACATCATCTTGTTTTCTTTTTAATTTTCTTCTTCCTCCCCTTCTTCTTCTTCTTCTTCTTCTTCTTCTTCTTCTTCTTCTTCTTCCTCCTCCTCCTCTTCTTTATGATAATAATAATAATAATAATAATAATAATAATAATAATGACAGAATACATGTAATTATTATTATCATTATCATAATTATTTCTTTTACTATTATTATCAGTGGTGGATTTAGGGGGGCACATCCAGCCCGTGCCCCACCCCCCTTGAAAGAAAAATGTACATTGTACCCCCCCCCCCCGATTATTAATATAACATTTCTCTTATTACTACTGCTACTGCATATTTTATTTTCATGATTGATCAAAATCAGTGGACTAGCAATGAAGTCGTAGCAGCAGCAGCAGCAGCAGTAGAAGTAGTAGTAGATTTTATAAATAGAATCATCGTGTCAAAGTAGCTAGAAGCTCCCCTTCCTCCTGTTCCACACCAGATCGATGACCTCATTGACCTGGCACACACAGCCAAGCAGCACTGGTTCAGCTGCTGCAGCAGACGACATGAGAGTTTACTAAGTATGTCAGTGCTGTGTCGATGGTAAACGGTAAAGCCATGAGGTCGATAATTAGTTTATTTCAGGTTTATTTCCTTAAATATATATTTGCTATGAATTTCTGAGGCATTTGGAAGATTATTCAAATCTTCCAAAGATTACATTTTCCCCCACGAAATCACGTGAAAGCCGTTTTATGTTTCAAACCCAACAAGAATTAGCATAATGTGGGACTGTATTATTGAGAATGACGTCATCGCCACGGAAAGCGACTCGGTAGATCAGCGTTCGGATTCAAGGTACGAAAATGCATTGTATTTGATTTTTTACAGACATTTTCGGATGCATGGTTTTTAGAAAATGATATTTCACACAAAGTATCTTTAATATCTGATTAATGACATACTCCAATATCTCTTTTGTTTTCCGATTAGAAATGTGTAATTTTAATGCATATTTTGGACTTTTATTTTGTATTTTTAATGTAATGTTTCTTGTACGTTTGTCCCCGTTTTTCCATCGATTTTGAAAAAAAAAATATAATGACTAGTTAATCTGCTGATTCCCATTTTCAAAACCATTAAGATCATTCAGATTCATGGTCATATGCCAAAGTTATAGCAGTTTTGCTTCGACACTTCCCCAGCGGTTTCACCGAAACATCGTGTTCATTCAACAGAAAAGCGAGGTCAAATCAATGCGAATTCTTGGGTTAATTGCACCGTTCGGCACTGCCTGTTATAAGCAAATTTAGATGTGGAAACATCTCGATTTCGGCCCATAAGGGCCGCGGGGGTCATCTTTCAAAATGGCCCCCATCAGGGCACTTCTCATTTAATAAAGACAGTGCAAAATCACATGTAATACATGAATCTGGGGTAAACTGATATAATTCAAATGTCAATGTTTTGGGGCCTAAATAGTTTAGGAAAAGTGGTTTTGGTGCCCATTTAAAAAAGGGAGGCATTTTCATTAGTTTCCAAAATAGCCCCAAAACTAAATACATTTTGAGACAGAAACACAAAATTTGGCATGTTTGTAGAAATATGTATCATTTACAAATTTAGATGTGGAGATATTTCAGGTTCCGCCCATGAGAGTCGTGGTTGCCATCTTTGAAAATAGCCGTCATCGGGGCACTTTTCATTTAAACACATTGCAAAATCACATGTAAAAAATGAATCTGGGGTAAATTGATATGTAGTATTCAGATGTGAATGTTTCATGGCTAAAATGTTTTAAGAAAAGGGATTCAGATGACAATTCTACTCGAAAGGGTCATTTAAATTGTCCTGTAATGTCCAAAAATAGCCACCAAACTTATTGCATTTTGTTATTAAAACAAAAGTGGCACATCGGTAGATATATATATGATAAGCACATTTTGCATATTGAGACATTTCAGACTCTGCCTTTCTTTCAAAGCCTTGTTGGCCACGTTTCAAAGAGGCCGCCATCGGGTACTTATACAAACACTTTAAAAATTGTTAAAATTGTTGATTTTTTTTTTTTTTTTTTTTTTTTTTTAGTTTGATATCTAGTATTCTGGCTATACTGTTTGCTAGAAAATAGATTGGGTGTCCATTTCATGAAAAGGGTCATATTGAGTTTAAATAAAAGTCCAAAATACAGGTTGGGCTAGGCCTATCATGATAGAATTTCAAATGAATCAGACGGAATGGGACATACATAGAATAAGTTTGTAATTAATTGTCAAAATTTGAGGTTTAGATTAGATTAGCGTAGATTATTCAGCAACTAAACTGTTAGTTCTAAATGCTACATATCAACTTTTAAATAATAATGACCTCTGTGTTGTATGAAAAGTGCCCTAATTGCGGCCATTTTGAAAGGTGGCCCCCACGGCCTTCATATGTCTCAACATCCCGATTCTGGTGATACCATCTACCTGTGTGGCAAATCCGGTATGTTTAGTTTTAAAATGCCGCTAGTGTGTGAAGCTATTTTGGAAAATAATGAAAATGGCCCCTTTTTCCTAAAGTGGGCACCGGACCACTTTTCGTAATACGTTCAGCCCTAAATCATTCAAATCTGAATTCTACTCACGATATCCACCCTAAAATTATCTTTTCAATGGGATTTCGGACTGCATTGATTTGATTCGAGTTTATTTTCATTCCATATCAACGCAATTTACATTGTAAAGCAAAATACAAAATCAGAAATGAAAAAGGGAACCCACTGGAAAGCACAGCTTGTTTTTGTGGGTTCCTGGAATAAATATATTATAAAATCAATATTTTTTTATAATAATTTTCATAAATGGAATTTAAACTGTAATTGAACTATGTAATACATTAAACTCTATGATACATAAAATAGCAAAACTGAGAAAGTTGGACAGGACAAGACAAAGCTGGACGAGACAAGACAAAGCTGGACAGGACAAGACAAAGACCAACAAAACAAGACAAGACAAGACAAAACTGTACAATTAAGGTAGACCATGGAAGGAGAGAGAGGTGAAGAGAAGGGGATAGAGAGGAGAAGAAAGAGAAAGAGGGAGAGAGAGAAAAGGTGTGGACAGAGAAGATGTTGGAGATCATCCTAGATCCTGGCAGTTGGAGGTTTATATTTTTGAATAAGAATTTTTTTGAACCCTCTACTAAAACTAAAATGTGTGGGTTTATTTCGAATTGAATCTGGAAGAGAGTTCCAAAGTTTTGAGCCCGTAAAAATAAATGTTTTGTTCGTAAGGAGTGTTCTTGTTCTTGGTAGGTGAAAAAGTCCGGCAGACCTTGCAGGATAATGATGTATATTGACACTCTTTGTAAACTTTGTATAAAAAACCTTTGGCAGATCATTTGTATCTAAATTGTACATAAACGTTCCAAGATTGTAATTATATAAATCGCCTATCTTCAGGATATTATATTTATAAAAAAGTGCATCAGTGTGGCAACAAAAATCCGAATGACAAATGATGCGCAAAACTTTTTTCTGAAGTAATAAAATTCTATTCAGGTGATATTCAACACAATTCCCCCATGCTATTATACCATAGTTTAAATGTGGCAGGACCAATGTTGAATAAAGATTAAATAGTATACGGGTCGGGAAGTAAAATTTTACTTTGTTTATAATACCAATATTTCTTGAAATGACTTTACAAATATTATCTATGTGTTCCTTCCAAGAAAGATTTTCGTCAATAATTACCCCCAGAAATTTAGTACTTAAAACTCTTTGAACACTAGAATTTTCAAAAATAACATTTCCTGGAAGTTCATTTATAATATTACTAAAGAGCATATAGTTGGTTTTCTCAAGATTGAGCGATAATTTATTGGCCTTAATCCATTCTGAAACTAGTTTCAACTCATGGTTGATGGTGGCAAGCAAAAGGCGAGGATCCTTATGGGAAAAGAATATGTTTGAGTCGTCTGCAAAAAGAATAAAAGATAAAACATCGGAAGATTTACAGAAATCATTGATATAAACAAGAAAAAGAAGAGGACCCAAAATAGAGCCTTGTGGAACACCACAAGTTACCACTTTTGTGTTAGAGTTGGTATTGGCAACAGAAACATACTGTTTCCTGTTGTTGAGGTAGTTCCTGAACCACTCCAAGGCCATTCCTCTAACTCCATAATAACTGAGTTTGTACAATAATATATCATGATTAATTGTGTCAAAGGCCTTGGAGAAGTCCAGGAACACCCCAACAGTATGTTCATACTTGTCAATACCGCTAGCAATCTTATCAATCATTGTCAACAAAGCATGTGTAGTACTGTGTTTTTTACGAAAACCAAACTGCAGCGGATAAAATAAATCATGCATATTTAAAAACTTTGTCGTACGAACAAATATTAATTTTTCGAGAACTTTAGATAAACAAGTTAACAAAGATATAGGCCGATAATTACCTAGCGCCGTCTTGTCACCTTTTTTAAACACCGGAATAACTCGTGCTAGTTTCAGTGATGAAGGAACAACTCCAGTAGAAATTGACAGATTAAAAATATAAGTCAAGGGCTTAACAATTGCATTAAAATTCTTTTTCAGCAAAATGTTATTAATATCATCATGCCCCGAGCTTTGCTTATTCTTTAGATCACGAATTATATCCTCAATTTCCGTCTCATCTGTAGGAGTGAAATAAATTGAATTTGGGTTGGGATCATGAAGAAAATCTGTGAAGTGTTTAGTAGAGTCCGGAATGACTCTGGCAAGATTAGGGCCAATATCTGAATAATAATCATTAAATGCATTAGCTAACGTTCGCGGATTTTCAATAATTTCTCCATCAACATTTATTTTTGAAACTACAGACTTTTTAACGTTACCTTGCAAAACATGCTTTATAATTTTCCAGGTGTTTTGCATATCGTTTTTATATAGCTCAAATTGGTTACAAAAACACATTTTCTTACTTCTTCTAATTATACCTGTAAGAAAGTTTTTGTAGTCTGTGTACTTTTTTTTATTCTTATCACATGGTTTTGCAGTAGACTTCAGGTAAAGATTATTCTTCCTGTTAATAAAATACCCCTAGAGATCCACGGGGACCGTGGGATCTTTTTGTAGTTTGATCGTTTCTTTTGTATTACAGGAAAACAGTGATCCATTTCAGAAGATATAATGTTCATAAAGGCATCAAAGGCATCATTTGCATTTTGTATACTGTAAATTTAAAAAAGTCAACATTTTCTAGCTCTTCTTTAAACATTTCCCTATTATTTTCAGAAAAATCCCGTTGTAAATTAATAGTATCTGCGTTCACTGCAATGTTGTTATTGAGTTTAAAGTGTAAGAATATGGGAAAATGATCTGACAAATCAGAAAGAATTATACCAGAAGACAGCATACACCGAACGTTTGTAAATACATTGTCAATAAGAGTAGCCGAATTACTAGTGATTCTAGTTGGCTTTGTTATTAATGGTAAAAAACCTGCAGTGAAGAGTACATCCATAAAAGTTTGTATAAATGTATCAGTATCATATTTCAATAGGTCAGCTTTGTAATCGCCAAGTAAAAAGCAATTTTCGTTTACCATTTGGGGATAAGATAATAACTCATGGAAACTATTTAAAAAGTCATCCCGAAGAGAGTTTGGTGGTCTGTAGATGATTCCAACTAAAATATTTTTATCATTAGGAATTATTATTTCTACAAAAAGAGTTTCTATAAAGTCATTCATGCGATTCAAATCTGTTCTTAATTTGTACTCATACTGTTGAGATATATACAGACATACACCACCACCTGTTTTTTCAGTTCTGTTATTCGTAATCAAATTAAACCCAGGAAGTGAAAAGAAAGATAATTGGGTACAATTAGCGAACCAGGTTTCTGACAGACCTATAACAGAACAACTAAGCTTAGAATTCAGTAAAAGGGAACGCAAGGAATCGAAATTTTTATTGGCACTGCGAATATTGCAATGCAACATTAGAAAATCGTTTTTACAGCTGTTATAATGTTTAGATGCCATCTGTCTTTCTGTATATTAAAATGAAGGTGCATGTTGATAAGTACTATCATTAGGATCAGAAACAGAAGCAAGATTATTACTTCGCGAGTTCATGGACTGGACAACGGAATCATGAAAATCGTTATTTGAGTTTTCATTGAAATTTGTGTTAAGAGCAGCCTGAAAAGTGTCATATAAATCATCATTATCCAAGTTTTGCAAGGGAATGTCTGCGTTTGCAGCCATCATCAGGGGTTTAAGGAGATCTCCGTGAATGTAAAGGAATGTGCAAAACAGCTGAGGGACACAACAACACCAAACATGACAGACGGAAACACATGAACGATTACACAGAAGAACGAAAAACGAGAAGAGAGATTGGAAAACAGGACTCGGCAGAAAAGCATATTGACTGTAAATTAATTGGCAGCAACAAAAGTGAAATCAGGCACTTAACAGCAACCCAGTAAAATAAACAGACATTTTCATTTAGACAGTTTCATTTAGACAGTTACCCCCCCCCCCCCCCCCCTCCCCCATCTCCAGTTACCGTCAGCATATTTACAAAAATAACAGGCAACACTACGTCTTTACGCATTTAGTCACACTTAATTTGAATATCAGATTGCCCAAACTACCCATGCTTTGTTATTTATGCCTACTAGGTTTAAATGTAGTGCATCCATCTTCTCTGACGAGTTGACAAAAAGGCAACGTGCATGGGAGGAATGCAAGTTACCATGCTTAAACATTTCTCTGCCTGGTCGGGTAAGTGAACAAATGAAAGCCCATCCCGGCCTAGCCTGGAAAGAACCAACCAAAGTAAGTGCAGTCCGCACGGTCGGGCAAATGACCAAATGAATGAACGAAATGAAAGCCCATCCCGGCCTGGCCTGGAAAGAACGAACAAAAGAAAGTACAGCCCGCACCCCACCCTACCCAGCACAAAGACCTGCAAAACGTAATAACGATCTAAAAAACAAGGGCAGCTGCAAAGAGGATGGAAGCACGGTAGCATGGAATATAATAATCTACAATGAATTCTCAATAGAAACATGCCTTGTATTAATGTAAATGCAACGTTGTCATGACAATGTCATTAAAGATAGAAGGAATGCAAAGCATTCCCAACAGTAAAAATTCTCATACACAAACACCATGAAGGCCTGAATTGTATTTAATGATACTTCCAAAGAATTACATAATATGCTCTCACTATTCATATGTAAAAATGTGTGGAAGTTTATATCACAAGCCATGTCGGTCAGACAAGCAGTATGCATAGAAACAGCTTATAAAGCATGTTCAACCCAGTCCACCCAACCAATCATAAACACCTGCTTAAACCAAAAGGATCAGCTGGAGAGAGGATGGACACACTAGAACAGGGGCATAATGCATCCCCAGTAAGAAAAGAAGAGCATCGAACACAATATTCACATGACATTGCGATCATAAAGTTCAAAGGATCATGGATGCATATTATCTAATTAATGAGCAATCGCGTAAGATCAAGCTAATGAAAAATGAAAAAAGATCAAATGAAAAATGAAAAATGCCTTAATTGGAGCAATTTTGAAAGATAGAATCTGAGATGTATATATCCAGATTCATTTATGATACATATATTATTCATATGCGTCGAATTGTGTGCCTTTATCAAAAATTATTGATCTAGTTTAGGGGCTATTTTGGAAATTAATGAAAATGGCACCTTTTTCATCAAATGGGCACCTAAACCACTTCTCATGAAATATTTCAGCCCCGAAACATCAAAATCTGATCTCTATTTTGAAAGATGGCCACCACGGCCCTCAGGGGCAGAATATGACATGTCTCCACATCTAAATTTGTAAATGATGCATATTTCTACAAACTTGCCAGAGTTAGTGTTTCTGTCACAAAATGCATTAGTTTCGGGGCTATTTTGGAAATTAATGTTGTTAAAATGGGCACCTAAACCACTTTTCCTGAAATATTTAAGACCTGAGACATTCATATCTGAATTGTACACATCAATTTACCCCAGATTCATGTATTATATGTAATTTTCCACTGTGTTTAAATGAAAAGTGCCCCGGTGACGGCAATATTGAAAGATGACCCCTACGGCCCTTACGGGCGAAAATCGAGATGTCTCCACATCTAAATTTGCTTACAATACATATATCTATCTACCTGTGTGCCAAATTTGGTGCTTCTATCACAAAATGCACAATTGATCGGCTATGCCGCTCCACTAATGGGTCCTGGCTCGATTCCCGGTGAACCTTTGCTAGTTACTCATCTCATCTAATTAATTTCTTACATAACTAACATAGTACATAAATTGATAACATACTTATATAGAATCGAAATGAAAGAATACTACCTCTACTATATTACTTCTACTACTACTACTACTATACTACTACTACTACTACTACTACTACTACTACTACTACTACTACTACTACTACTACTACTACTACTACTACTACTACTACTACTGCTACTACATGTACTACTACTACTACTACTACTACTACTACTACTACTATACTACTATTACTACTACTATTACTACTACTACTACTACTACTACTACTACTACTACTACTACTACTACTACTACTACTACCTCTACTAAAACAATAAATAATACTCCTATTACACGTGTACTAATGATAATAATGATAATAATTATTAATTTTGAGCTAATATAGCGCATTATATGTTGCAGTTTGTAAGGACTTAACAAAGTGACAATTTCAAATCTTTATATGATATAATTACATAATCGGATGTGCTAACGTAATGTAAGTCACAAAAGATCCTAGACTGAATTAAATCTCAAGCCTATAAACTAATTCAAAATTAAAGTTACAAATGATCAAGAACTGAATTAGCAAAAATTTAATTTAATAAGACCTATAATGCAGTGTATGAATAAAATGAAGCGTGGCAAGAATAATGGCGTGTAGCTTATCATAATCACGGCTCCTCATATTAAAAAAAATGCTGTAAAAAACGTCCACCCGATTGTCCACGAACGAAGACCACCATAGGCGTTTTCTTTCTCTTTATTTACATTTTATGTCCCTTTTCGTGTTCAAATACACTGACCTTCACAGGTTTAAACATTTAACCCCCCCCCCCCCTCCAACTCAACTGCATCACACACACCAAAACAAATACTCACACAATACTTGGATATTTGACATTAATGCAGCACTTCATGTAGGTTCTTTTCCTCCCCCCCCCCCCTCATTTGATATATTGTTTAAAGATACCATTTTTCAATTCAAATTAACATTTATTTTCTTCCATTGATTTTGAAAACATTCAATATCTGTTCCAATAGTACAATTAACATGTATAAAGTAGTATGAATATATTATTGCAATACAAGGAAGAAGGCGCGATGCCAATAACCAGGCGCTTGTAGCGGGTACACCTGAATACACAAATACAATATAAATTGATTCAGGAAAAGAAGAAAGGGACAGACAAAGAGAGGGAGAGAAGAGGATAGGGAACTTGGAGTAGAGAGAAAGGAAGAGGACTGCAACATAGTAATAATCATAATGGGGTTGTATGGCATACATGAATAATACAGTGGCAAGATATACGGTGAGAGTAAAATATCGAAATATTCACAGGCATTCTTACAAAAAGATACTGGAAACAGGTTAGGATGATGGGAGGGGTCTTTTACAATTCAGCTTATGTTAACATAGTAAATTTTGAATTGAATTCAGTTCAATTCAATTCAAAGTTTAATTTATGTCAAGTACTGAGCTATTTCAGCTACAAGCAGGACCTAGATTACATCCATGATTAAGTCCGTAGATAGAATGTTTATCATAGCAGTAATTCCAAAGAACGAAATTATATAGGGGAATTCTAGCTTTTCTTTCAGAAAAGAAAAGAGGGTACGGATGATCACATATTAATGGCGTGCGCTATCGAAGAGCTTTATCATTATGTTATGTAGGTTGTAATAATGTACTCACCATTTCTCGCTGTTAAAGCATGAGCGAGTCTGCAGATATAAAGCAGCAAGCAGAAAATATCCCTGGTACTTAATCCACTCATGTTGCCTCTTACATTCACGAATGAAACTGGCATCAATGGAGATGACTGATATGTATTCATGAAGTAATTCTCATCTGCAATATGCTGGGCAGGGATGCCCACTTTGAGAGCATAACGCGTGCGCAAAAGTATGAAACAGAATTATTACCAAATGATTATAAGGAAATATGTATAGAAAGACAAATTGTCTATATGTCTGTTTACGGAAATCAGTACTCTGTCAAGTGTTTGAATCAAGTTCCTGCTAAAGATAGATATTGTTTTTATTAAATTAGGAGTGATGGTATCATTCTTGGTATCACTTCACAACAATTTGTAAAATATTATGAATATCCTACATTCAGTATGACACGGAAAATAATCATTATTACACTTGAATTTTTTTTTCATTATGATAATTTTGCAGGGCATGGTATATGAAAGCGAATTAATTTGTAAAACATGTAGAAAGTGGAATGGATGAGGAACTTAAGAATGGAGCTTTCCTTCCTTGTTGAATGAACTTTATGTTACTGTATTCGATTTGTTTTTAACATGGCGAAGACGTCGAATATCAGTACCACAGCATACTGTAACAATTTTGATCGATGTAACAGGAGAGAGAAAGAGAGAGAGAAAAAAATTGGGTGCGGGGAAGAAGCTGTTTATAAGACGTATGATTCAGAGATAAAATTAAAACGAGCGCCCCACTTTTATATTGTAATGATACTATGCTTTTATTTTTTGTTGTTGTTGTTTCGTAATATTCTAATTATTCTTTTTCTCTTAATAAATAAAAATCGAATGTACATTACTTACATGTACAAAATACAAAATATTGCAAAATTGTATTGCATAAACCTTAATACAATGATATTTAACCTTTTCAGTAAAATATATGAAAGTAAAGGTTTTTATTTGATACACGTATAAAGGCAAATTTCCAAAATTATTTCTTAAGTTACTACATTTCTTTTACAATAGACAAAGCATACTTTTGTTAATGTGAAAGAAAATATCCTATAGTGGCTAAAGAAAACCTAAATGTAATAATAAAATTGAAAAAAATAATAATGTAATGAAAATTGAAATAACAAAATAAAAAACAAATTATTAGATAAGTACAAGTGGTATTAGTAAGATCACACAAGTGATACTACACAACATGCACGGTGTTTCCCAAGGAAATCGATTTCCTGAAAATATTAGTTTTTTGGTGCATCTAAATTTACATGGTCTCAGATCAAATCTACTATCAGTTTTCTTGAAAACATCAATATAATTTTGAAATAAAAACAACAAAGAAGACATAGCATTTCGAGGAATGATAAATGTTTCGGAGTCATGCAAACTCCATCGTCAGCCTGAGATTTTACAACAGAGTCCACATTATATAAATACTCTCTGATTACCAAGAATGTCTAAATCATCATGGGTGAATAAATATAGGGTATGTCATGAATTCAGGTAATATGGTGAAGGACCTGACAGGTCTAGGATGTGAATGGACAATACATTGTTAATTAGATAAACACCATTATATGATAACTGTACACCTGTTGGTTGAGTTGAGGTTTGGTCCAGTTAATATATGGGCCTTCTTTTATTTTGGGTTGGAAATCTGTGTGGGCAGTATCTAGAATTTTGAAGCATTGTGTATTACATTCTGTTAGACACTGCTTTGAAGACTGTAAGTGTTTCCAGACATGTAAAATCTGAGGCTGACATGGGGTTTGCACGACTCCGAAACATGTACCTTTCCTCCAAATGCTATGTGTCCTTTGTTGTTTTTATTTTAAAACTGTTATCGGGTCGTCCTTCTTGGAAATACCAAAATATTAAATTAAACGTTATTGTAAGCCCAGAGACACTTGTTCTTTATGAAATATCGAGCTTAGCACATGAAAAAAAGGATAATGAGAATCATTTGTCATCAAAACAGATTAGCTCATTCAGATCAGTTGTTTTACGCTAATAAAGTATTAAAAATACACGATTTATACAATCTTCATCTGGGTTGTTTTATGTATCAACTAAACTGCAACGAGTTGCCAACTCCCTTAAGTTTATTGTTTTCAAAAAAATGAGAGTTTTCACAGTTACTCCACGAGGCAGGCGTCATCTTACCACCTTCCAATGCTAAGAACTTTGTACAAACAGAAAACTATTATTTACACCGGACCATATTTCTGGAATTCTCTTGATGAGTCATTCAAACAGTCACCAAGTTTATTTCCGTTCAAACATAATTTCAAGCTTAGGCAAATAAACGGTTACAGCAAAGAAAAAAAATAAAGCACGCGTATATATTGTGGTACATGTCGATCGGCCCAGAGAGAAAGGTTGTAGTCTTTATCAAGATGTCTGTATTTTTTTATTTTCTTTATTTTTTCATTTTGTTTTGGTACATCGCTTTTGGTAAAGCCGTATAGGCATAATAATTGATATTGTCCCTTCAAATACAAACTTATGTCCCAAAACAAATAGGAATCAACTCTTTCAACCAGGGAGGAGAGGGAGCTGGGGAGATGTTTGTATTTTTGTATTTTTGTATTTAATTTGCTGTGAAATTTCTATTGATATTTATGTTATGGGGGGGGGGGGGGGGGAGGAGGGCGTGGTCCAAACATGTTCCCTAATGTTAAGCTCTGTATGAGCAAACACTGCGATATCTGATGGGAATGTCGAGAAAAGTAATTTAAAAATTTAATATTAATAAAATGCAATTTTTATTTTTCTAAATCAGAATATTTCAATTCACATCATGATTATTGCAAATTAAAGGGATTATATAGACCTAAAATGTAAATTCATTGGCCTTATTCTGTTAAAAGTCAAGACAGAAAAGGCTTATATAAATATAAAGATTAATTAAGAGTGGCATTTCCAAGATTCTCCTATTGCTATTGGTGGTGTGTCCATGAATGCACATGCCCCTACTACGTGCCAGCCAAAACTAAATCTGACATTTCTTAGTTATACATCGAATGAAAGGAAATCTGTGCCCCCCCCCCCCCCGGCACAGAAGGAACATGAACATGTGACAAATCTTTTTTTCCTTCCTTGTCCGAAAATTCAGAATAGAAGGCATCTGATATTTTGTTCGTCAGGCGTGAGCCCCCTCCCCTCCCCCTGCATTCCTGGATACGCCACCAATATAAATAACTGACGTTGAGTTATTTTTAATATTCTGCTGTAGCAGTATGAGACGGCAGGCGAAGAAAACAGTATAGGGGCTTGCTCCGAAGCCCTCACCAGCGCAATAGCTAGGGCCTAATGGCTACTAATTGTATGATGAAAAGGGGAAAAACGGCCTCCGTATTTTGAATTGAATTAACTAGTAACCAAAAATAGCAGCTTACGATATAATTCATTTATTACAAGTCCTATTCTGTCTTACCCGCCCCAAGCTCTATTTGTCTCTCCCCCCCCCCCCCCTCTCACAGGCTTTCATTTTCTCATACTCTCTTATTCTCTTATTCTCTCTTACAACCAATCTGTAAAAATGACTCAAATAGAAATGAGGAAAACATAATGATCTCCCTCTCTTTTTTTTTCAATCTCCACATTAAATGAGATCGACCGCCAACACTATTATGCAATCCCATTTTTCACATCCATGACAGAATAGTAGGGGTGGATCCGGGGGGGGGGGGTGAATCGGCCGCGGCCCCCTTTTTGATACCCAACTGGTATACCTTAAGTACACAATAAAAATATAATTGCCTCTTTCATTGTGTACTTTTCCGGCTCTGTACCCCCTCTTTTACAAAATCCTGGATCCACTCCTGGAATAGGAATTACATTCTCTTGAACTACAAACTATAGGCATAAGCGGGCTCTTGCCTAAAACGTAAATAAAACGGGAACGAGCACCATTAGTTTGGAAGCCCTAGAAAATTTATAAAAAGGCCCACCCCGCAAGACGGACGTGACAGTCTCATGGACCGATGGCGGATTTGGGGGGGGGGGGGGCGCGCAATCCTGGCACGTGCCCCAATCTTTTGAAAGAAACTTATACATAATTTGGCCCCCTTTTAGAACTGATAACTTATTATTTCTTGTTTTTTATTTTTTATTTTTTGCTTGTCAGAGAATTAGGGAGGAATACTGGATCCCATAAAATCTGATAACCACCCACTGAGCGACTTTTGGAGGGCCTGCGAGAAGATAAAAATATACGAATCTCCCTCCAAGCAGTTCCCCCGAAGTTGACAGCCCTGCATTTGTGTGCCCCACCCCCCTTTTTTACTACATCCTGTATTCACCCCTGTCATGGACTGTCAGTGTCAGACTCATTTGGTTCAGAAGCCCCCTCCAACTACATTGTCGGTCTCTCGGGGCTGTCGGTCTCGTTGGCTGAAGCCAAACTAAACGGCGATCAGCAAACAAAGAACTATGATGAGCCAAGTTTGAGGCAAGCAGACAGAGTTCCATCGGCAACGCCACTACCTCGATCGGGATCGCAGAGGGGTAGACCCTATAGCCATGCAGCTAGGGCTATATAGACACCTTCTCGGTCACTATTCAGCCAAGGAGTTATCACAGAACTCCTTATGATTCAGCTCAGCTATTCTGTTTGCATTATCTAACATCTGTCATTTGGCTAGGCGTAATTCGGTGATAGAACATTGATTATATGAATTTATAAATTTTACACATTTAATTTTTCCTCTGGTCCGTATAATACTGGACTGGAATAATATAGTTAGAGTTTCTTCTTCTCGACTGGGCTGCGCTTGCCTTCGGGCGGACATATCGTCTGCTAGCGCAAGATCTCATTGGATGTGGATCTCACGTGATGGACTACACGCCTATGTACACGCCCACCTTACGTCATCAATAACAACATACGGTTGGACGTGTGTAATACGACAACTTTTTTTTTTTTGGTCAAAAGCATGCATATTCCCGTTTATTTATGCGTAGTCTATTGGACTTATCGAGCCTTAAATATACCTTTTCAGAGCTTTAAATTTCATGTAAATCACATTTTTCATAATTTTAAATATATACTAGATGAATTAAAATCATTTCAAAATACCTCTTTTCATGTGTTAACCTATGGCAGCTGGAAGGCCAAAAGCATGCATATTCCCGTTTATTCATGCGGGATCTACTGGATTCATCGAGCCTTAAATATACCTTTTCAGAGCTTTAAATTTCATGTAAATCACATTTCTCATAATTTCAAATATATACTAGATGAATTAAAATCATTTCAAAATCCCAGTTTTCATGTGTTAACCTATGGCAGCTGGAAGGCCAAAAGCATGAATATTCCCGTTTATTCATACGGGGTCTACTGGACTCATTGTGCCTTAACTATACCTTTTCAGAGCTTTAAATTTCATGTAAATCATATTTCTTATATTTTCAAATAAAAACAAAGGGATTTAGAATCATCCTAATATTCCTTGTTTTCGCGTGTAAACCTACGGCAGCCGAGACTTTTTTTGTCAAAAGCATGCATATTCCCGTTTATATATGCGGGGTCTATTGGACTCATCGAACCATAATTATATCTTTTCAGAGCTTTAAACTTTATGTAAATCACATTTTTTGTATTTTCAAATAAAAACTTTGGGTATTATAATCATTCTAAAATTCCTTATTTTCGCGTGTAAACCTATGGCAGGCGAGACTTTTTTTGGGTCAAAAGCATGTATATTCCCGTTTATTTATGCGGGGTCTATTGGACTCATCGAGCCTTAATTATACCTTTTCAGAGATTTAAATTTCATGTAAATCACATTTTTCATAATTTCAAATAAATATTATGGGAATTTAAATCATTTCAAAATCCCTGTTTTTGAGTGTTAACCTATGGCAGCTGGAAGGCCAAAAGCATGCATATTCCCGTTTATTTATGCGGTGTCTCTTCCACTTTTTGAGCTTTCATTAAGCTTTTTCAGAGTCTCAAATTACATGTAAGCCAAATTTACATTTAATTCAATAGGGGAGCTATAATCATTCTTAAATTCCATGTTTTCACGTGTTAACCCTATGGCAGATGACTCTGTCAAAAAGCAGGCATGATCCCGGGGATTCTTAGTGGCATTTATTGACAATAAATAATAATAATAATCAAACATTTTTATATAGCGCATTACACATAAGCAAAATTGCATGTCTCTATGCACTTTAGGAGAGGAAAGAAAGGAAAGATGCACTGGGTTCATGATTCTGATTAACTATAAAGTGGTGAAAAGGTATGTCTTTAGAGAATTAATGAAGTTTTCATAGGAATTTATACTTTTCAGATATTCAGGCAACTTGTTCCACAAAAGAGCGGCAGAATGTGTAAAAGACCTTTCCCCGTATGATTTTGTCATTATTTGTGGAACGCAGAGCAGGGACTTGAAACTGGAACGTAACATTCTATCGGGTTTATATGGAGTTAGTACTTCAGAGAGATAAGTAGGAGCCAGCTGATGTAAACATTGGTAGGTTAACATAAGTATTTTTAAATTGGATACGGGACTTGATGGGCAACCAGTGTAGATCTCTTAAGACTGGAGTTATTGATTCATGTTTCTTCGTGCGTGTAACAAGTCGGGCTGCAGAATTTTGAAGGAGTTGTAGTCTTTGAATTTGAGAAGAAGGGAGACCAGAAAGCAAACTATTACAGAAATCAAAATGGCACATAACAAAAGCATGAATTAATCGTTCAGTGGTTGGTTTGTCTAAAAAATTGCGAATTTTGCCTATTTTGTATAATCCAAATGAAGCTGAGCGACACTTTTGTGAGACAAAATTTTCAAATGTGAACTTATCATCAAAAATAGCACCTAAATTTCTGCAAGTTCTGGTTGCATGAACAATTGTACCATTTATGTTCAATGTTGATATGAGGTTGCTTGACCTGTGGCGTGAAGAAAGATGAAGAAACTCAGTCTTTGTATCATTGAGCTTTAAACCATTTACCTGAGACCACTCTTTGATTGATTGCACACACTCTGATACCTGTGAAGTGACATTAATATTGTCAGTTCTCTTAAATGAAATGTATAGTTGTGTGTCATCTGCATAGAACATCTTATGAATTTTGTGAGTATCAATAATATCTTCTAAGGGAGAGGTATAGAGGGTAAATAAAGGTTCACGAAATGTTTTTTTAACTATCCATCCTTTCTCTCGTGCAAAAATCAGACCTAAAAAAGATAGAGTAAGATATGAAATATCAAGAAAAAATATGACATCTTTTTACGTGTTATACCTATGGCGAACGTATCCCCCCCCCCCGAGTCTTTTTAACACAGCAATTTACGCCTGCCAAATGTACTACGGAAGTAGGTGAGAGTAATCTGTCTTGATACTATTAAAAGTCTTTGGTTACAGTATGTAAGCTGCAGAAGGCTATTCAATGCCCCATCCTTGTCCTTGTGTTGTCTTGATGTATTGTCCTGTTATGTGTGGTCTTGTATCGTGTGTCGTTTTATATCCTGTTTATGCTCTTGTTTTGTTAAATGGTACCCTGATATTTAAGTTAGGGAACCTGAATTACAAGCTTTGCTTTCCAAGGTTTCCTCCACAATACAGCTAGCATTTATTTACTTACCAATTACAGTGTAAATCTCATTTTGTTTTAAAACCGAATTTATGTGCCAGATTTCATTTTTAATGGTTTTTCTATATGCTCATAATGATTTTTGTTAACTGAAAGTTTTTGTAAATTATTTGCTGTTAGTGTGGAAATAAATGAAATGAAATGAAGTGAAATACACACTGGATACTGGCGGCCGATAAATCCACGAAAACAAGCCAAATACTTAGGATCTTTAAGGCAGGCTTTGGATGCAGGAGGGAGTTATGGAGAATTGTGCTCTCCCCTCATTTATTTATCAAAAATCGAGGAAACAAGTTCTAACCCTTAAAACTTTGCCGTGAAATGAATTACCTTATATACATGTAGCCAGGTCGATCTGGTAGTTTCATTTGTTTTATTGTCATTATCATTGTGTCACTGCTCACTGAGATACAGATTTGCCTAATAATAGTTATGGCACAACACCATTACGATTGACCAATATGCTGCTTTGAACATATCAAACAACAACAACAAAAAAAAAACTGCCTCCGCCGGGAGTCGAACCCGGGTCTTTGGCACTGTACGCCAAACGCCTTAACCACTAGACCACTGAGGCGGGTTGAGTGGTTTTCGGCTACACCATGGTAACACCGACAGGAAGCCCTTGCAACCCCTTTATTCCTTTTATATATATATATATATATATATATATATATAAACTCAAAACTGGTGTAATAGGGAGACACTCTTTGTATTTTTTTCTTTGTACTCGTGTCTCCCATATTATGTAGGTTGTGTCTCCCGTACGTAGGTCGCGTTATTATGACGGAATAAACCGCATTGTCGTGTGTCTCCGAAAAGCAGTATCCAGTGAAACATATGTTATACTCTTTGTACACATTCAACTTCTCCATCATCTCATCTCTTCTCTCTCTCCCTCTCTCGCTCTCCGTTTCTCCCTCCCTCTGTCTCTGTCTCTGTCTCTCTGTCCTGTTCTCTTTCTCTCTCTCTCTCTCTCTCTCTCTCTTATACACGCACTCTCTCTCTCTCTCTCTTTCTCTTTTCTTCCAACTATATACCTCTTGGTGCCTGCATTTCCCTATTCCTTCTTTCTCTCTTTGCTGTCCTGTTCTGTTCTGATGAAGATGAGTAGTATATGCATACCTTGCTTGTTTTCAGAGATAATTGACATTTCTTGATATATCTTGATTGATGTTTATCATGTCTTGTACCTGTATACTTTATTAATTTACTTGCATGAACTATTCATTAACAAAGTATAATTACTATGTATCGTATGTTTGATTTAATGTACATTTACATTGTTAAGTTTCATTATGATTTTGTAAAAGTTATTGTTTATGATGTTTTATACGCTGTACAAAAATCTGTAATTCAGTCAGTTGGCTGCAAATAATTTTTTGATAAACCATTACCATTACCATGTTATGTATATATATATATATATATGACTGGTTACTCTTAACCATCAAAATCATTGATTAACTCTTTCAGTGCCGATGTCACATATTTATGACAGATGAACTTGTCATTTCCATTCACCAACTGCTCGACCACAGGAAAGGTATATGGTGGTCAATGTATATCAAAATTTTAAGCATAAATCAAGCATTCTAAATATAGGATTATAATTATACGCTACCATAACAATTTTCAGAGAAAGTTGCAGATTTTTAAAAAGATATTACCTTATTTCAACATTAAACAATAGTAAACAAATGAGAAACCAAAAAATAATGGACAAAAAAGAAACTCAAATGTAATTTTCAGTAATTCTTATGCATAAAGTTGGGTAAAGTAATAATGAATGAATGAAAGAACTTTATTACTAAAAATTGATCACAATATAGTATACATTTGAAAAACAAATCTTTGGTAATACATGTAGGACACCACTAGATAGCAATACTGCTAGTAGGGTGTGGCGCCCTTGAGACAAATATGAATACACTTATTATAAATGGATTACATTGTAAAAAGATTGTATGACATAAAATATAGTAGCTACTATCTACACGTAAGTAAGATGATATTTACAATGGGTGTTGAATATACTCTTGTAATAAATGATCTTTTGTAGCTGTACAGAATGAATGGAAAGAGCATTTTCTTCTGATATCTTTCGGCAGACTATTCCATACTTCTGATCCTGCGAATGATATTGAATTTTCTCCATGCTCTGTTCTCACTCTAGGCAAGAGTAGCGTCTTAGCATCTTTCTACCTTGTATCATATTTGTTTTCAAAAAACTTACAATAATCATATATTGAATGGGGCAGTTGTTGGTTTATCAACTTATACATAAATGTTGACACTAAAAATTTTGAAATGTCTAATATACGTAATGAATGAAATAAGGGCGCGGAAGGTGATCTACATGTATATTTGCTAAAAGTAATCGCTCTTATTGCCATCTTTTGTATAACACAAACATTATTTATAGTTGCAGCTGATGTGCATCCCCATACCTCAAGACCATATGATATATGTGTTTGGATGAATGAATGATATAGTAATAAAAGTAAACTCTTTGGAACAAAATGTCTCACTTGATATAGAATTCCTACTTTCCTGCGGAGTATATTACAAACAGAGTTGATATGATCAACCCAAGTAAGATGCCTGTCAAAATGAATACCAACGAACGGGGCAACATACATGTGACGAACTATCCCAAACTCAGACACCATCGATGACAAACTATCCCAAACACCATGAAGAAATACCTTGCAGCAATGCAGGTTCAGTCTGCAATTTAATGTAAACAATAAACACATTTTTAGTCAAGCATGTCTCAACTGTTTACATGCATTAAGAAATTGAAAAATACTTCCTTCCAAATGTAAATAACACTTTTGCTAAATACCATATCATAACCTGACTTTGATACACTGTCTATGTAATTCTTTCATTACTTTGTTTGCATCAACATAATTTGTCATATCTCTGCCCTGTGATACTTTAAAGGGCCTTTTCAAGCTTTGAAATACCTAAATAAACCTTCTCACTCATTCCTTATTTTTAGTGTTATATGAGCTAAATAAAACATTATAAATGCGCCCCAAATTTCTGCATGCATGTCATATCATGTATAGTATAGCCTTTTCAATATCATAGCTATTCATATAAACATTCAAGCAATACATGTATGAGTTTTGTCATAATAAATAATCCATCAGCATGGCGTGGAACACAACGAAGCCTGAACGTAAACGCCCTCATACCTGATTCATTATTCATGTAATTTGCATAGCGTACATGTAGTCCTTCACATACATGTACACTTTCACTATCACCATACTCATGATATAGCAATTTGGCACCACAAATTAAGGCATTTCAATATCATAATATAATGTGAGTGGGTTATATAGACAGATTAATTCTTAAACTTCAATATTACATGTTCATTTACTTACATCATTGGGCTTGTATCCGAAATTTAAACAAAAATCAATGGCATCGTTGCGGGAACGAAATCTTCCTAACACAGGAAAATTAGCAGCACACCTTGACAGCGCCCTCACTTGGGCAAACTAATTTTTCGCTGTCAAACCTTCGCTTACACCCGACATCCCGGCCCCCTTAAATGTGAAGCTCTACTGAGCATTTAACCAACATTTAATAAAAAATACAAATATCACGTTACGTTCTTACAAGTTCCCTTTAACCATAACAAGGCTACTAATCAATTCTGCAAAAACTTAATTCTGTATTATTAATACAATCTTTCCTTTTTTTTATTGTCAACTTATGAAACTATAAAGATGTTTTCATAATGAACAAATGTTCAAACAACCTTCTTTTGAGTCATAATATGAAAAATTGTAGTAAAAAACTAATCACAACACAGGTAACTCTGCCTAAGTCGAATCTCCCTGGACCATAAATCCACCAGACCCAGGCAATGTGCAATCCACAAGATGCAAACAACTATCTTGCACAACGGGGTCTGAAAACTGTTTCAACCCAGGCGACCACTCGACCCAAGGAAAGTCCACCTCTGCAGAGCCAACTGCAAGTCATCTTAACTTCGTTAAAGTCAACATTTCAATACACCATAAATCAATATTTAAAATAAATGTACCATCCATTCTTCCTCATTGAGTAGAAAACAACTTTATCAATTGCATCTGAATTTGTCTACTTGAATACAAAAATCAAATATTTCACTTCTTTGTGATAACTTTAAGTCAATTGGCTTGCCAATATAATACTTCTATCAAGACACTCCAAAATGTTGTAACCATGGCAACCCAGTAATGTCATTATCTAGGTTTAACATTCTCCATGAATTAATTCAATACTCAATATAAGCACCACAAATCAGGTTACTTCAAAACACATATGTACCACTTCTACTATTTTCAATAAACCCAATTTGTCATCTTGTGTTACTTCACACAAATGATTTGTTTCATCATCACTCTCAATAACTATATTCATAATTTAGCTGTTGATTTGACAACCGTCCTTCAAGGAAAAATCTGTTCTTTTACTTCATAGTACATACACTGTCAGATCTTTGGTATTAAATCTTGTGAAATAACTCCATATACATGTACATATAATACCTTTGTTGTTGTTTTTTTTTTTAAATCCCCCAAAATAGCACCCTTTTTGCTAATAAAAATAAAAAGACTTTGGCAATCGTTATTAGATCAAAATAGGTAAGCACTAGATAACCAAATTCTCGCTCATATCCGAGAATTAAAAAATTCTCTGTCCAAACTGAATATATGCAAATTCCAAAATAAAGCTCAGAGAGCAAACATGTATCAATATTCACTAATACCAAGGTGTTAGAATATGACCTGAATAATTGAAACATGTAGTATATGAAATATCTCAAGAGAATCCATCAAATTTACATAAAAAACATACATTTGAACACAGAATATGATATTTAATGCACCAATATCAACTTTCAATGCAATAAGTGATATTTAGGGCACCAAATATCAACTTTCAATGCAATAAGTGATATTTAGGGCACTAAATATCGACCATCAATATATAAACTTTCAAAATGAATATCAAACTTTTCTAGTTTTCTGTAAATTAGTCTTTGAGTCCTTTAACTTTATCAGTTCCTCAGTTACTGTTCATATATGCTTGAACTTGGATTTCAACTTGGTCGTCGAGTAAATGTCTCTTCCTCCAACAACTCTGTCCGCAAATCCATGTATAATGTTCATCTTGATACGCGACCGTGTTCATCCTGTCTTGGTCCTCTTGGAATGCGATTGATCCTTTCGCTTATAACACTGAAATAACGCGATAAAGGCACTAATACTGGTCAACTTTCCATTTTATCAAACATTAAACTTGATGGAAATATGTATTTGTTGTAAATCAAACGCGATCCAATATGGCACAAATAAATAGAAGTGGTTTCCATTTATGCTTATCACAATGCTAAATCAGCATATTTCATAATTTCATAGCACTCAAAACTTAAGCTGATTTTCCTTTCACTAATTGCTCCAAAGAAATTCAAACATCTGCTTCCAGAATTAAACATAATTTTGCAATTGGCCTAACAAGCACGCTATTCCTCGTCTTCACCTCGACGCTTCGAACACAACCTCTTCTGTCAGGCATAGTTTTGAGCACTCTACCCAACTGCCACGAATTCCGCGGTACATTCTCGTTGACCACTAGCACAAGATCACCGACTTTCACATTACGACGTGATGATACCCATTTCTCCCTCTCCTGGAGTTGTGGTAAGTACTCCTTAATCCAGCGTCGCCAAAAGAGGTCAGCCATATATTGCACCTGACGCCACCGTCTTCTCGCATACACATCAGACTTGTCGCTCACTGTTGGAGGTAGTTGAGGCTTTCTATTGAGCAGAAGCAAGTGATTAGGTGTCAAGGCTTCTACATCATTAGCGTCATCACAAAGTCCGGTGATGGGTCCATAGCTGTTGATGATACTTTCCACTTCACAGAGTAGCGTACACAAACTTTCATCTGAGAGTGTTTGCTGCTTCGTCAAGGCAAGGATCAACTTCCTTACTCTCCCAATCTGCCTCTCCCAGACTCCACCGAAATGTGATGCCCCAGGTGGATTAAATGACCACTTAATGTTTCTCTGGAGTAGCTCATCATCTAGCTTAGCTCGATTCCATCCTTCTATCTCTCGTCTCATTTCTCGTTCTGCGCCAACGAGATTGGTTCCATTGTCTGACCTTATCTCTTTCACATTGACTCTTCGAGCTATAAAGCGTCGTATCGCATCTATACAGGAGTCAGTGTCCAATGATGACGACATTTCGATGTGGACAGCTCGAATAGCTAGGCATGTGAATATGACTCCATAACGCTTAACCATACTTCGGCCTCTTTTTACTTCAATAGGGCCAAAGAAATCCATACCGACTCTGGAAAAGGGTGATTCATCAGGCGTCACTCGGTCCTTGGGCAGATCAGCCATTTTCTGCTGCATGACCCTTTGTCGTCTGCAAGATACACATCTCCCCATCATCTTCCTAATTTCAGCTCCTGCACCTGGTAACCAGTACCTCTCACGTAGAGTTGACAGAATGTGGTTTCTACCACTGTGTCCAGATTTCTCATGTATTTCTCTTAGTATCAGCTTAGACACAGAGCTTTCCTTAGGGAGCACAATGGGATGTTTTGCCTCTAATGGCAATGCAGACCTGCTCAGTCTTCCTCCCACTCGGATTAGACATCCTTCCAACTTTGGATCTAGCTTGTAGATACTGCTAGATTTCTTTACACCATCTTGAGCAGTCAGAAGCTCTATTTCCTCTCTAAAGAAATTAGATTGTTCATACTGAAGGATTTTCTGCTCTGCATAAGTCATCTCATCAAACGTGATCCTCATCTCATCAACGTCAAGTTTAGGTGGCCTTTTCTTGGTTTTAAGCCACTTCAAGAACTTCAACATCCAGCAGACTCCCCTCTTAAGTCTGTACCATGATGAATAGTGGGCAATCATCTTGTCTAGGGCTTTCTCACCATCAGTTTCTGTACTGAATGTACTTGCATCCTTTGACATCTTGACTTCTGGATCACTTTCTGACAGGCTTCCCACTTCAACTGGATCAGTGGGCCAGTTCTCTTTCCCTTCTAGCAAGAATTCAGGACCATGCACCCATCTTTGCTTAGCTTTCAGCTCCTCTGCAGTTAAGCCCCTTGACACGTCATCGGCTGGATTGGATTTAGAATCCACAAAATGCCACTGTTCTGGAGTTGAGTAGCTCCTAATTGCTGCTACTCTATTGGCTACAAATGTCCGGAACCGTTTTTCCTCATTTCTAATGTACCGTAGGATGATGGTACTGTCCGTCCAGAAATGAGAATTACTCACTGGGACATTAAGTTCACGTCTTAGAAAGGCATCCACTTTTACACTCATAGCTGCTGCTGACAGCTCTAGACGTGGGATTGTCGTCTGCTTGATTGGTGCAAGATGAGACTTTGACATCAGGAGCTCACTGTGCATCTGACCATCTCCAGTCTCCATTACCAGATAAGATGCCACCCCATAAGCTGCTTCAGAGGCATCAGAGAAATGGTGCAATTCATACTTTACTGGCTCAGGAAATTCATGGGGTCTAATGCACCTGTTTACATCAAACTGTTCTATATCTGGTAGTTCACTAAGCCACTTCAGCCACTTCTGCTTGTCAACTTCAGGAATGGGATCATCCCATGCTAGCCCTTTCCGACAAAGTTCCTGCAAGATCAATTTCCCTCTTACAACAAATGGGCTGGCAAATCCTAGCGGGTCATACATAGATGACACTACACTCAGCAATCCCCGTTTCGTGAATGGCTTGTCCTTAGGCAATATCTTGTAACCAAGACTATCAGACTCAACATTCCAGCTGATACCCAAAGCACGATCAATTGGGAGAGTATCATGATTCAAATCTACTCCAGTCAACTCTTTGGCTCTCTCCTCAACAGGTATTGACTGCACAACAGCGGGACTGTTACTCATCCATTTAGTTAGCTTGAATCCTCCTCTTCTAAGTAGCTCTCGGAGTTCCACTGCTAACTCAACAGCCTTATCATCACTCTGCGTCGATACAAGGCAATCATCAACATAAAAATGTTGACGAACAGTCTCTATCGTGTCGGGCCCATAGTCCTGCTGATTGTCATCTGCAGTCTGACGAAGGGCTAAACTGCAAGCACTAGGACTCCAATCCCTCCGAATAGATGTACACACATGCGATAAACATGAGGCTGTGCTGATAAATCTCCAGACGGCCACCACAGGAATCGCAGAACATCTCTCTGGGATGGCGGAACTCGCACTTGATGGAACATTGCCTCAGTGTCTGCTGTTATGGCAATAGGGTCCCTCCTGAATCGTAGAAGTACTCCTGCCAGCTTGTTGGTTAGATCAGGACCTTGATGTACAACTTCATTAAGAGAGATCCCTTTACATTTGGCTGCACAGTCATAAACAATGCGTACTTTTCCTGGTTTCTTCGGATTGATTACAGGGTGATGAGGAAGATACCACTTGTCGTGTTTTTCCTCATTCTGGGCTTCTGTTGTGACATCTACCTCTTCAGCATAGTCTTTCTCTAGAAGGCTAGACATTCCTTCCTTGTATTTGCCAAGAAGATAGTCATCTCTACTGAGTTTTCTCCTCAGTGACTCTAGTCGTCGTTCTGCCATGAAAAGATTTTCAGGCAAATGCACATTCTCATCTCGAAAGGGAATAGGCAGTTGATAATGGCCCTTGTCCATGCTAATCCCTTTCTTCCAGAGCTCGAGTACTGTCTTATCGTTAACAGACATCCCTCTGTTGTCGTCATGGAAATACTCCATTCCTTCTAGCTTCCAGAACTTCTTCACTTGTTCTTCCAGTTCAGCGTTACACGTATCTGAGATAAAGCTTGATGAGACATGGACACTGTCTTTATCTTGAGCTCCTTTATCTCTCATAGGTCCATTCAATGTCCATCCAAGCACTGTTCGCACAGCGTAGATCTCACCAGGCTTACCAGCTCTAACCTCTAGAGGCATCAAGGCCTCGGGAACATCCTGCCCAATGAGTATTGTGACCTGGCTTCTACTTATCTCTGGAAGATCAAGACCTCTCAGATGTGGACTGCTGGTGATATCACCTTCTGTCGCCATATTACTGATGCTGATGTTCAGATTTAGTCTGGTATAAACTTTCACGTCTAACTCTCTATCTGAAGTAAGTCCCATGACTTTCAGCTTCAACATTTCACATCTCATCTGGCTGTTTCCCTTTTCCAAGGTAGAGACAGACAGAATCTTACTTCTGCCTTTAGCTTGCAGTACATCTTGCAACTCCTTCAAACAAAAGGAATTTGTCGAGCCAGAGTCCAGGAGTGCGAATGTCTCAACAACAGTGTCACCATCAGCAGCTCGTACCTTATAAACAGGCACAATAGGAAGGGCCACTCTATACTTTCCGGCCCCCATGACTTCACTACTGGTATGCGACGACAAAGCTTCACCTGGTGCACCATCATCAGTTTGAGTAGTTGAGTGAGACTGACTTCTAACTCTCTCTGACTTCCTGGAAGGAATTTTGTCTTCACTGAACTTTAACGGCTTCCCGGTGTGAAGAAACTTGGTGTGCTTCATTCTGCATCCTTTGACAGAGCACGTCCGGTTCAGCGAGCACTTAGATGACATATGCCCCAGTTGGAGACAATTGAAGCACAACTTCTGGTCACGGGCATATTGAAGCCGTTGTTCAGGATTCATGGACTTAAACTGCAGGCAGTTGAATAACCCATGATCATTATCACAGATCATACACTTCTGAGGATTGAGTGAAGATGAAAAGTTGCTCTTGAGAGACTGCTGCCGATGTAAAGTTGAGGACGAAGTCTTCTCCTTATACTTTAGACTGCGACTATCCTTAGATCCACCTTGGACCAGAGATCCATAAACAGGATCACTCATCTCCTCTGCTGCAGCATTCACATATATGACTACATCGTATATGTTAGGTGGCCTTCTAGAATCCTCTCGAATCCTCTTCACTTCTCTTAGCAACCTACTTCTTAGATGAAAGGGCAATCTCTCTATGAGCTTTACCAATTCTCGCTGAGTACTCATCTCTTGAATGATACCTAATTCCCTTAGCGTCTCAGTGCATGACTGTAAGTCATCGGCATACTCCCTCAGCTGCTTACTGATGTTTGTGATAGCTGGGCCATCAGTAACTCGTCTCATCCAAGCTTCTCCAATCTTGAAGCTGTTACCGAACCTTTCTTCAAGAAGCTCTCTTGCCCGCAGGTAACCTTGGTCTGGCATCATCATCATGCAGCTCTGAATTACTTTTCTCGCTGCTCCTTCACAACTGTTGAAAAGTCGCATCAACTTTCCACTACTCTGCAACATGGTGTCACCCACCATACAGTCGAACGACTGTACAAACTCATAATACTTCAGCGGGTTGCCGTCGAACTTCATTAACTCTGCATTGGGTAAGTTAATAGTCTCAAGCAGTTGCTGTTGGTTTGCTTGGCCAAGCTGCAGATGTCTAAGAATCTCAGTATCTAGGTGACTCTTAACTTGCCAAGACTCATCCTTCGGAGTAGAAACTGGAGGTTGAGCTACATATACCTCACGAGGAACATCAATCTTACTTGGCTGCTTTGGCAAGCTTTCTCTGGGATACTGAAGTGTACTTTCCTGTCCTCCATCAGCCTTGGAAAAAATCACCTTCAGCCTTGGTGTCATTACCTTCAGCCTTATCAGACGAGACCTTGAAGGTTATCACATTACTCGCACTTCTACTAGCCTTGGAACCTTCCTCAAACTGGCTGTAGACAAGCCCTTCGGCTTCCATGGCCTTAAGTTTCGTCTGCATTTCCAATGCAGCTTTCCTCTGTTTCAGTTTTAGCTCTTCAAGTTCCAATTCTTGACGAAGCTTCAGAGCCTCCATCTCAGCTGCAAGGGCTGCCTTTTTTGCGAGAGCTCTAACCCTACTGCTGGAACTGACAGCTGAGCTCTTCCCACTCTGACTCACTGAGTCCTCTGGTCCGACCTCACTCATGGTGACTGCTACCTTCTCAACTTCAAGCTGATACTGAACTTGATGTGACGAACTATCCCAAACTCAGACACCATCGATGACAAACTATCCCAAACACCATGAAGAGATACCTTGCAGCAATGCAGGTTCAGTCTGCAATTTAATGTAAACAATAAACACATTTTTAGTCAAGCATGTCTCAACTGTTTACATGCATTAAGAAATTGAAAAATACTTCCTTCCAAATGTAAATAACACTTTTGCTAAATACCATATCATAACCTGACTTTGATACACTGTCTATGTAATTCTTTCATTACTTTGTTTGCATCAACATAATTTGTCATATCTCTGCCCTGTGATACTTTAAAGGGCCTTTTCAAGCTTTGAAATACCTAAATAAACCTTCTCACTCATTCCTTATTTTTAGTGTTATATGAGCTAAATAAAACATTATAAATGCGCCCCAAATTTCTGCATGCATGTCATATCATGTATATTATAGCCTTTTCAATATCATAGCTATTCATATAAACATTCAAGCAATACATGTATGAGTTTTGTCATAATAAATAATCCATCAGCATGGCGTGGCACACAACGAAGCCTGAACGTAAACGCCCTCATACCTGATTCATTATTCATGTAATTTTGCATAGCGCACATGTAGTCCTTCACATACATGTACACTTTCACTATCACCATACTCATGATATAGCAATTTGGCACCACAAATTAAGGCATTTCAATATCATAATATAATGTGAGTGGGTTATATAGACAGATCAATTCTTAAACTTCAATATTACATGTTCATTTTAATACTTACATCATTGGGCTTGTATCCGAAATTTAAACAAAAATCAATGGCATCGTTGCGGGAACGAAATCTTCCTAACACAGGAAAATTAGCAGCACACCTTGACAGCGCCCTCACTTGGGCAAACTAATATTTCGCTGTCAAACCTTCGCTTACACCCGACATCACACTTCTTTTAAAATATTATCTTTCATTTTCACCGACCCTTCAACATGGGCAGACTTACGTCTTGGCTTGATAATCATAAAGTTAGTTTTCTTAATGTTAACAGTAATCTTGTTTGGTATCATAAGAAATCGTCGCCCGCATCACGAACCGTCCTCTCTGCGCGTTTCGTGGCGAAACTCGGTTTTGCAGAAAACGCGTTTAAAGGAAAGGACTTTTTGAAACGGAGATTTCTGCCCCGGGATTTCTGCATCTTTAAGTAGATGATATTGAAAATAAATGGGAATGCCTGATAGCATAGGTTTTAAAGTTTTATACAGTATGTATCACATTTTTTGGGATGGGGTATTTTAGCTACAATTGGTTTGTAAACAGAGAGGACGGTTCGTGGAAAAGATGAAATGCGCGAACGCGCTTCGCTATTTCACCACGAACCGTCCGGTCTCATTGCGCGCCACCCGACAGTGTACAAATTGAATGGAAGCGGAAGAAACTCTTTTGGGAAATCGTGATTTACAGACATCGATGTACTGATTCGAGTTTTCAAACAGTTTTGGGGGATGATGAATATAACCAATGTGATTAGAGTATTCCATGACACATTTGTTCTCACTAACCATAGAGTTACATACGTAACTCTATGGTCCGCTCTCATTTGCGCCCCATCAGAACGTGTACAAATTCAAAGGAATTGCTAGCTGAAGGTATCGGATTAACTGTTAGTTTTAAAGCTGTTTGAATACCATTATTGGGTGTTTTTTACCGTTTTTTTTTTTATTTGCATTAAATATACGATTTTTAATCATCCAGAAAAAAAAATTATCTGGCTTTAATTAGCCTAATACTATAATATTACAGAAAAGGCATTTCGTGTATGTAATAAGAGATAAATTGCACAGCCACATTTTGCTGATTAAACTGATCTCCCTTGATTTTCAACAAAATTAATGTCAAAACCAAAATAATTTCGGGACATATGGACCCTTTTTATTAGGCCTATTATTTAAGTTTTTTTAATATTATGTTTGTTATTATTACTACTACTATTATTATTATTTTATTATTTATCTATTTTTATTTTTGCTAACTACACCCTACTCCTTGTTGACCTATAGGCCTATAGCGCTCAAGAATTCTATTCTGTACCCATATTACTACTACTATTATTAATATTAACATTTACTATTATTTCGTTAATTTTTAATTTTTATATTTGCTTACTACTCCCTACTCCTTGTTTACCTATAGCGCTCTAGAATTCTATTATCTGCCCTTATGTACGGCACGTTTAAAGATGTGTTTTTATAGGGGGATATTTCAGAAAGGGCATGTCTGATGGAAATAGTTTGCTCTGGAATTACTCAGTCATTCTTAACAGGCATTTGGCTCTTTTCCATCTTGCTAAAAAATCGCAAATATACATGTATGTGTTTTCAAATATTCAAAACTACGCAAAAAGTCCCCCCCCCCCCATTCAATGTTATATCAATATGAAAATTTCTTAGATGTTTGACTATTAAATTAAAAATTCCGACCTTGATTCCTCACCCATTTTTCGCATTATTACAAAGGCCTTTTCTAATTATTCAATTTCTCCGTGTGAGAACCTTTTATTGAGATCATCTTCCTTCGCTCATACCTTTGTTAATGGGAATTTGCTTTGCTTAACAACATCACAGTTTTCAGTCATTCTCAATTCATGCTTGTTATTAGGGCCCGCATATTATGGTCAAACAAATCCACTTTTCTTCATATTATCATATTTTTTTGTTTTGTTTCAGCAATCTATTAAATTCCTTTCGATATTTTTTTAAATGATTATTTTGTATTTTATGAAAGTGAAAACCAATATTTCTGACATGACAACAAAGGCAATATGCTCGGCATAATACTTCACTAGACTTACATCATTGCATTGAACAAATAGAATTTCCCTTCATTTCTGTAAAGTATTTAAATTCATAATTTATTTTCCAATTCAAAATATTAATGATACAAAGGAAACACAGAGACTTTCAGTCCACAACCATAAGAAGTTAAGCGATAGGAACACTGTTACCTTAATGTTTGTAGGAGACATTATTTGAGGAAGGCAGTGGAATAAATTTGAATCATTTATTGTTGAAATGAATGAACACATGAAAACGGGGTTTGTTTTCTCATTACAGTCAATCTATTTTGAATAAACAAGCTAATCACATCTTAAAACATAACAGAAATTCCAACAGATCCTTCACCACGTGCTAATGTCCGGAGCGCGCGTGTATAGACTATGCGCGCATTCAAGAGAGGACGGTTCGTGGTGCAGATAAATCTCATTTACTGATGAGAGGACGCTTTGCAGTGTTGTCATTATTACGTAACCACGCATTTTCTGATTCTGAAACTTGCACAGATGCAAGATAACCATGAGTACATATGAAAAATGCAAAAAACTCAAAAATGAAAAAAAATTACAAATTTGGCTATTAAAGAGGACGGTTCGTGGTGAAGGCGACGAAATGGTAATAAATTTCCTACAAGTTTTGTACACAATACTTTGTGAAATAGTATATGGTTGATGAAGTGCAGACATTTGAAAAGTAAACATTGATCACATTTTGGTAAATTTTTGAAGAGAGCTAAACCCCTTGGCACAGTAAAAGTTAAAATGAAACAGTAGAATTTGCAGTGAATTGTGTTAACACTGCACTCTTAAAAATGCGTGGTCAAAAATAAGCCCAAACGGGGTTACAAATGACCCCGCGTGCGGGATCAACTATGCACAAACCCCGTGCGTGGTCACATTGACCCCGCCATAAAATAACCACATAGCGTGGTTACATTTCGACCCCGAATGTGGTCAAATTTTAACCACGATTGCGTGGTCATTTCTGCATAACTTGACCTCGCATAATTTGACCCCGCATACTAATAATCATTATCTTATAACCCCGTCAAAACGTGGTTATTTCTTCCGACCACGCAACGTGGTCATTTCTTAAAGGCAGTCCACATCATGACAAAATTTACACACTAAATGTGATGTAACTGGAATCTTTTATTTTAATTTTCCACCAAGGCAGAGCAACATAACACGTATTTGAATTCAATTGAAAAGTACATTTTCTCACTTCTTGCGTTTTCGATCTGACAATTACACAATATAAAATACAGAATGATTATACATTGGAGGCACAAAATTCAACTCCAGTATAATAATTGGATTAATTCCAGAATGCATTATACATTAAATTCAAGGCATAAAACTAAATTCTATTGTAATAATTGAACTAATTCCAAGAGATGTGCAACACAATGTTATATCGTATGTGTTAGTCAAATACAATGGATAAACACGATCGTGTGATGGAGGAACAATTGGTTACGTTCTCCCATGTGCGAACATTTTCACGTAAACAAATGGAAACCGATACCAAACGACAAAACGATGTAGAATGAATTTGCCTATTCTATACTACGTTAAAAATCAGACGGCCGAAATTTTCGATGCACACAATTTATCTTCAGGCTCAACAGAGTTTTCGTGACAAGTTGAAGCTATGTGTTCTCAGTACTTTGACTAACCCATACAATATAGCAGATGATGACTTTTGTTGTCGGGAACATGCCAAACGTGTGAACCTCATGGTTTGAAAAGCTATTTCGAGGAGGTAATAAATCCCTTGACTTCGTCCCGTGACTTAAAACTTCCCTCAATAGCATTTCAAACCCTTCGGTGGAACATTTTTGTTTCCTAGACAAGGGCAATTTTTAGTTACATCAAAAGCAATACAAGCGGATATACAGTCATCTCTTCAAGAAACGTATTATGGCAGAAAATTGTTACGGTGAAATCAGGGGACAGTTATATCTTCATTTTTTAGATGACAAAGGACGATGTTCAGTGTAAAATCTGTCATTGGCCAATGAGAGCCTGGGGAGAGCATGAGGCTCTATGATTTTTACACTAAAATACAAATACATTTAGAGTATAATAAGCATGCAGTCTTTAGTGCATTTCTATACACTCCTAGAGAAAGTAAGGGAATCTAAACTTAAAAATCTGGAAATGAATCATCACTGACACAATTCTCTTTATGTACGGTATTGTATTGAAACATTCAACTTTTTAAAATATCTCAAGAACACTAAATGACCATTCACATTTCAAAAAGTTAGAATCGTAGCATTGAACACTAATAGCAATGTGCTAAATACGCAAACATCTTATCAAGAAAAACTTCTTTAAAAGTCGTCCAAATCTGAAAGTGAACATCGTAAAATGGGTGAAAAGGGACAAAATGCGAGAAAGTTTTTTTTTCTTTTTTCCATTTGACAATATTTGCCTGTTCACCCTGACATAGGGGACAGACACTTAATAAAGAATATATTACTGTAATTGAATCCAGTATTCCCTTAATTTTTTTTCTTTATTGCCATCATTAAACCATGGCATCAGAATCTTTGGCTCTCATATTGAGATGAAATGGTGCAATTAAACCTGGAACGGTATATATATTTTAAAAAAAATAAAAAATCACCCTATTCACCCTTACATTAACTATTATTTACCAGCATTAATATGAACCATGTTGCATTTAGAAGCAATCACTCAAAATTTTATGTACACTTAACAGGTTGAATTTACAAACACTAGTCAAATCTGTTTTGAAAGTTTGTTACTGGTACAACATTTTGGAGTACAAGTATTATTCATTTCCATCACTTAAAGGTATTAAACAGTAGTGGTAGCAAAATGAAAGTTGGCATGAAACTGCTCAAAAACAGTCTCATATTGTTCGGCTTGCATAAAAAGATACATGAGTGAGATGATCCGGTATTCTATTCATGATTTCCGGTGATTTTCAGTAAAATAATTCAAATGATCGAATATCAACGGTTACCTTATACCCTCGCTAAGGACCACCCCCGACGCTCCCGGCTCAACGGCGCACAACGGTTCGCACACACTGTTTACACGTGTGTGAACTGTCAACGCGGTACCGCGCTTGTAATTCGATGTTTATTTTTTGGGATATTTTAGCCATTTCTAAACCATTTTTCTTCAAACAAACGTCACCTACGTTCGAAATTAATCATTTCACAACATTATATGTAGTAATTTCCATTCCAGCTGACAAAGTAGTTAAATATCCAAAGCGCCACCTTTCCCACTACTGTACGATACCTTTAAAGGAAGTGTCAACCTTTGGCATATATGTTTTTTTTTTTTTTTTTTTTTTTTTACTGGAGATAATGGTACAGATTCATGTATATTCTGATATAAACAAACAAACAAAAACAAAAAAAATTTTTTACTACCACCAAATTTTTTTTTACTACCAAAAAAAAAAAATATTCATTTTGACACTGCATACAGTCATACAAATCCTTGAAAAAAGATCTAATTCCAACTATATCAGATGAGATGTCAAATAATTGGATTTTCTCCTGTATGAAGTATTTGACAACTTTAAATCTGTGCCTTTTAAAAAGGTTGACACTCCCTTTAAAGACTAGTATTCAGATTTTCAAGTCATATAAAACATTTTCATGTGGATCTTCAAATTATTCACAATCTATGTACAAGGTAAAAAGGTCATGATATACATTTCTCTTTTTTTGAAATAATTATATCTTGAAGTTGCAGATGAAATCTAGGTAACATCATTATCTGTTGGATTATGCCCAGTTTATAAACAACAGCTTCTACATTGTATCATATGAAAGACACATCCTGTGATGGTTAAATCAGTATACGTGTGCAGCACTTAGAAATATCAATCAAATCATATGGAACAAAAAAAAATAAATAAACGGACGACGGACGCCAGACGACGGATGCCAGACGACGGATGCCGCGCCACAGCATAAACTCATCTGGCCCATTCGGGCCAGATGAGCTAAAAATGTTTATTATCTTGCAGATTTCAGAAAACGACCACAGTATCAAAGTTAGTGAGTTTTGTGATGAAGGCTCACATGTGTTCCAAGGACAAATATTTACTCATATCATTTGAACACAGTTTTTAACATTAAATTGAACTTACTCAGGTGACAGGTATTGTGGGGAATGTACAAACTAACAGCAATTAGTCCTCACTTTCAACATGATGGAACATTGTCTAGAAAGGCCCTCAGGCTGCGAACCCCTGGAGAGGTCATTTCTTTTCCCTTTCCATCTTTGATGCCGTACACATATTTCTGAAGGAATTCCCAGGAAGTTGCACACTGCCGCTGGTAGTTAATGTCCAGTGTATACAGTGCTTTAAAACACACGTCAACGGCGGCAAGTACAGACTGTGTCTTGATTGAATGTCCTTCAATGACCACAAAAGTTTCAGCTGGTCGAAGTCTTTCTCCAAGAACCAGGACGTATGGCTGTGGGCGATCCCCTGCCTTTAGCACTTCACCAAGATAGGAGGGCAAGTTGGTTCCAATCTGCATGAAGAAAATCAGGGTAAATAGTGAAAATTAAAGGCAAGAAAAGAAGACGACAAACTGCAGCTAGATCAACAGGCCCATGCAGTTACTATGGTAGTTTAGCTATAATATGGACGCTACTAAAGTCTAGATGGAAATTTATGAACAAGCAACGGTACAGAGTCAGACTCAGAGCATCACCCCGGATTCAATTCCCGGGCTTCAAGTTTAGTGTACACAAGTCTAGACTCACCATTTAATTGAAGTCGTATATTTTTTTTTGGCCCAAGTCCGCGCGCATGCGTACTAGAGTTTGTCACTGGAACCGTAGCTGGTCACTAGTCTAGATCTAACTTTTTAGATCTAGGACCTAGGTCTACCCGCATTGTCTAAATTTTTACGCATTTGCAAGGGTTAGCCTATGGGGGGAAAAAGACGCCTCCAGGCTACCCATACACAAACACTAACAATACACTAACCTAGATACCTACACAAACTACTGTCTGTAGAATATTAGATCTAGACTAGACCCTCTACTATAGTACTAGCATGCATGACTAGACTACTGCCAGTACTGGATGAAGAATTTCTTATTCGATCATAGACCGACATGGTTACGAACTAAGTTTCAAACGGAATCCGGCAAATATCACATGAATTGTGACTTTATATCGAAATTGTTCGAGTCTACCGACTGACTACGTCAAATCCTCAGAATAGGGGGAGTATTTTAAAGGTACTATCCCTCATTTGCAATCCCCACAAAAATGAAAGTCGGATAAAACAGGTTCATTATTACTTAAGTCTTAACAGACAAGTTATAACAGTACCATACCTCACCTATCGTCTTTTGTCAAAAATATTCCATTTAAGAGGGAAAAGTAGGATTTTAAGCTCAATTTCTAAAAGCGTCGTCCCGACGCTTTAACGAATGTCAAAATTTCACTGAGATTACAGTAATTTTGTTGATCCTATACGATAGTTTACCTTGAAGGCTTGAAGAAATTTTCGTTCGCGATCAAAGTCTCTAGACCTACTACTAGCCTACACCACCATACCGTAGATGCACTACAAAAAGTTCATATCTCATTCAGATCTAGCGTAGAATTAACTCCAGGGAGCTCGAACGCGTAGCGTTCGAGCTCCAGGTACAAATAACCGACGTCTGCATCGCCATGAGTTTGGTTAAATTCATTCGTTAGTTTTTGAAGGTAAGATGACAATTTGTACTTACATGTCAGGATAATTACTTTATATATGCAGTAGGCTTTCAGATTTCACGATTTGACGATCATTTCGATGAAAAAAAGATAAATTTCCTCTCCGAGCCGATCTTTCCCCGTGTTGTATCGTCGATGCAAATGACTCGCATTCGCAATGCGCATGCGCTGAATTGCATGCGCACCGTGAATACGAGGCATTTGCATCGACGATACAACACGGGGAAAGATCGGCTCGGAGAGGAAATTTATCTTTTTTTCATCGAAATGATCGTCAAATCGTGAAATCTGAAAGCCTACTGCATATATAAAGTAATTATCCTGACATGTAAGTACAAATTTTCATCTTACCTTCAAAAACTAACAAATGAATTTAACCAAACTCATGGCGATGCAGACGTCGGTTATTTGTACCTGGAGCTCGAACGCTACGCGTTCGAGCTCCCTGGAGTTAGCGTAGAATCAACGCTGCAAAATCAATGAATATACACGCAATCCTGCTAATAAACGATATTAAAAGAAATGTAAGAGGAGAACAATACTGATGACTACTTTCCTAAATAGACATAAACAAAAAAAAAACAGAAAGATTCACTCTACCTTTGAACTTCTGAATATGATCTTCAAACCCCGAATCCATAATAAGTAACGACTCCATGACTCCGGGGATGTTTAGTTACAACTTGTGCATATCCTAGGCCCTGCGCGCTAGCTAGCTCGACACGTATCTAGCTAGCTAGCACACTACACAGCCAGCCGACCGGCGGGCGCGGGCGGGAAATACATGGGCTTGTTAACATCGCGACGAGGCGTGTACCTTGCGCAATGTGTAGGGGAAAAAAAAGTAATTCCAAGAAAAGTGTCATTCTGACTGGTATTTCTTCCCTTTATTACTGAATCAGTATTTTCCCCCTTAATTACCGAATCAATCAACAATACCATTTCATGATATCTTGTTATATTTTTAAAATTGACATTAGATTCGTTTGCATTGTTGCCGACCGATTTTTGCGGGGTCATATTGACCACGTTTGTTGTGGTTAAATTATAAAACTGAAGAAGGCTTAAAAACAACCACGAAACGGGGTCAAATCATTTTGACCACGCAAAATCCGACCACGCAAAATCCGACCACGCATTTTTAAGAGTGTGTCAAAAGCTGTGATGACATTGTCAAAATAGCAGATACAAACTGACAGGGTCAAATATACTAAAGTGATTGAGTGGCATATTGGGTGAATTCAAGTTCGGTGTTGAAAGCTGGTGTGTTGGTGTTAGGGCAAAACTAGTACCAGCCACAACACCGAACCTGAAATGAAGCTGGTGCTGGGATTGACTTCACTAGGTATTGAGCTATCAATAATGTGATTGGTATTATTTTTATAAACCCGAATTCGGTGTTGGGGCTAGAATAAGCAGCCCAATTCACGCTCTCAACACCAACACCAACACCAACACCGAACTTGAAATCACCCAATGTGGGAGAGTAAAAAAAAAACATTCATTATACATGTACCTGTTAATGATGAAAAAAACAAAAGGGTTTCTACAGTTATTACAGATGTAGTATTTGAAGAGTGGTGGTCGATCCAGTGTCCGAACACTTTTCAGAAAATCAACGATAGCAAATAAAATATCAAACGAATATCTGTCAAAATTACATAATGAATGCTCAAAGTCCTACAGAAAAAGAAGTTGATGGAATTTTAAAAAGACAACGTAGATTTAATACGATATTCCCTTCTGAGTGAACCCCGGAGTGAACCCCTTCCCACCGACGCGGCGTTTTGGTCCCTTGAAAAAGGTACTGTATTTCCGAACGTGTGAAATCTATGGGAAAAAGACAACCTTTGTTTCAATAGTGTGGTTTTCATACGCGTGGGATTACGCGTATGAAAACCCATTTTAGGCGCTTAATTGTACACGTTCGGTAATACAATCTGTTCGGAATTACAACCCTTGACTAATCGATAAGAACACACGAGTGTAAAAGCTACAATGGTAATAACGTTACTGTGATTATTATTGCCATTACAATTAAAATAGAGCGATAGGCCTATTCATTCCTAAATAAGTGATGACTTGACTTCCGGAGGAGTGAGAATTTAGAGAAAATTCGCTCTTTTCATTGGAGCATTAATGCATGTATGAAATCGAACTCATGCTTGTAATAAACAAATGAAATACATGTATTACAAAAATAATAATAATCATAAACCTACCGTTTGTTGTCTGTCCCCAAACGGCTTCAAACACGGAGATAGTAATCACAATATGAAGGAAGTATTCCAGAGTCTTCTGATCTAAAGCCACGACGGGAAATGGCTTCAAGTGCAGCACCAGAAACACGTAAATCCCATATGATGTCACGCTGTTATATGAACGTTTTCTTCGCGTTATGAAGCGGGTTTCCGTGCGTAAAAGCGAGCATGCACCGTCTTCCATATATACGAAAACTCGTTCAGCTATTCCTCTGGACATGTTGGACACGACCCGGAAACTGACGTTATTTTACCGTCCCCGTGCAGCCGCGTAGCCAGGATTTCATTTTAGGGGGCGGTTGTTTTAATTTTTCTATGGTTGTGAGCACGCGAAGCGTGCGAAATTGCTGATGAGCATGCGAAGGCTCCCCAGGGGGAGGGGGGGGGGGGGGGGGGGGGGGGAGGGTGGGGGGGTGCAGGCAGGGGGAGTTTCCCCTCTCCCGCGAGAAAGCTTTGACGTTTGAGCAAATTCGAGAGAAAGATAACGGCTCGTAGCACCTTTTTCAGGCGGAAAGTTAGTTCGACGCCCTGACTGCTTTTCAATTATTTGGGCGCAATACTGCACTCTATTTAACAGCGGTGGGTGCGCAGGGAGGGGGGAGTTTCCCCCACCCCGAGCGAAGCGTGAAAGCTTTGACACTCTGGAAAATTTGAGAGAAAGATAAAGGGGAGTTTCCCCTTCCCGCGAGAAGCGCGAAAACTTTGCCGTTTTAGCAAATTTGGAGAGAAAGATAACGGCTCGGAGCAAATTTTTAGGCCTTTTTTTTCTCTCACTTCCCCCCGCTTTTTTGCTCTCGCTTTTTTGTTTGTTTGTTTGTTTTGGGGGGCGTTTTTTGGGGGGGACCGCCCCCATCGCCCCCTGGCTACGCGCCTGCCCGTTCGACTCTTTTGGAAGCCCATCCCTACCCTCTTTACAGTCAAGTTTGGATAATTTCAATTTTCCTTAACAAATCAATTATTTGTCGTTATCTAGTAATTGTAATTGGTTACGAAATGAGAAAGTTATGAAAATTTGAAAAGTCTCAATTTACTTTCAATGCGATTCTCAAATTGGCAATGTTGCTTCAAAGTGACAGGTTTAGTAGTACAACTCTCCATATGTTTTGTACACAAAATTTCATATTTTCCCCATTATCTCTTAAGGTGCAGCTTGTCTCCATCTTAGCTCAAGATATATCATGGGAAAAATGTATTTGACACAACATATGTTGAGTTCACAAAAAGACAAGCAGCATCTTTAGAGATAATGGAGAAAATATGAAATTTTGTGTACAAAACATATTGAGAGTTGTACTATTAAACCTGCCATTTTGAAGCAACATTGCCAATTTGAGGATCGCCATAGAAAGTAAATTGAGACTTTTCAAACTTTCATAACTTTTTCATTTCGTAAGCGATTTTGATGGAACTTTTTTTTTATTGCTTCTCTCTATCCTCTCTTTTCATTAAAAAGGATATTTCCCAAGGGTTTCATTCTCCTTTAAGAGCGAATAATCTGTGTCCTATTGTTTGTCGCACAAACACGAAAAAAGGTTGAGTGAAAGGTTTTGTGGTGGAGGGTCACAGTTTTATTTGCAGGTCAAAAGCATTGTGGAATATTGGTGAAGGCTCTTGACTTTCATTCGAGAGGTCCTTGATCGGTGCTTACATCCTTTGACAAGGTGTTCTACCCGCATTGTTCCTCTCGACCCTAGTGTATTAAATGAGTACCTGGCAACAACGGTAATAATAATTGCAATACTTCCAAGAAGAGCAGTATTGATAACGATGAGGCTAACCTGGGTTAATAAAACCCATGTATTGGGCTAGTCCAATGTATATGATCCAGGGGCGGCGCACCCAGGGGCATGGGGCACAGTTCCCCCCCCCCCCACACACACACACACTTTTCGAAGTACCCCAAAAGTGCCCTTTTTATTTCTGAAAAATACCCCCTTTCTCTCTGATAAATGCTCTCTTTACAACTAAAAATGCCTCTTTCCACCTCTGACAAGCGCCCTTTCCTCTTCTGATAAGTGCCCCTTTTACTTGTATTTTCCCACTGCTTCTTACAAAAAGAGGCATACCTAGCTTTAAAGAATCGGTTTTATATAATAACAGGTACCCATATACTACAACTACAATGTAAGGCAGTGGAGCTGAAGGCAAGAGGGGCACAATGCCTGTCACTCGATTGTGCCCATAATTTACACCAAGTATAAGGGCAATATTTTCTGAGAATTTTCCCCAAACTCGCTCGCTCTTAAAGTATGTAATGAAATCAAGCAGATCGCATAAAGTATGATGATATCAGTGTAATCATGGTAATCCTAAAGAAAACGACAAGGTTAATGTACAAATTAAAAGATCATTAGGCATTCCCTCCAAATTAATTTGCTGTTGTCATTTTCATTATATCGCTGTAAATAATGCACAACCCAAGGACTTCAGTATTAGGAAAGACAGTCTGAAAATTTTGCTCGTTAGCTCGCACATGAATCATAAACCATTACACACAACTGCTAATTGGGGAGCTGAAGCAATGTCCAGAACAACAAAAAAAGGAAGAAGATGAAGTTGATTACGTATTATTTAGACTGTAGGATAATACCAGTGTCACATAAATGGTTCCCGTTTTTGCTTTATGTTTACCCTTTGTAGGTGCCCCTTTTTTCTCCAAAAGTGCCCTTTTGGCTGGTGCCCCCCTCCCCCACTTTGAAAGACGCTCCGCCGCCCCTGATATGATCATTTGATGTGCTTTACGTTACCATAATTATGTTATGGAGTTATAAACACAATATTTACGCCAAATGTATCATTTTACTTCACATTTCATAGAGATCCCAACTCTGTAGTCATGCTGTTTTCTTAATACAATCATCAGAAATACTAATTATATTAGATGTGTTCTTTAACGTATGGGACCAAATAGCTTGGACTTACCCCATTTTTAAAGCGAAGAGGGGCTAAAGTGTCAGCATGTTATAACAAGGTGAAAGTAGAACACGGAATGGATGTAAAGGATGTATCGCTTGACGTAAAGAAAATTGACGAATTAAACAGAAAAAAAAAAATTCAACTGGCCCTTCTCCAAATAAAGGCCATGCTTCTCTTTGGTGGAAGTAACTGGTAGCCCCCCCCCCCCCCTCAAAAACGGCTAATGAACTAGATATATGCCCCGTAAAAAAATGAACCCGGTGAGACGGATGCATATTTCCTGCCACTAAACACGCTAAAACCATGAAAACAGGTTCATCCCACATTATGTTTTCTAAACAGGGACATCACTTTTCCTGAATTATTCTTTTCAACTTCATAGGTGTCCTCAACCCTTTCGAGACAATTGACAGCATTTTGTGGTTTGGCTCCATAACCTTTGATTCAGAGCTCTAAAAAATATACCAGATGCATGAGTAGAAAGAGCAAAAATTTCTACACACATTGTTTCCATTTCTGTTGCATGACCATATTGAGTTTGATGCCAGGAATTTTTAAAAAGGAGAATAAGCTTCAAAATCCTTTAATTGGCAACACATTGAGAGGTTCAAAATCACTGTTTTTTTTATCAAAATTTGCATTTTTTTTCAACTTTCGACTAAGTTTCTAATGATGTATATTGTTTTCAAAGACATTACATTGTGTTAGAACCATGTAGCACTAGAAGAAAAATATTATTGTTGCCAGTTTGAAGAACAAAATGTGATCAATTTACCCCTTAAATAATTCCCGTCATGAAAGGGTAAATGGAAATGTTAAATTCAAGACAAATGACTGATGACAGAAATCATATTCGCATCAACAATTATGACACTTTGCGTTCGTTTAAGCATCTTTACATTTAACAAAAAAATTACCAAAATGATTTACTTATGAATGTTAATAGATAAAATCTGTGGAAAATTTGCACAGTAATGTGGTATTGAAAATAGGTGCCTATTTCCACAATATGAATGTCACTTGAATGTATGATCTTCTAAGTTTTATGCCACCAGGATATTCTGTTGTCATAGGAAGGATGTGGTCGTAGCCTTAAAAGCGGTCTCTTCTAAAAAGGCAGGGTGTAGTTTATAAGAGCTTGCTTCTATATTCTTAGTGCATTTTTTCAAGACAAGACGGTGGTCGGTTTGGTGGTCCTGATTTTGCTTCTTGTGGCTCAGCGTTAATGAATTTGCACCATCGAATGACAAGTCTGGTTTGTCGGCTGTATCAAAAACAATATGAATCTAATTCAAGTACCTGTAATCTTTGTTTCTGCAGTCTTTGCCGCTTCATTTGCGACAGGTATGGTCATTTTATTTCTTAATCAAATTGCAAGAATATTTTGAATAGCCCCATGTTTGTTTATTGCAATTTCAAATAGGAGTTATTACACAGAGAAAACAGTCGCATGGGATAAGTTATATACACCAAAGAACTGTCTGGTTATGGTTTGCCATACATTAAGTTTGCCACTGGAATTTGTATATTTCCATATCATGGTGATTAAGTAACGGGTTTTCCCGAGGAAGAAAAGGTAGCATATTCTCCATTAGAAAAGTGTGATAAAATTTCAGTATAAAAAATATAATGTGATCTAGAGTAAAATTGAAATTGAAAGATTGCATGGTATTCCCATTATGGCATTATCTTTGATCATCGTTGATTTGATTTTGGGTTGATTTTGATTTGATTTTGATTTTGGAAAGGTTATAGTGAGATCGACCCCTTCACAACACGTCTGGTAGGTGGATGGAACGAATTCGAAGGTCGCGTGGAGATATTCCATGAAAGTTCCTGGGCAACAGTCTGCGACTACTCCATGTCCATCCAAGTTGCCCATGTCCTGTGCAGGATGGCCGGCCATGCCTCGGCCATCAGCCATCACTGCTGCGCAGAATTTGGACGAGGCGTAGGAGATAATGTCTTCAGCGAGATAAGTTGCAACGGGCACGAGTTGAACATCACCGATTGTACATACGAATTCGGAAAACACGACTCAGTCTACTCGTCGTCGTTGTACAACTGCGATCATTCGGAAGATGTCGGAATAACATGTAATCCAGGTAATTGATAGCATAGTCAAAGAGGGGGAGTAGGGTAGGTAAGTTGATTGCTTCACGTCTGCCTCACCATGCCCCGATCCCCTCAATAAATTTGATGTGTTGGTCTATATGGGTAGAGTTTACATTCTGCCGAAAATTGTTGACCTTTCACTTTCAATTCAATTTACTTTGAATGCGGCTGGATATGTGTCTTAATTAATGGCATGAACTCCCCTCTATACGCCCTTCAGGTTTTAAAAAGTATTGTAGTATCCCAAAAAGATAGGGTCGTGGGGTTAAAAAGTTAAGAATCACTTAAGTAGACTTTACATTGTATAGTACTGTCTTACGTCTTTATTTTATTTTTTGTTTTAATCTCGCTACTGACTTTTCAAAGCCACGGAATGTTACCTAATAAATCCTGGAGATATATTTGATGCCCAAAATTTAACTTTTCTATTTTATCCTAGCCGAAGTACGAGTCAAAGGAGGATCAAACAGTCTTACCATGCGAGACGGTAGAGTGGAGATCTTCTATGACCATATATGGACGGCAATCTGTGCCGAGTCTATGACTTTCAACTTCGCGGTCGTACTGTGTCGAATGTCGGGTTACCACACTGCAAAGGGCTACTATGACCTAGAATGGAGCAGCATTGGAGATGGCGATATTCTCAATGGTACCTTTCAGTGCCGAGGTGACGAGGATCATTTTAACGACTGCGTGTTACTGAGTGACAGGTCTCGTGATAACTGCAGTGATCAACGAATGGCAGGAGTGACGTGCATCTCCCGTGAGTCCTCTTTACCATTGCCCCTCTTTACTATTGTCAGGATTGTTCTCGTCATGTATGGTTAATGAAGTTTTATTCATGAATAGCAGACAATAACAGTAAGAGGATGCATACAACAGTTGTATATACTATTATGACCAGTCCGAAAACATGTCTAGAGAATTAAATAAAAGAAAGGATGACGAATAGTTCGGACAAAGAGTTACCAATACAGTTTATTCGATTTTATGTTTAAGATGTTTCTACTGCATCATGTATATCAGCTACTTTGTTATAGCAAATTAAGTTTTAATGAATTATACAACATGATAAAAAAAAACACTCATTTGTGATACAAATTTATATTTCTTTGCAATATGATTTTTTATTAGTTTGAGTATTTTTGTGTCCTACCTGTGCCCCGAACTTGAAACTTTGTTAAATAAGATTGAAGTCATCTCCAGTTCTGCGACATTTACGTTGAGGTGTCATGGTCTAGTTGATAGGTCACCGGATAATGGACCACATGGTACGAAGTTCGAATCCTTGCTACGGTACATCCTTTGGCAAGTCTTTTAATCTACATTTCCCACTTTATATACATTTTAGTTCCGGTGCGTCTGGTCTCAAGCAAAGCTAACGAAGGGAGAGTAGAGGTCACCAACGACAACGCTGAGTGGAGTGCTGTCTGTTTTTCCGGATGGGGCATGCGAGCCGCCAATGTGACATGTCGCATGCTAGGATATGTCGGAGCTCTGGCGGCTTTTCGTGACCAAGAACTATTTGAGAAGACCTCACCCATGTCATCTGTTGATGATGTCTTGCTAGACGTCATTTGTAATGGTACAGAGAGCAACCTTGCTCATTGTAATATGTCTGACATCCGTCCGGCGTCATGTGAGAACATTGGATATGCGGCTGCAAGGTGTCAAGGCAAACGTGAGACATTGTCCTATCATTCCTAATGTATTACGCTCTTGTTTAGAAATAACAATTTCGGACATTTACAGGCCTACAAAAAAAAAGGGTTACAAATAACTGTTTATATTTATTTATTCATTTATTCATTTATCTATATTTATACAAAGCTGCTGCCCTGCAATTTAACAAATCATTCTACATGAAAATTCAACAAACATAACAATTAAGTAACATGGTAAAAATAATACAAAAATGGAGAGTGAATGGTATTGTAAAATGTGCATATTTGAATAGCAATGTTATAATTCCATTGAGTCAAGATTTAAAGCATTGCATAGCTTTTTAAACGTAAAAAGGGAAGTACACGTCTGGGCATTACCAGGGAGTTCATTTAACAAACTGGCTCCAACATATGAAAAATAATTTCTTTTTTATATTATGTCCTTGGGCGGGGAAGTTGGAGGGGGCATTTTAAAAGAACGAGTCCTATAATTTACAATTCGTTTGCTTATCAATGATTCTAGATAAGTCGGTATTCGATTATTTCGTATTTTAACAACAAGAACACAATATTGATATTTTGTACGCTGCTCTACTGATTGCCATTTCAGCGTGAGTAACAAGGAACGTTGAGATATATGATGATCCTTATAAAAAATCATTCTAGCATAAATTATTTATCTTACCCCTATGTATTATTGCACACAACTTCCCAAAGATGTACTACAATGATCAACATAAGGTAAAATCATAGCAAAATACAGATTCTTCAATATTTTGAATGAAGTAATTGTTTTACCCTCAGTATACACAACCTACCTCCTGATCTGGCCGTGTAACATAAAGCTTTAGATTGATCGTATGATTGATATTTACGATTAATCCCATTGACTACAATGTACAATCAATCGTAAAAATCGATCGTAAGATCAATTTCAAGCTTTATGTTACAGGGCCCAGGTCTTCAAACTTTCAATAGTGTAATCATTAACTGTTACAAATTGTATTTTTCCCCTTTAATGCCATAGTACATAAGCTTTCCAAGAATAGAATTGTGTGGAATAACATCAAGAGCTTTACGTAGATCTAAGAAAATACCCCCAATATGTTTTGGTCCATCACACAAATAATATGTAATTTCAGGAGCAGTAGAATAAGATGGTCTAAACCCTAACTGACAATTTGCAAGGAGTTTTTTTTAATTTTTAATTTTTTTATTTTTTTACATTTAAGTATGTATAAGGTTGATCGTGTATTGTTCTTTCCAATATTGTGGACAGGGTAGGGAGCACAGAGATGGGTCTAAAATTATCCATTTCGAAAGATCATGCTTGTGTATTGGAGTAATTCGTGCTGTCTTAAAATCTTTTTGAATAATACAAGCTTGTAAAGTCGCATTAAATGAGTCAATGGGTCACCTATATATTCTGCAGCCATTTTAAAAGTTTAGGATGTATACCTAGTCCCACTGCTTATGAACAATACTTAACAGTTCTTTTACAGCATATTCCTTCCTTATTGCACAACATTTAAATTCACATGCAGGAAAGTATAAAGTTTGTAAATTGTTTAACGAATCTTCAGAGGTATTATCCTCATTTTTGAATGGGGGGGGGGGGGGCCTGACACCCAAATTCGCCGACCAAAATACTGCAACCTAATCTGACCCCCCCCCTTATAATAATAAAAGAAAATCGCAGATATAAACATCTTGATTATACCGGCCCATTTTCGCAAGGGGACGGACTGACACCTTATGCCCGAACATCACCTTTTCAATTTCTAAATATTTGCGAGCGAGTAAATGTTTTTTAAATTTTTCGTAGTGAAAATGTACAGAAGTTACATACAGAAGTTACATAATTATCATGGAACCTCGCTGCCCATATATGTGGATATTCTGGCACCTCGCTGCCCCAAAATGAAGTGGTTGTTGCTTGAATATCGGAACTTTGAAAATCCGGGGGAGGGGGGGGGGGGGGGCTGCGGCCCATTCCGAAAGGGAACTCCTTATGCCCAAATATTAACTTTCATTCATTGGCATTTTTTATCCGCGGATATATGGGCAAGTCCGAGGTTTTTTTAATTTTTTAATTTTTGTTTGTTTGTTTGTTTGTTTTGTTTTGTTTTTTGTTTTGTTTGTTGTTGTTGTTGTTTTTTTTTTTGGGGGGGGGTTGTCCCATACATTAACCAACTGCATCAAAGATTTTCATGTTTCTGATGATCACATTACCATACTCGGTTACGTTTAGGACATAAACAGACCAAATACCTTCGACATGTTCATATATTTCATTTTACTCCCCTCTTACTCTATCTACAACGGCCCCTTTTCGCAGGTTCCGTGGCCATGCGCCTCTCTGGCGGTGCAGACCCTAGCAAAGGTAGGGTGGAAATGTTTTATTACGGCTCCTGGGGATCTGTGTGCCAGCCTGCTGCTAGCATTCCAGGTGCGGGTGTTGTCGTTATGAGGAACTCAGAGGTGATCTGCCGCATGCTTGGGTTTCCAGGAGCTCTCGACTACAAATGCTGCAATTACTTTGGACCTGGTGTTGGGGGTATCTACCTTTATAACCCACTATGCAGAGGCAAAGAATCGAACTTATTGGATTGTAACAGCGCTATTAATGGATTGTTTCCAAGATGTAACCACTACAGCGACTTGGGAGTCATTTGCCAAGAGAACTGTAAGTTCATGCACCGTTCACATTAATTACCGAAAAGGGTATGATGTGCACAAAACTTATTAAGAGGCATTCCAGTAATAACTGAAGGTGTATGAAGGTGCAAGAAATTCGAATATTCTCATATTTCGTCAGAAGTCCCAAGATTCCTGCGAGCATTCGGTCTCGTGAACTTTTTGTCTAGTATAATTCAGTCACACCGCCAAACCGACCACAGCACACCGACTCCAAACCGACCGAGTCTTGGCCAATCTTGGCAATGTTTTTTTTTTTTTGTTGTTATTGTTGTTTTATTATTATTATTTTTTTTTTTTTTTTTGTCGGTTGTCGGTCTTGTTTGCGTGACTGGGGTATTTAGTCAGAATGTAAACAGCACATAAACCAGCTTCCACTGTTCAGATTTTCAGTGGCCCTTCAAGCTCACGAACTGTCGACCCTGAAATCAAATACATATATCTAGCAATCTAATCCATGTAATCTGTAGTTTTACGAAAGGGACGGGGGCACCCCCACCCCCTTCAAAAACATGAAAAATGAAAATAATGAGATAAATGAGGGGGAAAGAAAGGAAGAGGGGAAAGGAAAGTGATATATAAATATGATAGTCCTCCATCCCGCACCTTACAACTATTTGATGCCTTGTAAATTCAAGTTTTATCCACCTTGTATGATGGGTGTCCCCACATTGACTGGAACCAATCTATGTGACTGGATATATTACTTATATACCTTTGCATAATAGTTTTAAATATGGAGGTTTTTGTAAGTCAGATCTTAAGATAATTTTGTTGTTTGTTTCAATGAATAAAGGGGAAAATTTAGTTATATTTTTAGGCTAAGATGGAGTCGAAAGCTCCGGATATATTCTTACTGTCACATAAGTTTTATAATATTTACAATCATTGCCAATACTGTATTTAGATTGCTTTCCATGTTGGTTAGTACAGCTCAGCAATGTTGACTTAGACCCGTTCTCACTCACTTTGAAAGTGGACTTTTGGAGCGGTCTATCTAAGACCCGTTCCTCAGGAACGGTTCTTAGGTGAGTGTGAGCGGTCAAAGTGGTCGAGGAAGTGGTCTTCTGGACCGCTCCAGAAGACCACCTCGGGGAGGTGGTCTTGAGGAACGGGTCTTATTAAGAGCGGTATGGACCGCTCTAAACGTGCAATGTGAACGAAAGCGTACTTCAACCGGAAGTGAGCTAGTGACGTTCCGCGCGGAAAAAAAAGCAAAAGCAATCGATCGGGCAGCCGGTCTTAGGCGCTTCAGAAGTGGTCTAAAATTTTGGCGCAGTGTAAAATGGGTATGAGAAAGTACGTTATGTGGTTCACCTCTGCCATTTCATGATACAGTACAGATGATTCCCCATTAAGCAATGTAAAAATCATGATCCGAAGCATCCCCCCATGGCTTGGATGTCGATACTTTGCAATTTACTGTCACATCGATCCTTTTGTTTTTGTTGTTGTTGTTTTCTGTTCATTACTTTCTATTTGATTACATGCTGATTGACACTATAGATGACCTTGCAGTCCGCTTAGTTGGAGGAGAATCACCTAGAGAGGGACGCGTTGAAGTTCTTTACCAGGATACATGGGGGACTATTTGCGATGACAACTGGGATTTGAACGACGCCAATGTTGTTTGTAGGATGCTTGGATATGAAAGAGCAGAGAGTTACTCGTGCTGTTCGGCATATGGGGAGGGTTCTGGAGACATACTTTTAGATGATATCGAATGTGACGGCTCTGAGGTCAACATTGGACATTGTCCTAGAAACGAGCTCCGGTCACATGACTGCAGTCATTCTGAAGATGTAGGTGTAAAGTGCATAGATCTGGAAGCAGAATTTACAACAGCAATGAGTAAGGATGAAATGGTTTTCCATACACACTACATGAAGCGGGGCTAATATCAGGCAAGGGTACTATTACTCTTGGGACTATTGCTCCGCGATCAATTACCTACTCCAACCGAATTCTTAACTTCAACCTTGGCCCAAAAACTTACTTCGAAACATCGTGTGATCACGTGCACGTCACGCCGTCACGTTACACGTCCTTTCATGAATACTAAACCCTAAATTCACGAAGGTTTCTAACATTTGTAAAATACCCCCTCTTATTGGCTAAGTGTCGCGTCCAGTTTACCCGACATAAAAAAGCTATTGCAGATCTACGCATACTCACGTCTCGAACCCGACACTTCTTCAATAAGAGGAGGGTATTTCACAAACGTTTAGGGCTTATTATTCACGAGAGGTCGTGTAAAGTCCACCTCACACCTTACGATCGGTCTGCGATCCCATTTCAGAAGAAAATGTAATATCATTTGACAAATCATTTAAAAATGAAAAAAAAAAAAAATTGAGGGTGTGAAAAGTCATACAGATAGTAAAATCGATAATACGGCCTTTGCCAAGTTTCCTAGTCGGTGGAATGGCCAAATCGGCTCCGAGTCGTAGTGACGTCACAAAAATCGTACGACTGCCTACGATTTGAAACTGATTTTGCCCTTATTCCCTGTAGAAAGATGACAGCACACCACAACCCTTTGTTTAGTATTCATATTATTTTTTAGAACCTGAATAGGGTAGATTTCATTTGTTAAAATGCCAATATTTAATGCCATAGCGATTTATTTCACAAATCGGATCGCTGACCGATCGTAAGGTGTGCGGTGGCTTTAACGTGACGACGTGACGTGAACGTGATCACAATATGGTTCGAAGTAAGCTGTTTAACCTACCTTACCCTAAACCTAACCTAAAATCCAATTTTAACTCTAACCCTAACCCTACATCGTCGACAAAATAAGACCCGGAGCAAACGTTGCATGAGCAGATGCCAGGTCATCCAATCGAGTTGTGAATTGATTATCAATCTATTATATTAAGGGAAATAACCATATTTTCTGATCGGACGGCATCGATTAGAACGTAATTCGGTCAAATATTGGGACAGATTATTCGCTTGTCTTTGCCTTGTGTAATCATCAGACGATATTATTGTCACTCTCTACTGAATTGATGGGACATATATTACTTACTCAGAAAACTGTTCCTGGAAAAAAAAATCAAATTTGACTTTAGGGTATGTCCAAAATTTTGTGTCACATACGTTGTTAAAATGAGCGTGAAAACATTGAAAGTTTTATTAGATATTGTCTAAAATTTGAACCATGCTAGAATAGGGTTATTAATTTTATACCATTTTTAAAAGTCATTCGAATCATATTTTTTTCATATTTAGAGATAATTCCAGAATATACATGCACATAATTATGAAAGGAATTCTCTTTTTCAATGATTATGCCCGAAATATACCGTTGTATGCATTGTTATCACAGGCTCCACTCGAGGACCAGCAGACATCAGCTGGAATCTTTCGGCTGGTAAGACAGTCGGTAAGTAGTCATAGATTGTATTACCGAACAGCATTTTATTACCGAACGCGTGCAGTTAAGCACCCAAAATGTCTTTCATACTACTTTCATGGGAATACGCGTATGTTCTACACACTATTTGACACAGAGAACACAGGGCAAGGGCAGAAGATCATAAAATGAGGCAAAAAAAACCTGCTCTCGTCACCCCCAGCCGTCACCCGTTGCCTCCAAATCGGGGTAGGTTGTGTCTTTTTCCCATAGGGGATTCACGTTCGGTAATACAATACCTTTTTCAAGGGACCAAAAGGCCGCGTCGTTGGGAAGGAGTTCGCTAGGAAGGGAATATCGTATTAAATCTACGTTGTCTTTTCAAATTCCATCAACTTTTTTTTTGTAGGCCTTTAAGCATTCATTATGTAAGTTTGACAGATATTCATTTGATATTTTATTTGCTATGGTTGATTTTTTTGAAAAGTGATCTGTAATAGGATCCACTTCCATACTAACATTCTGTATTTTTAGTTAGAACTTTGTATGTTATTTCTTATTACAGTATTTGCAAATGAATAGCGATAAACAAGCGCCAATATTTTGACAAAGACTCCTACACACTAGTCTTCTACTATGTTAGTAGTAGCATTTACAATTCCTGATTATTAGAAACATTTTGCTAGTTGCTGTGAATAATGCGATTGTTTATCAACTTTTCTATCCCCATTGTCTCCTACAGTACTGGTTATAACCCAGGCCATCGTCATCATATTAGCTCTTATCATCATCGTATGCCTTTACTGCAGGTTACGGATTTACAGGTAAAAGATCTAAACATGATATTGGATATAATTATTATTAATTTACTCGTCCCTTATGTAATCCCTCCCGTTATCTTTCATTCGTAGGTGTTGTATTCATAAAACTAGGAATTCCTCAAGAAAATACTAATATAGTGACAGTTATTCAGTTGCGACGTTCATTCAACAATATTCTCAATGTAATCAAACTGAGAAATGTGACTTTCCATATCATTTTATGAATCGTTGATTTGAGAAGGAAACTTGGATGAATATAACCCCCCCCCCCCCCCCCCCCCCGCCTCGGTACTAGTTAACCCTTGTTTCTTTTCTCCGTTTAAAATGTTAATAATTCCTGGTGAATAACTTATTGTTGTACTGGTACACCATTACCGTCTACAATGTACAATCGTATCCTAAATGAAATACTGTCATATGTGTTCCAGTGCAGTGTGTTCAGTGAATTCAATCCATTATATGCCATTCTCTGTATCAAATTCATGTTACAGGAACAATGCAACGATGATGGATATCACTGAAATTCCACTGACAGGTCAACAACGTGGAAACAGTTCGGGCCCTCACAGTGATCAAACAAAATGAACCAATCGTATTATGCCTGTTGTACATGATACGTCATCATGGTCATTGGCTGACACAGGACTGCGTCAGCATCTTGGACGGTCTTGGACGCTCCTTGTGCAAATAAAATAAAAGTAAATAAATTAATGATGATAATAATACTAATTGTTATCATTCGCCTTAACGCACGATCGCTTTCGCCTTAACGTCGAATTTCTATTGTGACGAAATAAACCGCATTGTTAGGATTCGCCCTAACGTAGGAAATAATGTTGTAATGATGATGATGATGATGATGATGATGATGATAATAATAATAATAATAACAACAACAAAAGAGATATAACAGTAATATTTCGTTCTTATAGCGCATATCACATTATGATATAACGTCTCTATGCGCTTCCAAAGGACTTTGGATATTATCGCTCAGTGCATTAATCAACATTTGCCGCATTCGACCCAGGTTTAAAGTAGGTACCTCAAAGGATTTGTTCTTTTAATATCTTGGCAAACGACGTTAGTGCTGCGGCAGGGTAAATAACGCAGTCCATATGACGGATCGTGTGCAATGTACGTAACATTTTGTCCGAAAAGGTTGCGTATCTATCTAGCAAGAAATACATTGTATAGTGTCCTTTGAAATCACCATTAACAATATTTTGTAGAAAGTACAACTTAACAGATGTATCGACGACATTTGTAGTTAATTCTTCTGTACATATCGATCAAATGATTAAACATAAAGCAATGTAATAACTTTAGTATATCAAACTAACATACAAAAATAAAGGGTACTAAGAAGAGTACAAAAAATAATTTACACAAACGGATCATTATTGACCTAACACATACAATGAAACGGAGGGGGCATGCTGAGAAAGCAATACTTGTATGATGCATGCCCCAAAGACTTAAGTACGCAAAAGGATTTTGGTCAAACAAATTTATAATAATTTGGATAAATAGTGGCGAAAGTTACAGAAAAAAAAATTCACGGTATGCCAACATAGGTTTATAGGAAAACAAAGTAAACGGGAAATGGAAAGGAAAAGAGGTTGAGAGCAGGAGCAAAAACAAGGCCGTTAGGCACGTGTTCACAGGAAAACATGAAAAAGGTGAATGTTCATTTTTTTTTTTTCTTATGAAGCTTGACATGTTTGAAGGGGGTATAGGCTGAGCAGATATTTTTTTAAGTTTACGTTTAAAATGTTAAGACTAGGGGATTCTTTAATTTCTATATTTAACGAGTTACAATACATGGAACCTGAAAAAAACAAAGGTGTTTTATGCAAAGAGTGTCCTTGTTAGAGGTAGGTGGTAAGCATTGCCTTGTCTCGTTGGATATTTATGTATGGTGTTGTTCTTTCGAAATATATCGTTAAAAATGGCAGGGAGTTCGTATTTACCTAATTTGTACATAAACTGGCCTAGTTGGAAATGAAGAATGTCCTTCACCTTGAGGTGAATAAAAAAATATATCAGTATGAGATCTATAATTTGCATGAAAAATAATTCCAAGTACTTTTTTTGAAGAAGTATTCTGTTCAATTGTGCTTGTACTGCACAACCCCATGCTAATATACCTTAATTTATATATTATGGTAATTTCAAAGTGTAATACAATGTGAGTAGAGTGGGAGAAGGAAGGAAATATTTCAGTTTGTTAATAACTCCAAAGTTACGGGAGATGGTTTTGCATATGTTGTCAATATGCGGTTTCCAGGTTAGTTTATTTTCGATTAGAATTCTTAAGAATTTGGTTGTAGATACTCTTTTTGGAGGACAGTGTTATCAAATATGATGTTACCGGGAAGATAATCAATTCTGTTAATAAAAAGCATATAATTGGTTTTCTGCAGGTTAAGAGATAGTTTATTAGCCTTGATCCAATCTGTTACTTGTATAAGTTCTGTGTTTAGTATTCTAAGAAGTTCATTTGCATGTGGATGAGAAAAGAAAAGGTTGGAGTCATCGGCAAAAAGAATATATGAAGGACTATTCGAGGATTTCTGAATGTCATTAATATAATTGATAAACAGAAGAGGACCTAGGATACTGCCCTTTGGTTCTCCACAAATAACCGGAAGCGTACTAGAGCAATGGTTGTCTATAGATACGAATTGTACTCTGTTTGTGAGATAATTCCTGGACCACTCGAAGGCATTTCCTCTAATGCCATTATATGAGAGTTTATACAGAAGAATTTCATGGTTAATGGTATCGAAGGCCTTGGAGAAGTCCAGGAAAATACCAATAGTATGAAAACATTGATCAGTTGAATTAGCAATTTATTTATAAAGGACAAATTGCATGCGAAGTACTATGATCTTCGCGAAACCCAAATTGAGAGTTTGAAAGGATATTGTGTTTTTTGAGGAAAGCGGATGTTCTCGTATAGACTATTTTCTCAAGTACTTTTGATAAAGAAGTTAATAAAGATATAGTTAGTAACAAATTCCTTGTCTCCTTTCTTGAAAAGAGGTATTACTTTAGCGATTTTCATGTTGTCTGGTACCCGTCCTGAATTAAGAGAAAGATTAAAAATATGCACTAAGGGATCAACGATCACACTAATCATTCTCTTTAGCAAGGAGATATGAATACCGTCGGACCCGGCACTTTTCATAACATGCAGACTGTTAACAATATTGATTATTTCACTTGCATTTAGTGGGAGAAAAAAAATATGGAGTTCTGATTTAGATTATCAAGAAAATCATGAAACAATTTGTTGCTTGGAGGCACCTGTTGCGCTAGATTGTTCCCCACTTGTGAAAATATGAGTTAAATGTTTCTGCAATAATCTTGTGTTAAAAGACACATAGGATCATACGTCATGTGCATTGTGATGTAAGTTTAAAATCATTTCACTAATGCTTTAACACAAAACAAGTATGATTCAAATCAATTCCCTCATCAAAAACAAAGAAAATGAACATTTATGAATTTTGAGTATGGAGCAAATGAGAGAAGAACTCGCATGATACGTCACGGAGTTGCCAATTTGTGTTTGATTGATTACAACTTTAAAGATTCATAACTTTCTAATTTCTTATCGTATTTTACCCAAACCTTCACTGATCTGTTTCTTTAATTGTTTTTCTTCTTTTAAATCCAACTTGTAATCAGGGTGTACTTTCCCTTTTAAGCAGTTAGTAATGCGTACCGTTTAATTGTGTTTTTAGAAAGTGTCGTTTTTTCCTATATGTCGCAAGTAAAAGTGTAGTCTTGAAGTTTTGCTTTACATTATTACAAATGATGAATAGCACCCTTGATATGAGAAGAAAAGTTGCTAGCATTGAGGGTATATAATAGTGTTCTTTGAACCGAAATGGCGTATCCAGACCTTGTCGTCAAGAGGGGCAAAACATTGGAGCCAAATGCATGAAAGCAGGTAACACATTTACTTCAGTGAGAAATTCAATATTTTGAATTTTGACACCCTAATGGTGAGTGGTAGTCCAGATTCTGGCCGTTTCTTTCTTCTTCTTTTTTTTTTATGTGAGACCCATACAAAACCTATCGCACGCAAGCAAGCTGTACACGTGATATACACAGACCGCGATAACCCCACTTTACACGGAAAAAAAAAATGTGTGCGAGTCTCACACGCCATCAAGGTCTAGAGTAGGTATAGTGCATATCACGGAGCGCTCACTGAAAACAGTCCAGGCAGTGGACTAAGTGAGGGGTAGAGCGGCGGACGTTCCCTTGAAAATGTTATGATTTCATTTTGTTATTATATTTTGTTGAATATTGTAGTGCCATTAGTGACAGCGCTATTCAAGAATTCATAGTTGTTTATTTGGGGACTACATTACCTTTTGAGTTACAGTTTGGGGCAGGTGCATTATTTATAGTGCATGCATAATTGATTAATTTGTACGTTTTAAGTATATTTTGCCCCCTTTGAATTGCAAGTTTGTACATAAACAAAAGAAGTGGACAGAATATACACAAAGTACACCCTGCATTGCATTAGGAAACGTAAAATTCATTTTTTTTTTAAATTTTACTCTCTGCAATAAATCCATATTTTCATTATGAAAACATTATCAATAACAAATAAACAAACTATAGGTTATAAAATACAACATACTTTACTTTTTGAATGAACAAATTTCAAGTACTATTCCTTGAGTTATATCAAAAAGTGTCAGGGGGAACTTACTTTTATGTAAGTGTATTATGAGTATATTTTTGGGAAATATATATATGTACTTAAATACAAGATCTTTGTATTTTTATATTTTCCACGATTAAGCATGATTTTGAGGGACATTATGTTGTAGATTTTTGATAAATCAGTGGGGCGCAGTGGTGGATCCAGAGTTAACAAGGGGCCCAAAAATAAAATGCTGAGGACTTTTTTTTTTTTTGCTTGTCAGAAATATTTGTGAAAATTGAGCCCCCTCCCTCACGAAATCCTGGATTCGCCAGTGGTGGGGAGAAAATGTGTGTATTCTGCATGTGTGTGGACGATTGTTGGAGTGTGGATTTCTGGAAAACCTTTACCTGGTGTGCACCTACCCCTTCCAGTCAGACCCAACTCCGGAAAACCGAGCACAGGTATATACTCCGAAAACGGCGTATAGAGCTAGATGAATATAGAGCCCTCATCGTTCAGTGCGAGGCAATGTGTACAAAAGGCATGGGGGAAATCGTACAATGTCGACCTGATTATGTGACCCGGCACCACAACACCACCAAAAAGTCGCAAAAAATAATTTTTCTGATTTTATCATATTTGGATAGAACAAAGTCTTAGCTTCAAAATGATACATGACTCATTATGATTGAAACTTTCTAACCCTTTTAATTCAGCGAATGAAAGGAGCTGTAAGAGAGGTTTGCTGGTGTTAAATAGGGAGGAAATGAGCTCTAAAGTTGAGGCCTATTCAAGCGTGCGGAGTAAGAAAACTAGAGACAAAATCAATAGAGAACGAGTCAAAAGGCCATAGCACCCACCATGAATGAATTGTCGGATTAGGTTGATATTTGGTAGGAGTGTTAAACATAGTTTATTCATTCTATTGCCAAAGCTTCAAATTGTGAACTTTAGTGATTCGAAAGTTATTATGATGCAAATGAGAGGTTCTAATGGGAGATTAAGCGCACCTCGGTGGCCTGACACCTGCACTGGACAATGCCTATTCACTCCATTTGGGTGTCTTTCTTTGTTCCCTGTTACAAAATACTGGTTTGTTACCTTGTAGTCCTTCTGATATCATACATTGAACTTGTAATTTAGCCTATAATTAACTTGAATAGGACCTACTCTTTTTCTTTTTCACAATGATTAACCTATGTAATTTGTTTTACATAGAACTTACATACGCTTTCCTTGCTCACATGAATAAACTTGATCGTTCGTTAGCAACGAAATCCTTTTTCAGACTCTGTTTCGTCATCGAAATGGAAATTAAAACTGCTCTGTAATTTGCTTTCGCGACTATTGATGAACTGTAATATCAGTATGATGAGATTGCTGAGAGTTTATTCTTTCTAACAGTATAAAAATCATTAGAGAAAAAGTAATTTAACGCCCGTGAGATTGCAGTGATTTTACGAGGGTGAGCGCGCGGTACCGAGTAAAAAAAAAATCATACGGGAAGGCGAAGAATTAGGAAGAAACCGAAGCTGTGCGAAAAAAACTGGTCTAGAAAAACTGCTAAAAACTCATCTTCTACTGCGTTTTACGCTTCCAGATTTGGATATAAGGTACAGAAAAGAACGATCTTTCAGACAAAACAAAAATCCCAAAGTCAAATTTTCCAACCCAAATTTCCATTTCAGCTGTTTACACAAAATCACGGCTTGCGACTTTTTGGTGGTTTTGTGGTGCCGGGTCACATATTTTTCAAAAATAATGCTGCGGATATATTTATTTCAAATGTTTGCCATTTGAAAGTTATTTCATATGACGAATCATTCAAGGATTTTGAAGATAATTGACCCGCAGCATTATTTTTAAGAATATGTACATCGTTGGCATGTTGACTTTGCAAGATTTTTCCCATACCTTTTGTACACCCTGTCTCGCACTGAACGATGAGGGCTCTATATTCATACGCCGTTTTCGGAGTATATACCTGTGCTCGGTTTTCCGAAGTTGGATCTGACTGCCTTCCATATTGTACCCGTCATTCTTACTTTATAACAGAACACCAGCGATTTGAAATGAATAATGAATTAGGTTAAATTATGACAACAGCGTGCCATAAAAGTTTGAAGTATCAGAAATGAAAAGTTATACTAGGACTTAGGATAATGTGCATTTTTTCACGAAACCGTTTTAATTACATATTAACAAGCGTTTCAACGGGATGTCGGCGAACTTGTACTTATGACGGTTTCATGAAACGATGCCCTGTTCAAGATGATGGTTTACTTTAACCAGAAAAAAAAAGAAGATTATTCTGTCATTTTAACCTGAATCATTTCGGAAGGAAAAAAAAACTGACCCGGTTGTGAACAAAGGACCCTCAGACTTTTCAAAAAAATATTCATTATTAATTGGAATTATGACACCAGTATACCGAAAATGGTTGTAATGTTTTGTATGCTTTTTAAATATCCGTATTCAAGATGATTCTAGAGGACATATACAGGAGATTTATAGTGAAATTGGCTAAATATGCAGAGCAAAGAAAGTCAATGTACTGTCCATGTAATACAATTTCAATTTTTTAGCTCATCCGGCCCGAATGGGCCAGATGAGCTTATGCCGTGGCGAGGCGTCCGTCGTCCGTCCGTCCGTCCTTCGTCTGTCGTCCGTCCACAATTTCAAAATGCTTCTTCTTCGCCATTTCTTACCCGATTTTAATTCCGTTTGCTTTATATGATAGCACTAGGTGAGGGATTCGAAACTTCTACACAGAATTTTGAAACTCATTAAATATGCTAATTTATGCGCATTTCTCAAAAATCACAAAAATTGCTTCTCCTTCCTCATTTATTGACCGATTTCGATTTTTTTTTGTTCCATCTGAAAGACTTTCATGAGGTTCATTGAACTTCTACACAGAATTTTGAAATTTTGTCTACAAAATTAATTATGCTAATTTATGCGATATTTATTCAAAAATCACAACAATTGCTTCTTCTTCCTCATTTATTGACCGATTTCAATTTTTTTTTTCCATCTGAAAGACTTTCATGAGGTTCATTGAACTTCTACTCGGAAATTTGAAATTTTGTCTAGAAAATTATTTATGCTAATTTATGCGAAATTTATTAAAAAGATCACAAAAATGGCTTCTTCTTCCTCATTTATTGACCGATTTCGATTTTTTTTTTGTTCCATTTGAAAGACTTTCATGAGGTTTATTAAACTTCTACTCGGAATTTTAAAATTTTGTCTAGAAAATAATTTATGCTAATTATTTATGCAAATTTATGCAAAATTTATTAAAACATCACAAAAATTGCTTCTTCTTCCTCATTTATTGACTGATTTTGATTTTTTTTCTTCCATCTAAAAGACTTTCATGAAGTTCATTGAACTTCTTCATGGAATTTTGAAATTTTGTCTAGAAAATTATTTATGCTAATTTATGCGAAATTTATTACAAAATCACAAAACTTGCTTCTTCTTCCTCATTTATTGAGGAAGACTTTCATGAGGTTCATTGAACTTCTACTCGGAATTTTGAAATTTTATCTAGAAAATTATTTATGGTAATTTATACAACATTTATTTTAACTCTTTGCCCTGTCCATTATGAAACCCATGGCTGCTGGATTATTTCAAAGGCTATACCTTTCTACATGATTTCTGTCGACATCATCGACAGAACCGAGAACCCAGAAGTGACAGTGGTCAACAATAGCGGGTTATGAGCTAATAAAGACTTGAAACAGTGAGGGACAATGCACTGAAGCCACCCTTAAATGTCCCAACCTTAAAATTCTTTTTTTACACCAATGCATAACTTATGTCATTCAGTGCTTTTCTCTTTTATTACAAATCTTAACCTTCAAATCTCTCTCAATAAAGATTTCACAGTTGGTAGAGATACCTCACCTTGACTAACTTTATGCTTTATTTCAAATTTCTCTGTCACACAGTAAAACTATTAAAATTTACATTCCCCAAAATCTTTTAACTGAAGTCGTGCAACTTGAGTTGTCAATTTCCAGACTTTCATTCATATCTACATGTCACTGTCTCCTTCCAAAACCACATTTAGCCAGATCTGCAATAGGCACTTCATCATCTGTACATGCATGTAACCAATACATGTACATTTCATCGATTCATTACAATGTCTACTGTGTTCAAAGTACAAATTGCATCAATTTCTTTGCTGCATGCCGGATGAGCGCCACATCATTGATGTGCTAGTTTAAAGTAGCTTTGAGAAAATCAGGGGGTAGAAACGCCCACCCCTTCCCTGCCTTGTATCCCCATGACTACGGGAAGGAAAGCGGAAATAGGTTCTTCAGAATAACATGTACAAAGTCCATTTCATTCTGTTAAAGTCTGTTGTATCCTCAATGGCCAAATTTGTAGATTTCATTGTGGAAATATGAGAAATATGAACACATGTAAATGTCACATTGAAACTCTTTGAGAACTCTCCGACGAAAGTTAATGACGAACGCAATAGTTTCTACTCTTGATAACTTCATGTTGATTTCCAGTTCAATGGCTGCAGATAAGGATGATTTGTCACCGATAGAGTAATGATAGTGTACAAATAATATACAATTTAGTGTGGGCAATGGTGGGCGTTGGTAAAAATTATCCATTCAAAGCGTATCTTTGGAAGAGTCCAAAAACGGTTTTGGACTGTTTCCAAACACCGAGGGTGGCTAATCATTATACGAATGTCTGGTCACATGTCCCATATCATCCAATCATTTTTATTAGGATCTACATCATCATTATGACAGCAATTTTAACATATGCCATTATCAGTATAGCCAGCTTTTCATGGGGGGGGGGGGGTGGGGGGGGGGGTTGAGGTAAGCATAGTTTCCAGACACAAACACTGGTCAGTCAAAACACAGAGTGCCTGAACTGTAAGACTACCGTAGACCATTCACCATTTTAGCTGCTCCTGTCACAGCCAGAGACAGTCAAAGATCGGAAAGGTCGGACTGCCGGAAAGGGCACTTCCAATGTTCTTGAATCATCGTTTCTTTTTTGTACTCTTCTGTGTTCACCTTCTCTTCAATTTTCATTTCCTTCGTATATGCGTGTGACGAAACTTCTGACCAATTCCAGTTTAGTTAAAAGTTACATTTTTATATCATCACACAAGGCTTAAAATTTTAGAAATTTTGTATTGTTATTTAGGGAGAGAATTGCACACTATCTAAAATCAAGATGAAAAGTGCGACAATTGCCTTCTTTCTTTACCATGCCCTGATTGACTGTTCGCTTGCTGCAGGTAATAATGGTAGACTAATTTACGGCGATCAAAGTAGCCGCTAGAAGAGTTTTTTTTTTTTTTTTTAATAATCATGTTTTCATAGCGTGCATAGGCGGCATCCCAATTGGCAGACGGTCAGACAGCCCACGAAACCGACATTGTCGGTCTCGTTGGCATTTCCTTACGTATTTCTTTGTATAATAATTGTCGGTCTCGAATAATTGTTGGCCTCGTGAGCTGTCGGTCGGGGAAGATCATCTGAGCTGCAACCTCCTATTACAGAAAAGTATTGGGTTGGCCTACAGCTTTGCAATGATAGTACAAAATAGCATTCTTTGGACCGAGCCGTAAATGAGGTTGATGTTTATTTTTCTCTGATTGTTTCCATATTCCTGTTTCTCTCTAAAAAGAAATTGCTTAGAAATTGGGTATGTTATCAGTTTTCAAGGATTCTTTTTAAAAATTTTGTTCCATAATATTGTTAAATGTCTACCTCCCATTAATTTCTTGGTTTTTAAATCAGAAGCGGAGCTATTTGACATTCGCCTCACAGGTGGAAGAACCCCGTTCGAAGGCCTTGTGCAGATTTATTTCAACGACGAGTGGACAGCAATTTGTGATAATGAGATGGATTTTAATACGGCCAACGTCCTATGCAAGATGCTTGGTCACGCGTCAGCCATCAGCTATCACTGTTGCGCAGAATTCAGATCCGGGTACGGGGATAATGTATTCGACGGTGTCCGATGCGCGGGACACGAAACGAGCATAAAAGACTTTTATTACAGGATCGAAAGGCACTATTATGACGAATCGATGATATCGCTACCCCAATGTGGTCATGACGAAGATGTAAGACTTACGTGCGATCCAGGTAATTGTTATGAAATTGAAAACGTATTATTACATATATATGATTGCCAAACGTTTGCTATTCTTTACATTCAAGTCATTATCATAGATGACTACCCCCATAATTACTCCAGGATCAACATGACAATGTTAGCTACGTCCATACGGGACTTGTGGGTTCTAAACTTTAAGTTAGCGACACTTTAAGTTAACGAGACAACGACTCACTAATCACGACAAAGGGTTCATACCCGGGCCCGAAACAACGACGATCGGGTAAGTCTAGGTAATTACCCGAAGTCCGCAAGGTACTGTTCCTAGGTGCCATGGGTAAGTAGGACTGCATGGGATAATAATAAAGTGGTATGAAGGGACTACTAGTAATTAAGTTGAAGTGACTCCAGGTATTTCCTGGAAGTAAATAGAATGATTAAGAGAAAGTTTTTTGGAATTTCTTAAACAAACAAACCCCACAAAATTGAACTCAGTCATACCCCCAAACCGACTCCACGTCCACTCCAAACAGAAAGATTCTTTGCCACTCGATGTACTGTAAAATTTTTCGTTGTTCAGTCTTTGTCGGTATGATGTCTTGTTGGTGTGATCATAATTTTTTTATAGTCCCTAATGTAATAAGCACTGTCGCCGTTACCGATTATGAAACGCTGTCAACAACTTTCATGTTTTCTGGCTTTTCACAGCTGAAGTTCGGTTGAAAGGAGGATCAAACAATTCTGCTATGCCATACGGTAGAGTGGAGGTCCTCTATGAAAAATCATGGCAGGCCATCTATGCCGACGCCATGAATTTAAACCTTGCTATCGTCCTGTATCGTCCTGAATGTTAGACTACCAAACTGCAAAAAGCTACCACGAGCAAGATTGGGCGCATCCTCGTGACAGGATTATCAAAGGTTCATTCACATGCACCGGGGAAGAGGAGAACTTCAATGACTGTGTGTTTGTACGTGGCGGGACTAGAAACAGCAGCGATCGTCCTCTAGTCGCCGGAGTTACATGCATCTCTTGTAAGTCCATAACGTCTTACTATGATAATTGCAACAGCTAATTCTTTTGTATCAATAAAAACCCAGAATTTGCAAGCTTATAAAGAGATACCGTGTCTAGAGTAACAACATACGTTTTGATTTACTCTTAACGTATGGATAACATAGCATTGAAGAGGTATACATTTTTATATCTTTGGTCTACAATCAGTAGCTTGAGTTGTTATAAAAAGTTCTAATTTCTGACGGTTTTTTTTCTTTTATTATTGTCTTAATGGGCTAATCAATAATAATGATTATGAGACCAATCTATGATAAAATCATCCCCAAAACAGAAAATAGCTAGAAAAGTGATTTGAAATTAAGGTTAATGCGTGCCTGGTCTACATATAAGTCTATCTTACTTTTTTAGAGTACAAGTTCCAGATTCCAAATGTAAGTATCTCCTTAAGAAATAATTTTTCAGCTATTATTTTGAAAGCAAAGAATATATACCAGCAATAAACCTTAATTAAGCTAAACAAATTTGGGTGATAAGTCGCCGGTATCACAAGTATACTCAACCAAAAAAGTAAGACCCACCCCCCTGACACTTTTTACTCATACTCCAGAAATATTTGATGAAATTTATTCTATCAAAAGCAAAGTATGCAGAATTTTCTTATTTACATTTCCATTACCTCTTTGCTAACGATTGATATTTTTTTTTCATTATGAAACTACTTTTATTGCAGTCGGTACAAGAAAAAATTCCAATTCCAATTCATAAAACTGCACTGAAAATCACAATTTTTCAATAAAGTTTTATGAATTTGAATTATAAGTTTATGCGCCCTTCATGAACAAAAGAAGTAAACAGAGTACACGATGTACACACTGCATTCCATTAGAAAACGCAAAATACAATTTTTGCCTCGTACTGACTGCAATAAAAACAATAATTTCATTATGAAAACATTATCAATAGTTCATAAATAACCAATCAAATTGTGGGAAAGGAAATTCTGTATGCTTTGCTTTTTTAATAACTATTTTAATCAAATATTTATAAAGTTATATTAAAAGGTGGCAGGGGAAACTTACTTTTTTTGTTGAGTATATTTCAATTAAACCGCAATTATGAACCATAAGTAGCAAAATAAAAATTATCTTCTTGCATTTTAGTGCGCGTTCGTCTGCATAACTCACGCATAGAAAACGAAGGAAATGTCAAGGTTTTCTACGACGATTCATGGAGCTATGTGTGCTTCAACTCTTGGGGCATGCACGAAGCTAATGTGGTATGTCGTATGTTGGGCTACGAGGGCGCCTCAGCAGCTATGGCTCGAAAAAAACATGCCAATTCCGGGGTCTTGGAGTGGGTTGAATGTGACGGAACAGAGAGAAACCTCGCCCATTGCAACACATCCGAATTAAAGAGGGTACGCTGTAATCGTAGAGGCATTGCTGCCGTCAGGTGTAACGGGGAAGGTAATGCATTGTTGTGAATTTCGATGGAGATGATCTGCCTTAGAGCCCTCCAATTAAAATTACAAGTACTATCTTAGAGATAAATATATTTGTACGCCCATGAATATCCAGCAGGATTTTTTTTTTTTTTTTTTTTTTTAATGAGTAAAGCGTTATTCCAGAAGCGTCACCATTGGAATTTCAATTTCGACTACCTAGCTACATTCAAGGTGCTTCATAAAGTACATTTTATTCAATTTTCGTGTGCTCAGATTTCGTGTGTGTGGGGGTGCATGGGTGCATGGGTGTGTGTGTGTGTGTGTGTGTGTGTGTGCGTGGTTGCTTTCATGATTTCAATTATTTAAAAAGCATATTCAGCATATCATAGTCGTTCAACTGGCATGTAGACGTGTGATCGTACCCGCGATATACGATATGTCGGGATTTAAGGTGGACACGAGATCATAAAGCATGCTCATCAACATCTCGTGACTATCCTTGTGCATGGCTATAAGAACAAGCAATGGGAGATTTCCTGGAAAATTTTAATTCAATACAAGGATTCTGTTCAATTTTTTTTTCACTTTTGTCTTTGTACAGTTCCATGAATGCATCACTATATGTTCGAAATGCAAATTTCTTTCATGTGTTACATCTGTAGTTGATCTTGAAGTCCGCTTAGTTGGAGGCGACACTCCTAGAGAGGGTCGAGTTGAAGTTCTCTACCAGGATACATGGGGGACAGTTTGCGATGACAACTGGGATTTGAATGATGCTAACGTTGTGTGTAGGATGCTTGGCTATGAAAGAGCAGAGAGTTACTCGTGCTGTTCGGCGTATGGAGTGGGTTCTGGTGATATTGTCTTCGGCGATGTTGAATGCAGTGGCTCCGAGATTAACATCGGGCATTGTCGAAGAAACAAGCTCCGATCACATGACTGCACCCATTCTGAGGATGTTGGTGTGAAATGTTTTGGTCTGGGATCAGTCTTAACGACGGAAAGGGGTAAGTATGAAGATCAAAAATACCCCCATCCCCTTACGTGTGTCAACTAGGGGCTATATAACAAGATTTGGTCCGAGAATTTTGCCACAATCGGCACATAATTATAATGAAGAGGAAACTAAAATGAAATCATTTACAATATTGCTCTTTAGCCATTTTCAGGACAAGGGGGAGTGTGGCCTAAATGGAATGAAAGACTAGATTAATCGTTTCATATGCCCCCCCCCCCCATTCATACTAAATGCTTCTGTTTTATTTCAACGATTATCTTCAGCTCTCCTGAATTCTTCAATATTGAATGTATAGGGTATTTCTTGAATCCCCCTCTGGAAGCTGTTATTTCAACCACATCGCCTGAAGTATAGACGAGGGCATGATGCTTTTTGAAGACGCTGTCAAATTTTACCGCCATGGGTTCCGTTTATTTTTTGAAGTAAAACTAAACAGCGACTAGTACCAAATCATGCTATTCTCTTTAAAATGTTTGGGCAGAAAGTAAATTGTTCTAATAGCATTTTATCCTTCGCAATTTCATTTCGTCATTTCTTTTTCCATTTAGTTTCCACCCAGATCAAAATCACTGCTGAGGAGAAAGCCCTTGGACAGGCATGGTACCTTTCACCTGCTAAAACACTTGGTAGGCATCCTAATGCGCTCCATCAGCTAATACCCAATACACACCAGGCGTCATTTGACTTAGGAATGCGTCTGTGAATGGCACGGTCAATTGACAGTCAATATGAGCAAGGGTAACATAGTTTTAAAAAGAAACGGATACAACATTAATAGTTCAAACATTGTTTTAAATTACTGGTGTGTGGTCTAATTGCCTTGGTATGCTTGATAAGCAAGATAATAACAAAATCGTGTGCAACGGGTCTAATGATTTTGGTCGTGGTTATACTGAAGAACTGTTAGGTCTTTGGTTATTATACCTGGAACTGATTAAACCACACACAAATACCTAACTGATATATATACATGTTTAGGAAGCTCACTAATATGACGAAGCTCTTGACGAAAGTGTTGTTAACACAAAGACTACGGGAACTGAGTTGCTCCTGTATTAAGCCCATGAGAGTTAAAGAATTCAGTAGTCAGCGAGTATTGTTGTCTTATCCTTCTCCGTGAATGCGGGAATGCATTGATCATCTATGTAGAACACGATTGCAAAGGCTTAAAAAAAAAAAAAAAAAGTCAATGTACGGCAATTTCAGTAGCCTTTGTTCACCTATTAGAATGTGCGAACATTACAGTGACATATTACGTAATCCAAACAGGATTTCTATGGGATATATAACATGGTACTGAAATTGCCCTTGAGATGATTCCTCGAAAGTCTTTGCAATCGTGTTGACTAGGAGCATAAAACAGGTATTCTTTAAAACATATAGTTCAGTTGAATCACGATCATTTTATCTGAGACATACAGAAATATATATTTGTCTACCCCCCCCCCCTCGTCCACCATTATCATGGTCGCTCGGCTAAAGCAGGAGTAATGATATGATTGCAGGGCCCTCAGGGACATAAGTATATGAGGCTACCCTAGGTAACAAAGACGTATTATTATTGTTATTATTGTTATAAATATTGTTATAATTATTATAATTATTCTTATTATTATTCAATTCAATTCTTAAAAATGAAATCTGAGTAGTTTACTTATATTTCGGCTAAGATAAAATACTTAAGCAATTTGGTATTCAGTTGAATCTTTTGGCTAAGTATTTTATCCTAATTCTAAGACAGCTCCCTAGCAGACTTAAGCCAATTACTTGATTGGCAGGTACATGGCTTTCATACGTATACATACGCGGAACAGTATAAGCTGCGCACAAGCTAGCCTTTGGACAAGGCCTCCCGCGCTGCTTGTCTGCCGAGCAGGGTCTGAAAATAGACTAAAGCAGTGTGCGTTTTATATACAGCAGTGATTTTGCTTAAACTTGCGGAGCTCATCATATAATTATTTGCATATGCATGAGGGTCTTACAAATGCAGCAGCTAGTGACGATCGTGGCCAATCGTAATTGTTTTAACCGCGGTGTTTTTGATGGATTCGTTTATCAAATTATGGGGGAATTGGTATTCAAATGTACTAAATAATTAATAATATATAGTTCAATTTTCAATAAAACATGGATTTATTAAAAACAATACAGTATTTAATGACTAGAGTATTCATTATTTTGCTGCTTTAGTAGATCTATCGAAAATTTTGTTCCCTCGTTTTTCATTTTAACCTACGCATAGTGGTTCGCGCGATCAGCTGGTCGTAATTGTTATTGCACAACACGTGAACTTTTGGTACACGTGAATATCTCTGTGAAAACAATATTCTTTGCCTTCATGGAGCTTTTTAGTGTTACTTCTGCAGGTGTTACTTCTCCGAAGTAAACAGCCTGGAGCCCAAGTTTCTTTAATGAATTCACCTGCAAAGTGATATACCCAAAACAAAACAAAAAAATATTTTTAAAGGAACGTGAAAATAACACAATAAATCACAAAAGTCTGATTCTTTTCCCTTTACAAGTCATCTCTGACCCACATCCATAGGCCAAGGCCATGCTGTACAGTTATGTGAAAACTATTTTCCTGTGACCCATTAACACAAAAGTTTATCACTTTAAAGTGACATTAAATTGAAGCTCCTAATGGCGCCATCTTTCAACAGGATTTGAAAAGTGTCTGTGCCTCTAATTTTCCCATCATGCCCCATTCTAGTTTGTAGAAGCTTAGAGTGTATCTGAAGGCAATTTTCCACATGTGCAACGTCAAAAATAATAGTGTGAAATATAAAATGTGCATATTTTCCAAACAGCTTTTTGTCAAAATTCAAAATAAAATGCATTTAATTTTCAAATTATAATCTCAATTTAGCAGTTACTGTAAGGTGGCGCTGTTCGAGTTTTGCCAGTTTAATGCCATTTTAACAGAAAATGGGAGGAAACTATAAAGTTTAAAATTTCTTAAATCCAACATTAAAAACCATTCAATAGTTGAATTTATTATTTTTTTTATTTAGTTTTACCAAACTATCTGCAAGAGAATTGCAAGAATTATGAAATTAAATTGTATCCTTTTATTTTATTATTATTATTATTATTTTTATTTTTTTTTTGCTCTTCAAAATAAGCTACATTCAATTGTTGTACCAACCAACATATTACTAATTCATGCTAGTCCAAAGGCTTCAGACTATCTCATCGCCATCCTTCCTCCTCGACAGTCTGGGCCCAGTTTCACAAAGAAATTGTTGCCATTAATTGAGAGTTTTGTACATGATTTGCCATAGGGCTGCGATCGATTTCAATCGGAATAGTATCAAGATTAATCGCAGCTCTATGGCAAATTGTTTAGAAAACTCACTATTAATCACAACAACTTATTTCTGAAACGGGCCCTGAAGTCTACGACATATCGTCGCTGGGGTGACAAGACTTTGTAATTCAATATTTGGTGAAAATGAGTTTTCTTCATAATTTTGCAGCTAGGACGCGTTGCAATGACGAGGCCACCAATGAGAAATGAAAGTTGACTTGCATGATAAGGCAGCCATTTTTTTCAGCTCTCCTGAACATTTGTCATTTTTTAGATACGACTTACGAGGTCTTGTCACCCCAGCGACGATATGTAACTAGGTAAATTAATGTGCGACTATAGTATCATTTTAGTAAAATTATGTATTGTGTAGAAAACTTGCAATCATTTCTTTATGAAATAAGGCCCTGGTCTTGTCCTGTTCACAACAATTAGATTAAATTATTACATAGCTGAACCTTCATTAAAGAAATGAGAGGTAAAATGGTAACTACAATGGACAGTGCAGTGCGAGTAGTCCCTCCCGCCGAACTCTGGGCAGTTTCGGTAGGAGACGCCGATGGGGATGGTGTGCTCGCAGCGACTGTTGCCGTGCGCACGAAGAAGTCCTTGCACAGTGGAATGGCTTGAAAAATTGCAGATTTGCCATAACCGGTTGGAAGATTAACAAATACATCTTCCCCTTTCAATGCTGATCTTTTAGCTTTTGATTGTAACATCGTTAAAAGATGAAAATTTCAACCTTTCAGCAGCATATTCAAGGCTCTTTGATAGGAGATCTTCTTCGCCGCTCGCCATGACATGATCGCTCAAAAATTTATTTATGAATATGTATGTTAATAATGAATATTCATAAAACTCTTTCGAATTGTCTACTCTGATTGGTGCATCGGATTGGAAGGGGTGGTCTGGCCGGCTTTCTGGCTAAGCTACTTGGCATCTAATTATCTACAGATTTGGTAGCGGAAATACAATACAAAACAAAAGAAATAAACTACAACAACCACTCAGGTTAGTAAAGGCCTCGGTGCTGACGCACCTCGGGCCACGGATCACAGTTGTCGCGCGATTAGTCTATGTATTCAGGCGCGTTTAGGGAAATAACAGCACCGAGTGCCTTGGCTAAAGGCTACGCACAAGCAAACCTTGTTAGCGCGCATCTACTGTGACGCATTTATTGCGCATGATTTTGGACAGGATATATGACGTCACAATGGATATTAGTAAGTATTAAAGTAAAGTGCTTAAATTTGACCTGAATACAGGTTAAGCCAGTTTTATACTTAACCAAGCCAAATGCTAAGTAAAATGTTAACTTAATACGCGTTTTGATTTGAATACCGCCCCAGATACTATTCCTGACCATTTTCAACCATTTACAGTCATTCTCGACATTCCATAATGCCACACGCGGGCGGCAAAATTTCAAATTCGCGCGCACGTCAATGGGCAATATAATGAAAAAATGGTAAAAAAAACATGCCTATCTAGAATCCGCCATAGCTCGTCAGAATGAACGGATACCCCCAAATTTTATTACATATTCTGAAAGCCGGTAAGGTGTAGATATGATTTCATGCATAATTTTGGCCGATCGCATTTTGTGACGTCATCATATTTGCATATGAACTAAAAAAACAAAAAACGATTTTGAAAAAAAATGACGTCATAAATTTTGTATTCATTTCAAAATATTTCAGTAACAGGTGGTCGATTTTCTTCCAAATGTTGATATGTTATAGCTGATACAATTTTCTACAAGATCATTTGCACCATTTTTCATGTTGACAAAGGCATCATGGCGTATTTTTGCGATTAAAGGAGGCATGTCAATTTTTTACATTTTGCGTGTATTCTCTGTGGGACATGACTTTTTCTCAAATCTTGATTCTACATTCCAGTCTTTTTTTTAGGAGTATCTCTGTTATTTCTGCTCAATTTTTTTCCAAATTTTAGTACGTTGTAGCTGAGACTATACGCTTTCAATAACGTGCCCCCAAATTTTCGATCAGATGTCGGGATTATGCCCATTTTTAAACTACAAAATGTGATTTCAGAATCCCGTTTTTCGTTCACGTGTTATTTCTAATGGAAATATTTTGGTATATTGGTTAATGCACTTGCCTCCCATTCTGTCGACCCAGGTTCGATCCCCAGTGGGTCCATTTTTTTTTCTTTCTTTTTGCCTTTCATTTTACCATCTTCTTCGACTATTTTAACATATACAATCACAAACAATGTAATAAACTGCCTTATTTTGCGTGTTATGTCTATTCAAAAGTAGTGTGCAGTAGTTTGTGTACAGTCTGATTCCCTGTCGTGTATTAAAGCTATGGGGTTAATCTCCCACGTGTCCTACAATATTAAATCGTCCAAATTTTTATAACGATTTCTTAAAATCGGCCCTGTCAATTTTCTTCAAATTTTCGTCAGTCACTAGGTCAAGTTAACGCATCTTTTTCAAGTTCATCAGGTTATCGTGACGTCATCCAGGCGCCATTTTGTGAAAATCAACTTATGGTCATATGTTCATAACGAAGTTTCATTCTTCTTTCATATTTGGCATGGGTAAGGTCAATGTCATTCCAGTCAAGGTCATTTCGTTAGACGCACGCGTATGCTCCAAATCGTCCCAAATTCATTTTGCACACGTTTTATGCCATTTCAAGCACTTTTCAAAAAAATGCCCTGAAAATTGAACCCGAAGGGGCGCTCTGCCACGTAGGTTATTGTGGTTAGTGTCATCATTATTGTTGTCATTATGAACATCATTATCAATATATCATTGTCTGCATTGCCATCACTTATATGAAAATCTTATCATCGTTGTCGCCAAAATTATCATGATTATTATCTTGCACAAATATTATCACATCTTCCGAAGCAATTTGCCACAGGGACAGACCATCTCATTCGTCTTCAGTGACGAATTAAATTTCTAGTTATTATTATTATCAGTATAATTATTGTCAGTATTATTATCATTATTATTATTATCATTATTATTATTATTATCATTATTATTATTATTATTATTATTATTATAATTATTATTAATAGTTGTAGTATTATGATGATGATGATGATTATTATTATCATTATTATTATTATTATTACTACTACTACTACTACTACTACTACTACTACTACTACTATTACTACTATTACTACTACTACTACTACTACTACTACTACTACTACTACTACTACTACTACTAATACTACTACTACTACCCCTTCCCCTATACCTATCTTTGATTTTCTCTTGCTTTTTCTCTTGTTCCAAAGGACTGATGATAGTTCTGGTCATGCTCTTCTTGATCGTCAACATAGCCATCGTGATCCTGTCCGTTCAAAATACATATTTACAGGTATGAATTATTTATAGAAATTATTTTGTTCAAAGCTTCCAGTATTAGTGGATTAAGTGCGAAAATTTTAATTGTTCCTTGAACTTCAAGATTTAATTGTTGAGGGACATTGAACAGGAATTATTTTCTTGTTTGGTTGAAATGGTTTCATAAACTTCACATCGTGATCCCACTCCCGCCCATCCACGGCTAACTTTTTCATTTCATTTTTTTTAAATTAAACAAAAATTGTTCTATTTGTTGTTGTTGTTGTTTTTTTTTTCATTGTGATACAGAAGAAACAACGTGACCTCGGATATGCTGTAACCCAGCGTGAAATCGGCCAATTTTCCATCATACTAGCCAGTGAACACACGAATCATACAAAAGCTTGGGCAACTTTGAAGATCAGCGTATCGAAGATGATACTGCGCGTTTCGAAAATCTATAGTACAACGATTGAAGATGTACCACTATGATGATGGATTTAAACCATGATAACAACAAAATGAAGTTATCATTACTTTCATTTAATGATGAATTATATGAGATGTAAGCGTATATATTGTTTGGAATAAAGTGTAACTGGACATCCTTTTAACATGGTTAAGAATAGATGCAGGATGGGACATCAAATTAATTATGGGAACAAGCAATTTACGACGTAATCCTTTATGTAAGACAAGCTGTGTGAAGTTGCAATTTGTCACGACACACTATAGATGTTTTTCATTAGAAACTTTCAATAAAATGATTTTTAAGGACAAACAAATATTTCCGGCAAGACAAACGAGTGCCACTGCCATTAATGTCTTGAAATGAAAGTGAAGATTTGCCAATTTGAAAATTAGTGTAGATAGATTGTGTCCAGGCATATTTCGTCACCTAATCATCGATATGTTAATGAATCGTTCTGAGTTTTGGGTGTTTCAACATATTGAGCCCCAGCATCCAAAGCCTTTCCCCTAAATTTTTTGCTCCAAGTATTGTCAATAGTTCTTCAAATACGACGGTATCAAATACAGTAGACAATTTTGCGATTTACGCAGTGAGAAATATTTTATCGTGTTTTATAGCCCTGTCTTTGCATTATTCTTCGTTCCGATACAAATGACTAGTGCTTCTCCCAACGTCAGCTCCAGGGATTCAAGATTAATGATCTCATCATTCCTATCCATGTGCGAACTAATCTCGACCACGCCTTCATTGGAGCGTACCTTTACTCCATTGGCTCGAAGTACGCCGACGTAATTACCAATCACAAGCGAGCTCTTACCGAAGTGGATGGCAACCAGGTAAGATGTTGTCATCGATAATGGCGTAGTGCATGGCGTTGGTGTGAAATGCGGGTCTGCGTTTACGGATTCTAGCTAGTGCGTTGTAGAGATGGAGCATGGAAGTTGGGTCTTGAAGCTGGGACTGCAAACTCATTAAAAATGGTAAAGAATTCAGAGATAACAGGTGTCGCAAAAGTTAGATTTGTAAAAAAAAAAAGGTTACGATCTACATTTTCAAACCAAATTCATCGGTCACATAAATGTTGTCGGGCTTTTACTTCTATAAAAAATAAATGCAGGCTATAAATTCAAGGCATTTAGTAAAGACAACTTAAGTACATTATTTGCAAGTGTTACCATTTTGTTTGGCTGCATCAAAATAAATGTCCACGCTTTTTATGTTTAGGTTCATTGTTTGCTGGTTTATCCTGTCCATTCTCAAATGTGTTTCTTCTGATTATCGTGGTGGTACATTAATAGTCGAATCGGTCAACAAGATATACTTCCTTTATTTCTATTTTTAATACACTGTAGAAGAGGTAGAAACCAATTCCCTAAACTTTCCCTCTCAAATTAAAGCAAATATTTTTTGAAGTAAACTTTCAAGGATTTATCAGTCACCCATGAACTTTGTGTTTCACACATAAAGACATTTCATAATAAAGGGAGAAAATGCAATTCCTACAGAGGAAAAGTGTTTATGAACACTATTGTACAGTTCACTTGATTCTTAATAAGCCATTTCGTAATTACAATTTGCGCATGTGCAGATAAAGGTCATTTTGTACGCACCACGATGCGCGCACCAGTATGATTTATTTAACATGTTAAACAAGTTGCGCGTCCACCAAAACAAATGCGCGTGCTCGTATTAATTGGGTAATTTTAGGGACATCTGTACCATGAACAAAATTACAACTGGCTTAATTATTGAGAGGTTGTGGCTTCGAATCACTGCCCGGTATGTGTGTCCTTAGACAATGCATTGTTACCTCGACATTGACCCCTGTCTCGTAGTTCTCGTGGACTGGTAACCAAGTCTTTTCAGCTAGGCTGAAACCCGCGGTTTTCTCCATGTTCCAATGCATGGTTGATCTATCAGGGTCTCGGGAATACTTATCCCAGCAACACTGTATTTTCCAGAATCGACATTGATTTTATAATAAGTTATATATTGATAATTATGTATTATACGCTATTCAAGAAATAAATATTATTATTATTATCATTATTATTATTATCATTATTATTTTATTATTATTATTATTATTATATAAATTGTTGGAAAAACATATCGGTAACATGGGGGCACTTATTCTTCCATTCCCTTTTAATGTGTATGTGTGGGTGTGTTTTTTTGTGTGTGAGTGGGGGGGGGGGTGTGCAGTTTTCCCCAACTGTGTAACATTCTCTCCACTATTTTAGTAATTTAAGAACTGTAGTGATCAATTGATTGCCCAAAGTTGGTCAGACATCAGCGCAAGTACAGTAGTAAATCATACATACATGTATTATGCCAGTATATAAGGATATGTCCAAAAACAACTGACCCGTTGTACTTCAGTACTCAACTTGGCCACATTTGTTTGTCGGTTTACGCATTTTTATGTAGCTTTATCATTTTATCAAAATATTGAAATTAAATTGATCTTAACAAATAGGCCTACAGACATAAAAACAGACAATTATCATTGTCATAATATTCGATTATTATCACCACTATTTTTTTCAACATTATAATCGTCGTCATCAGATCTACAAATACAAAATTAGTTTCTTAACTTTTATACTTCTTTACGTTTATATAATAAAATGTTATCATGGAAAATGTGATACTTTTATTAGTGTACCTATTAGCATGATAGTATTTTTATTTTGATTTTAATTTTTATTAATATATTTATTTGATTATTTCTTGATTTTATTTATTTATATATTTTATTCATTCTTTTTTCTTCGGGGTGTTGGGATTCCAGACTGATACTTACAGGATTATTCTTACCCCAAGGATCTTGGGTCCCTTCGTAGGTAGCATGGATGCATTCCATTCCCAGCTCTTCCCCGCAGCAGGTGGTCGGTGTCCCCGGTATAGCAGAAGAGTACGTTAGCGGCCAGGGCGTATTCCATCAATGTAATCAATCAAACACAAGTAGGCAACTCTGTGACCTATCTTGCAAATTCCTTGCCCTGTACACCAAAATCATTAATTTCAATTGTCTCTGAAAAAAAAATCAATCATACATGCAATTTTGATATAATCAATGCTCATATGTTTTTTACACAAAACCTGTATGAAACAAATTTATTCCTTCATCACAGGCGCGGATCCAGGGGGGGGGGCAGCGGGCCCGCCCCCCCCCCCCCCCCCGGCCAAAAAAAAAAAGAGGGAAAGAGAGAAAGAGAGAAGGGAAAGAAGGGAAAGGGAGAGAAGAGAGAAAAGGAAAAGAAGAAGAAGAAGAAGAAGAAGAAGAAAATTTGAAAAGGGGAAGAAAGAGGCCGAGGGCCGAAATGGCCTTGCCTCCCCCCCCCCCCCCCCCCCGCGCCCAAAAAGAGTGCAGGAAGGGGGGGGGGGGGGGAGAGGGAGAGAAAAAAGAAGGCAAAAAAGGTGTAAGGACCGGGGCCGAAAGGGCCTTACCTCCCAGGGTGTAGTGTTGCCTGTTGCCTCCCCACCCCCCCCCCCCCATAAAAAGAGAGAGAGAGCAGGAAGGAAAGTAGAAAGAAGAAAAAAGAGGGAAAGAGAGAAGGAAAAGAAGGGAAAGGGAGGGAGGAGAGAAAAGTGAAACAGGAAAAAAAAATAAAAGAGGAAGAAGCGCGGAGGCCGGGGGGACCGAAAGGACCTTGCCTCTCCGTTCTCCCTCCCCGGCCAAAAAGAGGGAAGGAAGGGGAAGGGAAAGAGGAGAGAATGGGAAAAGAAAAAAAATGAAATGAAAGAGGAAGAAAAAGGGTGGAGAGTCCAGGGACCGAAAGGGCCTTGCCTCCCAGGCCCCCTTGCAAAGGGGTCCTGTTACTTCCCCCCCCCCCCCTCGCAAAGAGAGAGAGGAAGAGAGGGAGCAGGAAGGAAATTAGAAAGAACAAAGAGGGAAAGGTGGTAGAGGGATGGTAGATGCTGGATTATAGTGGAGGTAGGATGGTAGAGGTAGAATAGTAGTAGATGGGTGGATGGTTTGAATTTAACGACACTACCAACACATTTGTGTCAAGTAGGATGGTGGGATGGTAGTAGAGGAAGGATGGTAGTGGAGGTAGGATGGTAGAGTAGAGGTAGGATGATAGTAAAGGCAGGATGGTAATAGAGGTACGATGATAGTAGAGGTAAAAGTTGGATGGTAGTATAGGTTGGATGGTAGTAGAAGTAGGATATTAGTAGAGGTAGGACGGTAATGGAGGAAGTATGGTAGATGCTGGAATATAGTGGAGGTGGGATGGTAGATGAGGTGGGATTTTAGAGGAGGTAGAATGGTAGTAGAGGTAGGATGGTAGTAGAGGTAGGATGGTAGTAGAGGTAGTATTATATTAGAGGTAGGATGGTAGCAGATTGGACGGAAATGTAGTTGGAATGGTAGTATTTGTTATGTGTTAGAATAGGTAGGGTGGTAGTAGAGGAAGGATGGTGGTAGAGGTAGGATGGTGGTAGAGAATGGATTGTAGAAGAGGTTGGATGCTAGTAGAGGAAGAATGGTAGGAGAGGAAGTATTGTATCAGAGGTAGGATGGTAGCAGATGTTGGACAGTTATGTAGTTGGAATGGTAGTATTTGTTATGTGGTAGAAGAGGTAGGGTGGTGGTAGAGGAAGGATGGTAGTAGAGGTAGGATGGTAGCAGAGGTAGGATGATAGTAGAGGTAAAGGAAGAATGGTAGTAGAGGTAGGATGGTAGTAGAGGTAGGATGGTAGTAAAGGTTAGATGGTAGAAGAGGTAGGATTGTAGTAGAGGTAGGACGGTAATGGAGGTGGTATGGTAGATGCTGGACTATAGTGGAGGTGGGATGGTAGATGAAGTGGGATTTTAGAGGAGGTAGAATGGTAGTAGAGGGTGGTTGGCAGAAGAGGTTGGATGGTAGTAGACGTAGAGTGTTGTAGAAAGACAGACAAAGTAGGATGTCAGTAGAGGTAGTATTTCAGTAGATGTAGGATGGATGGTTTAAAATTCAACGACACTTCCAACACTTCAGTAGATGTAGGATGATGTAGTGACGGTGAGGTGGAGATTGCAGTAGAGGAAGGATGGTATTAGAGATAGAGGTAGGATGGTAGTAGAGGTTGGATGGTAGTAGAGGTAGTATTGTATTAGAGGTAGATGGTAGCAGATGTTGGAAGGAAAATGTAGTTGGAATGGTAGTATTTGTTATGTGCTAGAAGAGGTAGGGTGGTAGTAGAGGAAGGATGGTAGAAGAGAATGGATGGTAGTAGAGGTTGGATGGTAATGTAAGATGCTTGTAGAGGTAGGATAGTAGAAGAGGTTGGATGTTAGTAGAGGTATGGATGTTAGATGTTGGATGGTAGTGGAGGTGGGATGGTAGTAGAGGTAGAATGGTAGTAGAAGTAGGATGGTAGTAGAGGTAGGATGGTAGTAGAGGTAGGATGGTAGTAGAGGTATGATGATAGAGGTAAAGTTGGATGGTAGTAAAAATTGGATGGTCGTAGAGGTAGGATGGTAATGGAGGTGGGATGGTAGATGAGGTGGGATTTTAGGGGAGGCATAATAGTAGTAGAGGGTGGGTTGCAGAAGAGGTTAGATGGTAGAAGACGCAGAGTGGTAGTATAGAGATAGATGAAGTAGGATGCCAGTAGAGGTAGTATTTCAGAAGATGTAGGATGGATGGTTTAAATTTAACGACACTACCAATACTTCAGTAGATGTAGGATGATGCAGTGACGGTGAGGTGGAGATTGCAGTAGAGGAAGGATGGTATTACAGATAGTAGAGGTAGAATGGTAGTAGAGGTTGGATGGTAGTAGAGGTAGAATTGTAATACCGTAGAGGTAGGATGGTGGTAGAGGTTGGATTGTAGTAGGGGTATGATGGTTGAAGAGGTTGGATGGTACCAGAGGTAGGGTGGTAGTAGTGGTAGGAAGGAAGTAGAGGTAGGATGGTGGTAGAGAATGGATAGTAGAAGAGATTAGATGGTAGTAGAGGTAGGATGGTATTAGAGGTATGATGATAGAGGTAAAGTTGGATGGTAGTAAAAATTGGATGGTCGTAGAGGTAGGATGGTAATGGAGGTGGGATGGTAGATGAGGTGGGATTTTAGGGGAGGCATAATAGTAGTACAGGGTGGGTTGCAGAAGAGGTTGGATGGTAGTAGACGCAGAGTGGTAGTATAGAGATAGATGAAGTAGGATGGCAGTAGAGGTAGTATTTCAGTAGATGTAGGATGGATGGTTTAAATTTAACGACACTACCAATACTTCAGTAGATGTAGGATGATGTAGTGACGGTGAAGGTGACATTGCAGTAGATGGATGGTATTAGAGATAGTAGAGGTAAGATAGTAGAAGAGGTAGAATGGTATAAAAGGTAAAATTTTAATAGAGGTAAGATGGTAGCAGAGGTTGGTTTGTAGTAGGGTATGATGGTTGAAAAGGTTCGATGGTACCAGATGTAGGATGGTAGTAGTGGTAGGAAGGAAGTAGAGGTGAGATGGTGGTAGAGAAGGGATGGTAGAAGAGGTTGGATGGGTAGAGGTAGAATGGTAGGACAAGCAGTATTGTATTAGAGGTAGGATGGAAGCATATGTTGGACAGTAATGTAGCTGGAATGATTATGTTATGTGGTAAAAGAGGTAGGGTGGAAGTAGTGGAAGGAGGTAGAAGAGAATGGATGGTAGAAAAGGTAGGATGGTAGTAGAGGTAGGATGGAAGTAGTGGTAGGATGGTAGTAGAGGTTGGATGGTAGTAGAGGTAGGCTCGTAGTAGAGGTAGGCTCGTAGTAGAGGTAGGCTGGTAGTGGAGTTAGGCTGGTAGTAGAGGTGGGATGGTAGTAGAGGTAGATTGTATTAGAGGTAGGATGGTAGTAGAGGTAGGATGGTAGTAGAGGTAATATTGTATAGGTAGGATGGTAGCAGATGTTCGACGGAATGTAGCTGGAATGGTAGTATATTTTATGTGGTAGAAGAGGTGGGGTGGTAGGAGAGGAAGGATGGTAGAAGAGAATTGGTGGTAGTAGAGGTTGGATGGTAATGTAAGATGCTTGTATAGAGTTAGGATAGTAGAAGAGGTTGGATGTAAGTAGAAATAGGATGGAAGTAGAGGTTGGATGGTAGTAGAGGTAGTATTGTATTAGAGGTAGTATGGTAGCAGATGTTGGACGGAAATGTAGCTGGGATGGTAGTATTTGTTATGTGGTAGAAGAGGTAGAGTGGTAGTAGAGGAAGGAAGGTAGAAGAGAATGGATGGTAGTAGAGGTTGGTTGGTAATGTAAGGTGCTTGTAGAGGTAGGATAGTAGAAGAAATTGGATGTAAGTAGAGGTTAGATGTTCGTAGAGGTAGGATGGTAGTAGAGGTAGGATGGTAGTAGAGGTAGTAGAGGTAGTATTGTAGTAGAGGTATGGATGTTAGTAGATGTTGGATGGTAGTAGAGGTACGATGGTAATAGAGGTACGATGGTAGTAGAGGTAGAATGGTAGTAGAGGAAGGATGGTTGTAGAGGTGGGATGGTAGTAGAGGTAGGATGGTAGTAGATGTAGGTTGGTAGCAGAGGTAGGATGGTAGGAGAGGTTGGATAGCAGTAAATGTAGGATGGTAGTAGATGTAGAATGGTAGTAGATGGATGGACGGTTTAAATTTAACGACACTACCAACACATTTGTATCAATGAGTGTCAAATAGGATGGTAGTAGAGGTAGGATGGTAGTAGAGGTAGGATGGTAGTAGAGGTAGGACAGAAATGGAAATGGGATGGTAGATGCTGGACTATAGTGGAGGTGGGATGGTAGAGGTGGTTGGATTTTGAGGAGGTAGAATAGTAGGAGAGGGTGAGTGGTAGGATGGTAGTAGAGGTAGGATGGTAATAGAGGTAGGATGGTAGTATAGGTAGGATGGTAATAGAGGTGCGATGACTGTAGAGGTAGAATGGTAGTAGAGGAAGGATGGTTGTAGAGGTGGGGTGGTAGTAGAGGTAGGATGGTAGTAGAGGTAGGATGGTAGCAGAGGTAGGATGGTAGAAGAGGTTGGATAGTAGAAGAGGTAGGATGGTAGTATAGGTAGGATGGTACATGTAGTGGGGTAGTAGAGGTAGGATGGTAGTAGAGGGTGAATGGTAGTAGAGGTAGGATGGTAGAAGAGGTAGGATGGTAGAAGAGGTAGGATGGTAGAAGAGGTAGGATGGTACATGTAGTAGAGGTAGTAGAGGTAGGATGGTAGAAGAGGTAGGATGGTACAGGAGGTAGGATGGTAGAAGAGGGTGAATGGTAGTAGAGGTAGGATGGTAGAAGAGGTAGGATGGTAGAAGAGGTAGGATGGTAGAAGAGGGTGAATGGTAGTAGAGGTAGGATGGTAGAAGAGGTAGGATGGTAGAAGAGGTAGGATGGTAGTATAGGTAGGATGGTACATGTAGTAGAGGTAGTAGAGGTAGGATGGTACAAGAGGTAGGATGGTACAAGAGGTAGGATGGTAGAAGAGGGTGAATGGTAGTAGAGGTAGGATGGTAGAAGAGGTAGGATGGTAGAAGAGGTAGGATGGTAGAAGAGGTAGGATGGTAGAAGAGGGTGAATGGTAGTAGAGGTAGGATGGTAGAAGAGGTAGGATGGTAGTAGAGGTGGAATGGTAGTAGAGGGTGAATGGTAGTAGAGGTAGGATGGTAGAAGAGGTAGGATGGTAGAAGAGGTAGGATGGTAGTATAGGTAGGGTGGTACTAGAGGTAGGGTGGAAGTAGAGGTAGGACGGTAATGGAGGTGGGATGGTAGATGCTGGATTATAGTGGAGGTAGGATGGTAGAGGTAGAATGGTAGTAGATGGATGGATGGTTTGAATTTAGCGACACTACCAACACATCTGTGTCATTTAAGTGTCAAATAGGATGGTAGTAGAGGTAGGATGGTATAGGTAGGATGTTAGTAAAAGTACGATGGTAATAGAGGTACGATGATAGTAGAGGTAGTAGAGGTAGAATGGTAGTAGAGGAAGGATGGTTGTAGAGATGGGATGGTAGTAAAGGTAGGATGGTAGTAGAGGTAGGATGGTAGCAGAGGTAGGATGGTAGAAGAGGTTGGATAGCAGTAAATTCAGGATGATAGTAGAGGTAGAATGGTTGTAGATGGATTAATGGTTTAAATTTTACGACACTACCAACACATTTGTGTCAATTAAGTGTCAAATAGGATGGTAGTAGAGGTAGGATGGTAGTAAAGGTAGGACGGAAATGGAGATGGGATGGTAGATGCTGGACTATAGTGGAGGTGGGATGGTAGTAGAGGTAGGAATTTATTAGAGGTACGATGATATTAGAGGTATAGGTAGGATGGTAGTAGAGGTAGGATGGTAGTAGAGGTAGGATGGTAGTAGAGGTAGGGTGGAAGTAGAGGTAGGACGGTAATGGAGGTGGGATGGTAGATGCTGGATTATAGTGGAGGTAGGATGCTAGAGGTAGAATAGTAGTAGATGGATGGATGGTTTTAATTTAACGACACTGCCAACACATTTGTGTCATTTAAGTGTCAAATAGGATGGTAGTAGAGGTAGGATGGTAGAGTAGAGGTAGGATGATAGTAAAAGTAGGATGGTAATAGAGGTACGATGATAGTAGAGGTAAAGGTTGGATGGTAGTAAATGTTGGATGGTAGAAGAGGTAGGAATGTAGTAGAGGTAGGACGGTAATGGAAGTGGTATGGAAGATGTTGGACTATAGTGGAGGAGGGATGGTAGATGAGGTGGGATTTTAGAGAAGGTAGAATGGTAGAAGAGGATGGATGGTAGAAGAGGTGGGATGGTAGTAGACGTAGAGTGGTAGTATAGAGATAGATGAAGTAAGATGGCAGTAGAGGTAGTATTCCAGTAGATGTATGATGGATGGTTTAAATTTAACGACACTACCAACACTTCAGTAGATGTAGGATGATGTAGTGACGGTGAGGGTGAGATTGCAGTAGAGGAAGGATGGTATTAGAGATAGTAGAGGTAGGATAGTAGAAGAGGTAGGAGGGTAGTAGAGGTAGAATTGTAATACCGTAGAGGTAGGATGGTGGTAGAGGTTGGATTGTAGTAGGGGTATGATGGTGGAAGAGGTTGGATGGTACCAGAGGTAGGGTGGTAGTAGTGGTAGGAAGGAAGTAGAGGTAGGATGGTGGTAGAGAATGGATAGTAGAAGAGGTTAGATGGTAGTAGAGGTAGAATGGCAGGGCAAGGAGTATTGTATTAGAGGTAGGACGGAAGCATATGTTGGAAAGTAATGTAGCTGGAATTGTAATATATGTTATGTGTTAGAAGAGGTAATTTGGAAGTAGTGGAAGGATGGTAGAAGAGAATGGATGGTAGCAGAGGTAGGCTGGTAGTAGAGGTAGGCTGGTAGTAGAGGTAGGCTGGTAGTAGAGGTAGGATGGTAGCAGATGTTCGACGTAAATGTAGCTGGAATGGTAGTATATGTTATGTGGTAGAAGAGGTAGGGTGGTAGTAGAGGAAGGATGGTAGGAGAGAATTGGTGGTAGTAGAGGTTGGATGGTAATGTAAGATGCTTGTAGAGGTAGGATAGTAGAAGAGGTTGGATGGTAGTAGAGGTAGGATGGTAGTAGAGGTAGGATGGTAGTAGAGGTAGGATGGCAGTAGAGGTAGGATGGTAGTAGAGGTTGGATGGTGGTAGAGGTAGGATGGTAGTAGAAGTAGGATGGTAGTAGAGGTTGGATGGTGGTAGAGGTTGGATGGTGGTAGAGGTAGGATGGTAGTAGAGGTCGGATGGTGGTAGAGGTAGGATGGTAGTAGAGGTCGGATGGCGGTAGAGGTAGGATGGTAGTAGAGGTTGGATGGTAGTAGAGGTAGGATGGTAGTAGAGGTCGGATGGTGGTAGAGGTAGGATGGTAGTAGAGGTCGGATGGTGGTAGAGGTAGGATGGTAGTAGAGGTCGGATGGCGGTAGAGGTAGGATGGTAGTAGAGGTTGGATGGTAGTAGAGGTTGGATGGTGGTAGAGGTAGGATGGTAGTGAGAGCCAGAATTATAGCAGTCCTAGGATGCAGGAAAAAGATGCACGCACTCAAAATGAATAGAAAACTCTTTTTATTGTTGTTGGAGAAGCTCAATTTATTGGAAATATAATGAAGATGACAGCTATTTAACAATCTGTTACACAAGTCATAATTTAGCAGCATTTGTTAAAGCCTAGCACGGTAGATAACAAAGTAAATATTTTCATCCAGCCTATGGCTTGCATTTGTATCTGTTGTTTGTATCATTACATCATTATATTTTAATTATGTTATATATTCAATCCTGGAATGGCAAGTCTTAAAATGATTATTACCATAATAGTGGCATAGGCCCAATCATATTTAATATGTTGAATTGTTCACCACCCTTATAGATTTCAGTTGTATCCTTGTTTACATGTACATTTTCACTTTATTTTAGGGCACTGTTTACAAACATTCAATTATAATCAATCAATTATAAATATTGTACTAAGATATGAATAATGCTATACCATATCCAGGGGCACCGATCCCAGGGGCAAGAAGGGGGCAGTTCCATCACCAATAATTACAGAATCAACTGTTTCTGCACATGGAGACTAATATTCCAATTAATCTGTTTGCCCCCCCCCCCCCCAACATTAAAGATGGATCGGCACCCCTACCCACATTGACTGAAGTGCAGATGTCATAAAGACATTTGGTAAATGTCTCTTTTGGCCATCAAGCAACTGTCATGTGGGTGATACACAGCATATAATGTGCTGTTACCATTATATAGTTATAGGTGACAAGTCTAGTATACCTGGATGAGGACCGTACTATTACAGAATAGTAGAGATCAAGGATGACTGTTGGACAGAATGAACAACATCCTAATGCCCAATAAAACCATCCTTTAAAAATATTGGAACTCCTAAAATATTAACTATATACTTTTGACAGGATGTCAGACAATGAGAGAGAAGAGGGTATGTATATTTTGGATATTATCATCAAAATCTGGAAGGGGGTATAGGGGTAGGATAATGTTGCCCCTCCCTATTCAGTAGAAGCTGGTAAATTTGAGATGAGGTACTTTATTGCCCCTCCCCATTAGCACACACTTAAATGATGGGAGGAGCAGCACTGCCATGTATTATGTGCTCCATGGCTCCTCCCTTACAGTTATGAATGGGTATCTGGGGGAGGGGCCCAATATCGAAGATGAAGTCCTGTCTTGCCTTCTCCCCTTTTAACTTACAATAGATAACGGGAGGAGCAACTGATTGTTACTCCTCCCTATCTGTTATGCATAAGAATAATGATACAGGGGAGGGGGACAGTTTGATGCATGATGCATGAAAGAATATCAGCCCTCTTGGCTTCTACTCCATTGGATCAGGGTGGGGGTATTCCCTATATCCCTGTCCTCCTTCATCCCTATGTCGAGCTTCACTGGGAGGGGCCTGTGTCTTCACTTAGCAAGTCCCTGCCTTACCCCCTTCGTTGTGGTCTTGAGTAAAAAAGTAAAGTAGAGAAATTACATTTTGTGAAATATGGATTTTCCTTCATTCTCCCCCTGCTCACATCCATCAATGTCATTACATGAGTAAAATAAAAAGTGATGCAAATGCAAATTGACACTTGCAGGTTTCTGAACAAAAAGACCAAATGCCCTAGCCAATGGGTCAAGGCACTTGTTGAGTTTTTAAAAAAAATTCACTGTACCAAACTTGCCACCTGTAGCATATTTAAAAAAAAAAATAAAGAAAAGTGCAGGTATTTCAATGCTAAACCATCCACTGTAAGAACACAATAAGGATATCTCTATCTTACAACCACAAATTACCACTTTGCGGAAAATGTGCAAAGGAACAGACTATGTTTCCTGGCTGTACCAAGCTGTAGCCTATGAGCAACTAAAGGTATGTATCTTTGTAATTATGTACAAATCATCATTCTTGTTAAGTTAAAGGGAGAGCGGATGCAACAACATGATTAAAAATAGAGAAATGGAGGAAACATTGATTATTCCTCCTTTCCCCCTCTCCCACATATTCTGCTTAATAGAATCCAACTTAAAATGTAATGTATGAACATATCTAGGAATACAACTACATGTTGTAATGGGAGGAAAATGTCTAATAAAAAATATACAGTGGATGGCACTATACCAGTCATTCTTTCTTTTAACCATTAATATAAAAAAATATACATGAAGGTTTTCCATCTATGTAAAACTCACTTGTAAAACATACTATTTGATGACCATCATTTTACATAGCCATGTTAAAGATTCATTTTCAAATGAAGGCTTGACTAAATAGTCAACATAATTGGCCATTATGCCATTTATATTAACAGGCTAAATATATCTTACATGTTATGTAAGCAGCAAGAGAAACATATGATATAATACTTGAAAAACAGACTGTATAGTAGTATGGTTAAAAGAAAGAATGTAATTTAAGGGTATAGCTACACTTGTGACAGTTCCAAACTCACCACTGGTGCACACTTACTACACCATGAATATTATACACCCAATAAAGCCAACACAGACTCACTCCCCATCTTAGTGAGAGCCCCTAGATCAGTATACACAGATACAGGAAATATGGCTGATCTAAAGAGCACACCATATCAAAGTATGAGCTTTACCAACAAATGTACAACTGTCCATATTATATGACTGACTAGCAGTGCCCTTATTACAAAGAGAGGTATTTGCAATCATCCCTTTAAAGATGTATGGATTATCTTGCAATCATATCATAAAACAAGATTAGAAACAATGATATATAAATGTTAAAGAAGAAAGAATTCATCCATTTTGATATCACTTTCAAAGTATGATAACAAGTATAGTATGATAACAAGTTGAGTGAACACAGATCATGGTATCAATACACTGTAAATATATTAATACAGTCAATGTGGTAATTTCTCTTCTTTCTCATTTTTAAATAAATACATTTACAATGAATAAAATCGATAAGTGATATACCTTATGACAAAAATAATATTTGTCAAAGACAACTTTTGCTTACAATATCCCACTTGCAATGTACAATGTTAGGACTTTATTAGAAAGGTGTTCTATTTTCTTTAGAATGCAGGGAATTGAAGCATGGCACAATGATGGACAATTTGATTTCTTTTACTTTTTATCTACTGAGCAACTGTATTTTCATTTCCACGTCTGGAAATGAAACATAAGTTGTTAATGCAAAAGGGTTTACTCACCCACGTCTGGGTTCATAGACCCTATTGCATATGCAAGAAAAGTTTACATATGCACGTCTGCATATGCAAACTTTATCTGCTGAAGCAAAAAAAAATCATTTTGAAATCAATGATCATGTGCATTTCTAAAAAAAGTCATTTGTCATGCACAATTCCTTATTGTTATATGCACAGGCTAATGAGCCAATATTGAGTGAGAATAAATTCCATTTTGGGCCCAGAGATAGAAAATAATCTCAGACAAATATTTTCCTCTAAAATTTATCAAAATGGAATTTCTGCCTAAACATTGCAAGTGTGATGCATGGCAAATTTAACAAATATTGTTCAATTCACTGAATATAATTTGTTTTCACAAGTTAAGTCAAAGTTCAAGATATTCTTAATATGTATTTATTGCACTGGAAAATTCACTTTTGCAGCCTTATGGTCTAGGACTGAATTACAGTAAAAATTTACAAAATAAAGTTGATGTAAAATAAAATTCATAGCAAGTAACAACTGTAACACCAATTATTTTCTCTATTTGAAGCAAAATCTATATTATAAAAATGGTGGAATTATTGCAAGTATCGTTCATCATCTCTAAATATATGTGATATAAAGGATTTAAATCTGAAATCATTTATGCAAATCTGTTCACTAAAAAAAATCTCACGGTTTATCCACTTCACCAGGAAGGTAATGCATTATATCCACCTTTCCCTTTGTTTCTCTAAAATCAATATGCACTATTAACCCTAGAATTTATATCAAAGAAAAATGAATATTGTCCATCATGTGTATTTACATATCTTAATTGATAGTTTAATGTATTACCAATGGTGTTTTTTTTAAAAATGTATTTTACCTTGTAAATTGAACAATGTCAGCTTCTAGCTGCATGTTTAATGATTTTTATGACAAACCAATTCAACAACAACAATAACATAAGTCATCAAGTACTGAGGTCAATAATGAAGGGGGGGGGGGTGATTGCAGAGTAAACTTATACAAGATATAGAGGACGACAGACTAGGTATTATAGGTAGCTAACATATAACATAAGACGTCAAGTAACTACCATGACTACAGTTTTCAATTCCTACATCAAACCTTTATCAGGCAAATTTCGCATTTACAACTGGAATATTTCTTAATCATTTTCAATATTGGTAAGTACAAATCTCATCATAATTCATAATATCCCTGCAGGAATTGTCCTTTTAAGAACATTGAAAGAATTCAACATTTTCAAAGTGTACTGAAGACAAAATAACACTTCAACTAAGAATGTGATGCTTTATACCTTGCTTTTACCGACTAGTGAAATTGCAATGATGCTTTAAGGGTTTTCAGATAACACATTAAATTTACTGAACTATAATCAATATATCTATCACTAATATTATCTTTATACTATATTTTTAAAAAAATGACTAAAAAAACAAAAAGAGTATAAACAAAGACAAAATATTGACATATAAGAAAGTGATATTTGATCATGAAGTTAAGCTATTTAAAAGAAAATATAGATTTAGATTATTCTTGTTATGCTACACTAAATAAGTAATAGTTATAAAGAGTAAATAAGACATAGGGGAGGGTTCTAGCTGTGAATATGATGTACAGTATTCAGACAGTAAAATCTAACCAAGAATTAAGTTTAATAGGGAATGGTTGATAGCTCTGCTGTGAATCTGACGGAAGGAAAATATTTTGTAAATGTGATCAAAAGAGGATTATGATAAGATAGTTTTCAAACAAACAGATCATATGAATTGAAAATTTCATTATACCATAAAGAGTTACAGAAAGAGAAAAAGAGAAGAGAAAGAGAGAAAAAAAAAGAAAGAAAGAGAGAGAGAGGGAGAACTTGATTATTGTTTTATATCTGATGAACAGTATTAAAGCAAGCACCTCTAGCTTTGAGCAGGTAATATTCCGATAAAGAGAAATACTGGTAAGGAAAAATTACTGTGTTGCATCTGATATACAGTATTTACAGAAGCAAATCTAGATAATTATAATGAATTCATAGTAATCAAGAGCTACAGGAAAGGATATATATAAATTGCTGCAAATGAATCTGATATACAATATTCTTCAAGCAAATTTATATATCTTGGGATTACAAAGTAAACAAGAATAATCTTTCTCGCTGTATTAAGACTATGGGAATGGGATGATTCAGTAGTCAACGGGTTAATTTGCTATAGAGAATTCACACAAGCAAATCAAGACTTGGAAAGCTTTCATTATAACAAAGAATAGAGAAATGGGGGGGGGGGGGAGATAGGGAGAAACAGAAAGAGAAAGAGAGTTCTTGCTGTGAATCAGATGTAAATTATTCAAATGTGGAAATTTAGAATTGAACGATTATAAAAAGGCAATACATGTAGTTATGATAGTTATATGATAACTTAAAACGGCGACAAAGGTTGGAATTGAATATAAAGGCTCAAACCTGCTGTCAGAAGCTTCCATATTCATTCATAAGTATGTTAATTTCATGCAATTATTCAAACACAGAAATTTATAATTTAATAAGTCATGATCATAAAGAGTGACAGATATAAAAGGGGAGGGCATACTTATAACTGAATCTGATACAGTACACAAACAAGCTAATTTCCATTTGATAAATCACATTTACAAATCAAAATTTAAGGAAGAGACTGTTAAATGTCTGGTTTGGAGTGTAGCACCACGAGAGCTGAAGAAAGGATGCTTGACAGTCTAGACTCTAGAGATATGGTTACGGAGATGATTGGAAGGAATTAGTTGGAGGGAGGGAGTCTCAATGAGGATGTACTAAAGAGAGTCGATGAAGAAAGGAACCTAAAGAAAAAAAAATCAGCAGAAAAAATAAACTGGATGGGACACAATACGCTACAAGATGTACTTGAAGGGAAAATGATTTAGCAGAAGGGGAAGAGGTAGACCAAGAACCGGGATGGTGTCTGATCTGAAAAGTGACTTAAACTTATGACATGATGAAGAGGCGTATGGCGTGCCCTTGGTGACATTAAGGTTCGATGGAAGAAAGATCGATCGAAAAACAGTTCGATGGTAAAAACATCGATCTTTTCCCTAGCGTTTGGTGCCAAAAAGGATCGATGGCAGAAAGATCGCACATTGAAGGGTTCGATGATCAAATCATGCATATATTTTCCATCGATGTTTGTATTGACCAATCACAGGACGTAAAACAGCGGACAAATGATCCATCCATACCTACTGAACATCTATCGAAGAATTCTTAGAGAGATCAACAGATCGACAGTGTATTTGTGCAGTGTGCCGTTTTGACAAAAATGGTCGATTGGGTTAGGGGTATAGTTGAAACCTTCGTTACTGAAGATTGAATTGGAAAGATCGATGTTACCAACAAGTAAGCTAATAAACAGTCCATTGGTAGTTTGAAAGGGGAACATTTCCTCTACGAAGAAAATCATCTATGAGTTGTAACTAAACATCGATGTATCTTTTTGCAACTGGCGATTTAGTCTAAACTATCTTAGCAACGAATAATGCTTTTTTCTTTACTTTTGCGTGTCTTGCAAGGAAGACTAGCTCTATAAGAGGGCAACGTTACTTCTACGAAGAAAATCATCGATCGATGTGTTGTAACTAAACATCGATGTATCTTTTTGCAACTGGCGATGTATAGTCTAAACTATCTTAGCAACGAATAATGCTTTTTTTCTTTACTTTCGCGTGTCTCGCAAGGAAGACTAGCTCTAAGAGGGCAAAGTTTCTTCTACGAAAAAAATCATCGATCGATGTGTTGTAAAGAAAGATCGATGTAGTCTAAACTATCTTTGCAACGAATTATGCGTTGTTTACTTTCGCGTGTCTCGCAAGCTAGACTAACATTTTGTTGTAAGAAATGTATTAACTTTATTCATCAATACCCCGTAATGAAAGGAGGACAGAGAATCAAGTTGATGATTTAGATTAGGAGAACTCCCAACATGTACAGCTCATGTTTACTATATAGTCAAAGCTAGCTAGTGCATGCAGAGTATACAAACTTCTTCTGCATGGACACTAACTCAAGCTCTTATCCCCCATCTGTTGTGTTAATTAAGGGTCATGACCTCCATGAACCCGTTGTCATGACCACTGGAAAACCGCCTGTTTATCCAAGGATTAACCAACGGGTATCCGGCGCATAACACATTAAAAGAGTGATGGCTTGCCTTGTTAGTTGCCATATTGTTGCTTTGGTTCATGACCAACCTGAAGTGAGCGCACAGCCCCAGGGCACAGTGAGATATTACCAGTGTGGGGGCTCCATAGACCCCTTTAATCCCTTTCTGTGCATCAATGTGCACCCCCATTTCGATGCGATATCTATCAAAGATCATTTCTGTGAAATTTAAAGAGATTTAAAGATAATCTGAGCTAGCGGGGCCACTTCGAGCGTCCCATGTCGAATAATTTGAAATTTCACTAGAATAAAAAACTTTAATTCGGTGAACATTTTTACGAGTTTGGGGGCTCCATAGACCTCTTTATTCCTTTCTGTGCCTCAATGTGCACCCCAAATGGATGAGATATCTATCAAAGATCATTTCTGTGAAATTAAAGAGATTGAAAGAAAATCTGAGCTAGCGGGGCCACTTCGAGCGCCCCCCTGTCGAATAATTTGGAATGTCAATAGAATAAAAAACTTCAATTCGGTGAATATTTTTACCAGTTTGGGGGCTCCATAGACCCCTTTATCCCTTTCTGTGCATCAATGGGCACCCCGAATTCGATGAGATATCTATCAAAGATCATTTCTGTGAAATGTAAAGAGATTTAAAGAAAATCTGAGCTAGCGGGGCCACATCAAGCGCCCCCTTGTCGAATAATCTGGAAATTCCGCCTCATCAAGTGTCAATTCGGTGAATATTTTTTACCGATTTGGGGGCTCCATAGAACCCTTTAACCCTTTCTGTGCATCAATGAGCACCCCCATTTCGATGCGATATCTATCAAAGATCATTTCTGTGAAATTTAAAGAGATTTAAAGAAAATCTGAGCTAGCGGGGCCACATCAAGCGCCCCCTTGTCGAATAATTTGTAAATTCCGCCTTATCAAGTGTCAATTCGGTGAATATTTTTTACCACTTTGGGGGCTCCATAGACCCCTTTATCCCTTTCTGTGCATCAATGAGCACCCCCATTTCGATGAAATATCTATCAAAGATCATTTCTGTGAAATGTAAAGAGATTTAAAGAAAATCTGAGCTAGCGGGGCCACATCAAGCGCCCCCTTGTCGAATAATCTGGAAATTCCGCCTCATCAAGTGTCAATTCGGTGAATATTTTTTACCGATTTGGGGGCTCCATAGAACCCTTTAACCCTTTCTGTGCATCAATGAGCACCCCCATTTCGATGCGATATCTATCAAAGATCATTTCTGTGAAATTTAAAGAGATTTAAAGAAAATCTGAGCTAGCGGGGCCACTTCGAGCGCCCCCCTCTCGAAAAATTTGAAATTTCACTAGAATAAAAAACTTTAATTCGGTGAACATTTTTACGAGTTTGGGGGCTCCATAGACCCCTTTATTCCTTTCTGTGCATCAATGTGCACCCCGAATTCGATGAGATATCTATCAAAGATCATTTCCGTGAAATTTAAAGAGATTTAAAGAAAATCTGAGCTAGCGGGGCCACATCAAGCGCCCCCTTGTCGAATAATTTGGAATTTCAATAGAATAAAAAACTTCCATTCGGTGAATATTTTTACGAGATTGGGGGCTCCATAGACCCCTTTATTCCTTTCGGTGCATCAATGAGCAGCCCTAATTCGATGAGATATCTATCAAAGATCATTTCTCTGAAATTTAAAAATTTAAAATATGGATATGCTATACTGGGTTGGCCTACACTCTTATGTAGATGTATCTTTTTGCAACTGGTGATGTAGTCTAAACTATCTTGGCAACGGATGATGCGTTGTTTACTTTCGCGTGTCTCGCAAGCTAGACTAACATTTTGTTGTAAGAAATTAACTTTATTCATCAATACCCCGTAATGAAAGGAGGACAGAAAATCAAGTTGATGATTTAGATTAGGAGAACTCCCAACATGTACAGCTCATGTATACTATATAGTCAAAGCTAGATAGTGCATGCAAAGTATACAAACTTCTTCTGCATGGACACTAACTCAAGCTCTTATCCCCCATCTGCTGTGTTAATTAAGGGTCATGACCTCCGTGGACCCGTTGTTATGACCACTGGAAAACCGCCTGTTTACCCAAGGATTAACCAACTGGTATCCGGCGCATAATACATTAAAAGAGTGATGGCTTGCCTTGTTAGTTGCCATATTGTTGCTTCATGCTATAACCAATGAAACGAGATTGGAAAACGACTTCAGAATATTTTCAGAGGGTGTCTGGCCTCATCCTCCTCCTCCCTCCCCGGTGGACTAATATGAGAAATATCTCCTGCCCCCAATCCCCCATAAAAAAAGAAGAAGAAGAAGAAGAAGAATAAGAAGATGAAGAACTGCCGATGTACAGTCTAAACTATCTTAGCAACGAATAATGTTTTTTTCTTTACTTTCGCGTGTCTCGCAAGGAAGACTAGCTCTAAGAGGGCAACGTTTCTCCTACGAAGAAAATCATCGATCGATGTGTTGTAAAGAAAGATCGAAGCCTTTTTGCAACTGGCGAAGTAGTCTGAACTATCTTAGCAACGAATAATGCTTTTTTCTTTACTTTCGCGTGTCTCGCAAGGAAGACTAGCTCTAAGAGGGCAACGTTTCTTCTACGAAGAAAATCATCGATCGATGTGTTGTAAAGAAAGATCGAAGCCTTTTTGCAACTGGCGAAGTAGTCTGAACTATCTTAGCAACGAATAATGCTTTTTTCTTTAGTTTCGCGTGTCTCGCAAGGAAGACTAGCTCTAAAGAGGGCAACGTTTCTTCGTAGAAGAAAATCATCGATCGATGTGTTGTAAAGAAAGATCGAAGTCTTTTTGCAACTGGCGAAGTAGTCTGAACTATCTTAGCAACGAATAATGCTTTTTTCTTTACTTTCGCGTGTCTCGCAAGGAAGACTATCTCTAAGAGGGCAACGTTTCTTCTACGAAGAAAATCATCGATCGATGTGTTGTAAAGAAAGATCGAAGCCTTTTTGCAACTTGCGAAGTAGTCTGAACTATCTTAGCAACGAATAATGCTTTTTTCTTTACTTTCGCGTGTCTCGCAAGGAAGACTAGCTCTAAGAGGGCAACGTTTCTCCTAAGAAGAAAATCATCGATCGATGTGTTGTAAAGAAAGATCGAAGCCTTTTTGCAACTTGCGAAGTAGTCTGAACTATCTTAGCAACGAATAATGCTTTTTTCTTTACTTTCGCGTGTCTCGCAAGGAAGACTATCTCTAAGAGGGCAACGTTTCTTCTACGAAGAAAATCATCGATCGATGTGTTGTAAAGAAAGATCGAAGCCTTTTTGCAACTTGCGAAGTAGTCTGAACTATCTTAGCAACGAATAATGCTTTTTTCTTTACTTTCGCGTGTCTCGCAAGGAAGACTAGCTCTAAGAGGGCAACGTTTCTTCTACGAAGAAAATCATCGATCGATGTGTTGTAAAGAAAGATCAAAGTCTTTTTGCAACTGGCGAAGTAGTCTGAACTATCTTAGCAACGAATAATGCTTTTTTCTTTACTTTCGCGTGTCTCGCAAGGAAGACTAGCTCTAAGAGGGCAACGTTTCTTCTACGAAGAAAATCATCGGTCGATGTGTTGTAAAGAAAGATCGAAGCCTTTTTGCAACTGGCGAAGTAGTCTGAACTATCTTAGCAACGAATAATGCTTTTTTTTTTACTTTCGCGTGTCTCGCAAGGAAGACTAGCTCTACGGGGGCAACGTTTCTTCTACGAAGAAAATCATCGATCGATGTGTTGTTAAGAAAGATCGAAGCCTTTTTGCAACTGGCGAAGTAGTCTGAACTATCTTAGCAACGAATAATGCTTTTTTTTTTACTTTCGCGTGTCTCGCAAGGAAGACTAGCTCTACGGGGGCAACGTTTCTTCTACGAAGAAAATCATCGATCGATGTGTTGTTAAGAAAGATCGAAGCCTTTTTGCAACTGGCGAAGTAGTCTGAACTATCTTAGCAACGAATAATGCTTTTTTCTTTACTTTCGCGTGTCTCGCAAGGAAGACTAGCTCTAAGAGGACAACGTTTCTTCTAACAAAATGTTATTTCTTTATTCCTTTCTGTGCATCAATGTTTTCTGTGAAATTTAAAGAGATTTAAAGAAAACCTGAGCTAGCGGGGTCACTTCGAGCGCCCCCTGTCGAATAATTTGGAATTTCAATAGAATACAAAACTTCAATTCGGTAAATATTTTTACCAGTTTGGGGGCTCCATAGACCCCTTTATCCCTTTCTGTGCATCAATGTGCACCCCGAATTCGATGAGATATCTAACAAAGATCATTTCTGTGAAATTTAAAGAGATTTAAAGAAAATCTGAGCTAGCGGGGCCACATCAAGCGCCCCCTTGTCGAATAATCTGGAAATTCCGCCTTATCAAGTGTTAATTCGGTGAATATTTTTACGAGTTTGGCGGCTCCATAGACCCCTTTATTCCTTTCTGTGCATCAATGTGCACCCCCAAATCGATGAGATATCTATCAAAGATCATTTCTGTGAAAATTAACGAGATTTAAAGAAAATCTGAGCTAGCGGGGCCACTTCGAGCGTCCCATGTCGAATAATTTGAAATTTCACTAGAATAAAAAACTTTAATTCGGTGAACATTTTTACGAGTTTGGGGGCTCCATAGACCCCTTTATTCCTTTCTGTGCATCAATGTGCACCCCCAAATCGATGAGATATCTATCAAAGATCATTTCTGTGAAACTTAAAGAGATTTAAAGAAAATCTGAGCTAGCGGGGCCACATGAAGCGCCCCCTTGTCGAATAATTTGGAAATTCCGCCTTATCGAGTGTCAATTCGGTGAATATTTTTACGAGTTTGGGGGCTCCATAGACCCCTTTATCCCTTTCTGTGCATCAATGTGCACCCTCATTTCGATGAAATATCTATCAAAGATCATTTCTGTGAAACTTAAAGAGATTTAAAGAAAATCTGAGCTAGCGGGGCCACATCAAGCGTCCCCTTGTCGAATAATTTGTAAATTCCGCCTTATCAAGTGTTAATTCGGTGAATATTTTTACGAGTTTGGGGGCTCCATGGACCCCTTTATTCCTTTCTGTGCATCAATGTGCACCCCCAAATCGATGAGATATCTATCAAAGATCATTTCTGTGAAATTTAAAGAGATTAAAAGAAAATCTGAACTAGCGGGGCCACATCTAGCGCCCGCTTGTCGAATAATTTGGAATTTCAATGGAATACAAAACTTCAATTCGGTAAATATTTTTACCAGTTTGGGGGCTCCATAGACCCCTTTATCCCTTTCTGTGCATCAATGTGCACCCCGAATTCGATGAGATATCTAACAAAGATCATTTCTGTGAAATTTAAAGAGATTTAAAGAAAATCTGAGCTGGCGGGGCCACATCTAGCGTCCCCTTGTCGAATAATTTGTAAATTCCGCCTTATCAAGTGTTAATTCGGTGAATATTTTTACGAGTTTGGGGGCTCCATAGACCCCTTTATTCCTTTCTGTGCATCAATGTGCACCCCCAAATCGATGAGATATCTATCAAAGATCATTTCTGTGAAATTTAAAGAGATTAAAAGAAAATCTGAACTAGCGGGGCCACATCTAGCGCCCGCTTGTCGAATAATTTGGAATTTCAATGGAATAAAAAACTTCAATTCGGTGAATATTTTTACCAGTTTGGGGGCTCCATAGACCCCTTTATTCCTTTCTGTGCATCAATGTTTTCTGTGAAATTTAAAGAGATTTATAGAAAATTTTAGCTAGAGGGGCCACTTCGAGCGTCCCATGTCTATGTTATCATATATTTGGTAAACAAAGTCTAAGGTCAAAGGTTATAAGAGGTCATTGTATACTGGAAATGGCTTGTTTGGCTTAAGTTTAACATCCGATTAACGAATCAACTCCAGACGTGATTCATATGCATATGAAAATGAAGACGTAAGAAGATTGGGAGATCAGAGGTCTTAGACCACGGTTTCAATTCCAAATTGGAAAGTGGATCCCTCCTTCGGGGAGCGCGCTAGGGAGATCCAGGGAGGTAGAGCAATCTATCTTAGCATTCTGTGCACAGTAAACTGCAAATTGGCACGCTTGGAGGCCATTGTATATATAATTGTATACGCATATTTCCTGCATTAAGAAGAAACCTATTATCTATGTTGTTCACTTCCGCCTTAATTCACGTTTGCCTTCGCCTTAACTTAACTGTCATGACGGAAAACACAGCATTGCTAGGAGGCATCTTTATCTATATGTATATATTGCATGTATATATTGTATATATTGTATATATAACTTAACATTTTAACTTGTAAATTTCTAGGCAAGAAAAACAAGATCGTCCGGGAGCGAAGCCCCCTGATCCCCCATTTGGGGCCCCAAAGCCCTATAGACTCCACTTGTTTGAGTATCATCCCTTCCCCCTCCCCCACCCCCCCCCCCCCCCCCACTCAAAAAGTGTTCCGCATCCTTTGATAGCATTGTCCCTAAGAATTCAAGCACCTTGGTATTTCAAAAAGAAATAATATTAAAATTGGGAATAACAGTAAGCAGTAATAAAAGGCCTCTCAAACTTTAATGCACATTGATTGCAGTTGATGCGCAGGATGCGCACAACTAATATGTTTCCTTTATTTTTAATTATTGCATGAAATAATTTTTCCAATTTCCTAAGCTCTTAACCATACTTTAATATTAATAATAAAATATTTTTATTGCATCCATGCACATAAACAAGATTGAACTTGCGGTCGGGTTGTAAAGTACCATTAAACTAAGACGTATTTTGCTATTTGTACATTAGTGAAAGTCACAAAGGTTAAATATTTTGGTTGATATTTATTTTTGAAAAAATATGTTGTGTCATATCATGTACCCTATTTTTGAACTATAAAGGATTAATGTTTGGAACTGTAAAGGATTAATGATTATAAGCATCAAGATTAAGTGAACAATGCTTGGCTAGGTAGGTATTATTTATTGATTAACCGAATGTGTTACGTTTGAAGGAAGGAAGCATTATTTCATGTCAGTAAAAACAAATCTACTTTATCTAATAAAATGTGTCCAAATTTATTTATTGTTGACATTATTTTTATTATGAAACATTACATTGAAATTAAACGAAATTCATTTCACATTTTAATCATCAAATTAACCGAGACTGAAGAGAGAAGAAGATGAGTCGGAGAGTTATGATATAGTCAAGCATTTATATGTTTTATTATTGTTACATAAATTCATGCCCTTCATATAGAAAGAGGAAATGAAGAGTAAAAAAAAGAAATAGAAAACATTCAGGGGAATATGATTAAATAGTAAAATAATGAGTTAAATATAAATATGTATGTAATTATGTATATATTTATATATATATATATATATATATATATATATATATATATATACATATATATATATATATATATAAATATTTGGTAAAATTTATGCTTTTCGAATTATTTTTTTTAAAATACCGTTAATTTTTTTTATCATATTCATTCAATTCAATTCCTTCTTTTTTTTTTTTTAAATTGTACAAGACATTGAATAAAAACATGCAATTCCATACAATACATATCATATTTCATTTCAACTCGCAAATAAAAATATATTAAATATAATAATTGCAATAGGGATATGAATTCCCACTGTTTATATAGAAATGATATTATAGATGACTTTCGTGAAAACAAATAATGCAGAAAACATATAAACATATATAAAATATAGTCTTTTATTAATATCTCATTTTATACACCCTCTACGCTCATTATGAAGCATTGTCTTCTGCTATAAGACTGTTTCCGACAGTGTACGTGAAAGAGATCGATGCAGTGTATTTACATTAAATCGTATATCAGTAAAAAAAAATAATAAATTAGTTGCATAATATTCATTATGATATTAGACAATATGATAAAATATTATACAATATAATATGATATAATATCCATTTTATTATTCATTTGAAGTATGTTGGCACATTGAGTGACAGTCAAAATCAAAAGTTATATGTAAAAAGAATCACTACAAGAGTGCTGTACACGATCCACACTTACACCAACAGTTCTCTTTTCCATAGTTCTACTTTTTTTCTCTCTTAATATTTTTGTTATTATTATTATTATCATTATTATTATTATTATTATTATTATTATTATTATCATCATTATTCTTATTATTATTCTTATTAATGATTTGGCGTCACATGTGCCAGGGAGGAAAAAGCAAAGTGAATCACTGTAACCCTCAGGTCTATCCTCCCGATTTAATAATAACTGATTGGGATGTGCAGGTGTACCACACTGATCTCTGCGGGGGAATAAAAAAATCCGTAGAGATCAGTGGTGTACCACTACACCGGGGTTTCCCCTACTCTTCTACGAATAGTGCAGTGAGTTCTTAACATACAAAGGTGATTTTAAACAGCATACTCTTCCCCTCTTTTTTGCTTCTTCCAATCTCTTGCGCACCACTGCACGGTATGGCCATTATTCCATGGTTTAAAAAAATAATTAAAAAAATATTCCTCTCATTTTTCTATGTCTTTGCACTGCATACTGACGTTATGTTTCTAAACAGGGGCGGCGCTACAAGAGGATCTATGGGGGGCGACCGCCCCCCATATGATTTTTCAAGTAGTGAGAAAAGAAAAAAAGAAAAGAAAAGGAGGAAGAAAAAGGAAGAAAAGGGAAGAAAGAAGAAAGTGGAGTATTACAAAGAGAGGTCTTGAACATATAACTCATATTACCCCTGTTATTTCATGGAGAAAAAAATATGACGTCATCTTTAGGTCGTCTTGCCCCTCCTATCAAAATACCCTGGCGCCGCCCCTGTTTCTAAATGAGAACCGGCCTTATATATCGGGTTCATATCTCAGTGACAGACAGCCCACGAGACTGACATTTACAAAAGATTCCCTAAACCGATAGCTAACGAGAACCATAAAACAAAGAAATATGGCTAAAAAAAGTAAAAGGTCTTATTGGCCATCCGTCCAGTGAACCCTGAAGAACTGTCTGAAGGCCCGGGAGACCTGGGGGGGGGGGGGGGTTTCATCAGTTGTCTTGTCAGTGATTTTTACCGACAAATTTGCTCTCAGTCAATCAGATGCAAGGAATTCAGTAGCTTATAACAGTTACTGCAACTAATGTCATTTATGACAAGTTTTATGAAACAGGGCCCCGGTGGGCTGTCGATCTCTTGGAATTTCGGTCTCTTGAGCTGTAGGCTTTTGGCATCAGCTCCTACATTCTTGGACCTCATACCACTCACCGTTAAAATATCATGAAGCTGTGAAATAAATCTTAATTACGAAAGTGATTGAATGTAGGAAATGTTAAAGTGTACTCTTTAAAAATATAATAAATCAATGTATTATTTATAATTTTAATAAATCTTAATGCGCTATCATAATTCTCCTTCCACCTCGCTTAACTCTCTCTCTCTCTCTCTCTTCCTTCACTCTCTCCCAAATCCAATTACATGCAATTCTTCTGTTTTTCAACTCCACGCTATTCACTATGAATTAATAAGTGCCTTCTTCCATTTGTATGAAATAGGTATATATTAAAACATAAAAGTTTATTTCTTTTTTTTTAATAGTAATTACGTACCTTAGTTGTTTTAACCCCGTTTCGTTGGGGCTCCCATCATTTCTTATAATCTGAAATTACATGATATTCTGTAAAGACTTTTAAATGGAAATACTATCAATATGATAAATAAATCAACTCTTGATAAAAATGAATGGTAGTAGATCATGCATATGGGCATTGATGGGAGGGCACTGATGAAGAAAAGAAATATAATAATAATGATAATAAGAAGAAGAAGCAGAAGAAGAAGAAGAAGAATAGAGGGTGGAGATATCGTTTAGGAAGATGGGGAGAAGGAATTCTGATAATAGTTCAACAGTAACATGATATCTCAATTTGCTTTAAAAGAAATTCAGCACATTTGAATACAATCACTTGTGCAGGACAGCTTTATGAGATTCGAAAGAAATTATCAACCTAAATCTAAATATGAGATCCAAGAATTGAGGAGCTGATGTTACATATCACGATTTACCTTGATGTTTATCTCAAAGTATGACAAACATACCTCCTTTGGATCTTCTTGAATGAAAGGAAGTTTATGTTTTAATAGGGCTAATAACTTGAATTAAATTTTGAAAAAGAAGTATTATCAGGATAAATTTCAGGATTGTGGAAGTGACATCAAGAAGAATTGGAACGTTTACATCTGTACATCATGTTAATATACTTATGGAGGATATTCGGATTTCACAACTGGTAACTTATATGCATATAGTTGGTTTGCATATGTAATAGCAAAAATGAGTACATATCTAAAGATTTAATTGTACTTTCATTTCACTATAACCAAAATATCTTATTATGGTCATCTTTAATACCTTATGAGTGGTATCACTGTTAACATAAATCAAGTTAGCACTGATTCTTAATTTACTCTATATTGACCACTCATATACAAAAGACGATGATGAGGAATATCATAGTAAAACCATATATCTTATATGATCTTTCGTGTCTTTCATCGATCGTAGTATGGAGTAGATCTGCGACAAACGCTTTTGTACATCTATGGATCAGAAGAAGTGTAGCACTCTTCTAGTGATTATTTTTACATATAACTTTTGATTGTGACTGTCACTCAATGTGTAAACATATTTTCAGATAAATAATGAAATCATAATGATAATAATAATAATAATAATTATTATTCATTTTTGTATAGCGCATAACACATAGGCAAATTTGCATGTCTCTATGCACTTAAGAATAGAAAACAAGTTTATACAAGAAAAGAAAAAGAAAAAAAAATGCACTGGGTTCATGTTTCTGACTATTCATAAGTGATGAAAAAATATGTTTTCAAGGTACTAATGAAGGTGTCATAGGTTCCTATGTTTTGAGTTGTTCTGGCAATTTGTTCCACAAAGTGGCTGCGTATGAGAAAGACCTTTCCCCGTATGACAATTCAGTAAGATAGGAAGGAGCTAGCTTTTGTAAACATTGATAGGTTAATAACAGTATTTTGAACTGGATACGAGACTTAATCGGCAACCAATGCAGATCTCTTAAGACTGGTGATATTGACTCATGCTTCTTTGACCGTGTAACAAGTCGCGCTGCAGAATTTTGAAGGAGATGTAGTCTTTAATTTAAGAAGATGGAAGACCAAAAAGCAAACTATTACAGACATCGAAATGGCACATAACGAAAGCATTAATTCATCGTTCAGTGGTTGATTTGTCTAAAAAACTTCGGATTTGACCAATTTTATATAACCCAAATGATGCTGATCGACATTTATGTGAGACAAGATTTTCAAATGTAAACTTATCGTCAAAAATAACACCTAGATTTCTGAATGTTTTAGTTGCATGAACAGGAGTGCCATTTATGTTCAATGTTAATATTGGGTTGCTTGATCTGTGGCGCGAAGAAAGATGAAGAAATTCAGTCTTAGTATCATTGAGCTTTAAACCATTTACTTGAGACCATTCTTTGAATGATTGCACACAATTTGATATTTCTGCAGTAACATGAACAATGAACATGAAGAAACGTTGTCCTCTTAGAGCTAGTCTTCCTTGCGAGACACGCGAAAGTAAAGAAAAAAGCATTATTCGTTGCTAAGATAGTTTAGACTATACATCGGCAGTTCTTCTTCTTCTTCTTCTTCTTCTTCTTCTGCTTTTTTTATGGGGGATTGGGGGCAGGAGATATTTCTCATATTAGTCCACCGGGGAGGGAGGAGGAGGATGAGGCCAGACACCCTCTGAAAATATTCTGAAGTCGTTTTCCAATCTCGTTTCATTGGTTATAGCATGAAGCAACAATATGGCAACTAACAAGGCAAGCCATCACTCTTTTAATGTGTTATGCGCCGGATACCAGTTGGGTAATCCTTAGGTAAACAGGCGGTTTTCCAGTGGTCATGACAACGGGTCCACGGAGGTCATGACCCTTAATTAACACAACAGATGGGGGATAAGAGCTTGAGTTAGTGTCCATGCAGAAGAAGTTTGTATACTTTGCATGCACTAGCTAGCTTTCACTATATAGTAAACGTGAGCTGTACATGTTGAGAGTTCTCCCGATCTAAATCATCAACTTGATTCTCTGTCCTCCTTTCATTGCGGGGTATTGATGAATAAAGTTAATTTCTTACAACAAAATGTTAGTCTAGCTTGCGAGACTAACATTTTGTTAGAAGAAACGTTGTCCTCTTAGAGCTAGTCTTCCTTGCGAGACACGCGAAAGTAAAGAAAAAAGCATTATTCGTTGCTAAGATAGTTCAGACTACTTCGCAAGTTGCAAAAAAGCTTCGATCTTTCTTTACAACACATCGATCGATGATTTTCTTCGTAGAAGAAACGTTGCCCTCTTAGAGCTAGTCTTCCTTGCGAGACACGCGAAAGTAAAGAAAAAAGCATTATTCGTTGCTAAGATAGTTTAGACTATACATCGGCAGTTCTTCTTCTTCTTCTTCTTCTTCTTCTTTTTCTTCTTCTTCTTCTTCTTCTTCTTCTTCTTTTTTATGGGGGATTGGGGGCAGGAGATATTTCTCATATTAGTCCACCGGGGAGGGAGGAGGAGGATGAGGCCAGACACCCTCTGAAAATATTCTGAAGTCGTTTTCCAATCTCGTTTCATTGGTTATAGCATGAAGCAACAATATGGCAACTAACAAGGCAAGCCATCACTCTTTTAATGTGTTATGCGCCGGATACCCGTTGGTTAATCCTTAGGTAAACAGGCGGTTTTCCAGTGGTCATGACAACGGGTCCACGGAGGTCATGACCCTTAATTAACACAACAGATGGGGGATAAGAGCTTGAGTTAGTGTCCATGCAGAAGAAGTTTGTATACTTTGCATGCACTAGCTAGCTTTCACTATATAGTAAACGTGAGCTGTACATGTTGAGAGTTCTCCCGATCTAAATCATCAACTTGATTCTCTGTCCTCCTTTCATTACGGGGTATTGATGAATAAAGTTAATTTCTTACAACAAAATGTTAGTCTAGCTTGCGAGACTAACATTTTGTTAGAAGAAACGTTGTCCTCTTAGAGCTAGTCTTCCTTGCGAGACACGCGAAAGTAAAGAAAAAAGCATTATTCGTTGCTAAGATAGTTCAGACTACTTCGCCAGTTGCAAAAAGGCTTCGATCTTTCTTAACAACACATCGATCGATGATTTTCTTCGTAGAAGAAACGTTGCCCTCGTAGAGCTAGTCTTCCTTGTGAGACACACGAAAGTAAAAAAAAAAGCATTATTCGTTGCTAAGATAGTTCAGACTACTTCGCCAGTTGCAAAAAGGCTTCGATCTTTCTTTACAACACATCGATCGATGATTTTCTTCGTAGAAGAAACGTTGCCCTCTTAGAGCTAGTCTTCCTTGCGAGACACGCGAAAGTAAAGAAAAAAGCATTATTCGTTGCTAAGATAGTTCAGACTACTTCGCCAGTTGCAAAAAGACTTTGATCTTTCTTTACAACACATCGATCGATGATTTTCTTCGTAGAAGAAACGTTGCCCTCTTAGAGCTAGTCTTCCTTGCGAGACACGCGAAAGTAAAGAAAAAAGCATTATTCGTTGCTAAGATAGTTCAGACTACTTCGCAAGTTGCAAAAAGGCTTCGATCTTTCTTTACAACACATCGATCGATGATTTTCTTCGTAGAAGAAACGTTGCCCTCTTAGAGCTAGTCTTCCTTGCGAGACACGCGAAAGTAAAGAAAAAAGCATTATTCGTTGCTAAGATAGTTCAGACTACTTCGCCAGTTGCAAAAAGGCTTCGATCTTTCTTTACAACACATCGATCGATGATTTTCTTCGTAGAAGAAACGTTGCCCTCGTAGAGCTAGTCTTCCTTGCGAGACACGCGAAAGTAAAAAAAAAAAGCATTATTCGTTGCTAAGATAGTTCAGACTACTTCGCCAGTTGCAAAAAGGCTTCGATCTTTCTTTACAACACATCGATCGATGATTTTCTTCTTAGGAGAAACGTTGCCCTCTTAGAGCTAGTCTTCCTTGCGAGACACGCGAAAGTAAAGAAAAAAGCATTATTCGTTGCTAAGATAGTTCAGACTACTTCGCCAGTTGCAAAAAGACTTCGATCTTTCTTTACAACACATCGATCGATGATTTTCTTCGTAGAAGAAACGTTGCCCTCTTAGAGCTAGTCTTCCTTTTGAGACACGCGAAAGTAAAGAAAAAAGCATTATTCGTTGCTAAGATAGTTCAGACTACTTCGCCAGTTGCAAAAAGGCTTCGATCTTTCTTTACAACACATCGATCGATGATTTTCTTCGTAGAAGAAACGTTGCCCTCTTAGAGCTAGTCTTCCTTGCGAGACACGCGAAAGTAAAGAAAAAAGCATTATTCGTTGCTAAGATAGTTCAGACTACTTCGCCAGTTGCAAAAAGGCTTCGATCTTTCTTTACAACACATCGATCGATGATTTTCTTCGTAGGAGAAACGTTGCCCTCTTAGAGCTAGTCTTCCTTGCGAGACACGCGAAAGTAAAGAAAAAAGCATTATTCGTTGCTAAGATAGTTTAGACTGTACATCGGCAGTTCTTCTTCTTCTTCTTCTTCTTTTTTTATGGGGGATTGGGGGCAGGAGATATTTCTCATATTAGTCCACCGGGGAGGGAGGAGGAGGAGGAGGCCAGACACCCTCTGAAAATATTCTGAAGTCGTTTTCCAATCTCGTTTCATTGGTTATAGCATGAAGCAACAATATGGCAACTAACAAGGCAAGCCATCACTCTTTTAATGTATTATGCGCCGGATACCAGTTGGTTAATCCTTGGGTAAACAGGCGGTTTTCCAGTGGTCATAACAACGGGTCCACGGAGGTCATGACCCTTAATTAACACAACAGATGGGGGATAAGAGCTTGAGTTAGTGTCCATGCAGAAGAAGTTTGTATACTTTGCATGCACTAGCTAGCTTTCACTATATAGTAAACGTGAGCTGTACATGTTGAGAGTTCTCCCGATCTAAATCATCAACTTGATTCTCTGTCCTCCTTTCATTACGGGGTATTGATGAATAAAGTTAATTTCTTACAACAAAATGTTAGTCTAGCTTGCGAGACTAACATTTTGTTAGAAGAAACGTTGTCCTCTTAGAGCTAGTCTTCCTTGCGAGACACGCGAAAGTAAAGAAAAAAGCATTATTCGTTGCTAAGATAGTTCAGACTACTTCGCAAGTTGCAAAAAGGCTTCGATCTTTCTTTACAACACATCGATCGATGATTTTCTTCGTAGAAGAAACGTTGCCCTCTTAGAGCTAGTCTTCCTTGCGAGACACGCGAAAGTAAAGAAAAAAGCATTATTCGTTGCTAAGATAGTTTAGACTATACATCGGCAGTTCTTCTTCTTCTTCTTCTTCTTCTTCTTCTTCTTCTTCTTCTTCTTCTTTTTTATGGGGGATTGGGGGCAGGAGATATTTCTCATATTAGTCCACCGGGGAGGGAGGAGGAGGATGAGGCCAGACACCCTCTGAAAATATTCTGAAGTCGTTTTCCAATCTCGTTTCATTGGTTATAGCATGAAGCAACAATATGGCAACTAACAAGGCAAGCCATCACTCTTTTAATGTGTTATGCGCCGGATACCCGTTGGTTAATCCTTAGGTAAACAGGCGGTTTTCCAGTGGTCATGACAACGGGTCCACGGAGGTCATGACCCTTAATTAACACAACAGATGGGGGATAAGAGCTTGAGTTAGTGTCCATGCAGAAGAAGTTTGTATACTTTGCATGCACTAGCTAGCTTTCACTATATAGTAAACGTGAGCTGTACATGTTGAGAGTTCTCCCGATCTAAATCATCAACTTGATTCTCTGTCCTCCTTTCATTACGGGGTATTGATGAATAAAGTTAATTTCTTACAACAAAATGTTAGTCTAGCTTGCGAGACTAACATTTTGTTAGAAGAAACGTTGTCCTCTTAGAGCTAGTCTTCCTTGCGAGACACGCGAAAGTAAAGAAAAAAACATTATTCGTTGCTAAGATAGTTCAGACTACTTCGCCAGTTGCAAAAAGGCTTCGATCTTTCTTAACAACACATCGATCGATGATTTTCTTCGTAGAAGAAACGTTGCCCTCGTAGAGCTAGTCTTCCTTGTGAGACACACGAAAGTAAAAAAAAAAGCATTATTCGTTGCTAAGATAGTTCAGACTACTTCGCCAGTTGCAAAAAGGCTTCGATCTTTCTTTACAACACATCGATCGATGATTTTCTTCGTAGAAGAAACGTTGCCCTCTTAGAGCTAGTCTTCCTTGCGAGACACGCGAAAGTAAAGAAAAAAGCATTATTCGTTGCTAAGATAGTTCAGACTACTTCGCCAGTTGCAAAAAGACTTTGATCTTTCTTTACAACACATCGATCGATGATTTTCTTCGTAGAAGAAACGTTGCCCTCTTAGAGCTAGTCTTCCTTGCGAGACACGCGAAAGTAAAGAAAAAAGCATTATTCGTTGCTAAGATAGTTCAGACTACTTCGCAAGTTGCAAAAAGGCTTCGATTTTTCTTTACAACACATCGATCGATGATTTTCTTCGTAGAAGAAACGTTGCCCTCTTAGAGCTAGTCTTCCTTGCGAGACACGCGAAAGTAAAGAAAAAAGCATTATTCGTTGCTAAGATAGTTCAGACTACTTCGCCAGTTGCAAAAAGGCTTCGATCTTTCTTTACAACACATCGATCGATGATTTTCTTCGTAGAAGAAACGTTGCCCTCGTAGAGCTAGTCTTCCTTGCGAGACACGCGAAAGTAAAAAAAAAAAAGCATTATTCGTTGCTAAGATAGTTCAGACTAGTTCGCCAGTTGCAAAAAGGCTTCGATCTTTCTTTACAACACATCGATCGATGATTTTCTTCTTAGGAGAAACGTTGCCCTCTTAGAGCTAGTCTTCCTTGCGAGACACGCGAAAGTAAAGAAAAAAGCATTATTCGTTGCTAAGATAGTTCAGACTACTTCGCCAGTTGCAAAAAGACTTCGATCTTTCTTTACAACACATCGATCGATGATTTTCTTCGTAGAAGAAACGTTGCCCTCTTAGAGCTAGTCTTCCTTGCGAGACACGCGAAAGTAAAGAAAAAAGCATTATTCGTTGCTAAGATAGTTCAGACTACTTCGCCAGTTGCAAAAAGGCTTCGATCTTTCTTTACAACACATCGATCGATGATTTTCTTCGTAGAAGAAACGTTGCCCTCTTAGAGCTAGTCTTCCTTGCGACACACGCGAAAGTAAAGAAAAAAGCATTATTCGTTGCTAAGATAGTTCAGACTACTTCGCCAGTTGCAAAAAGGCTTCGATCTTTCTTTACAACACATCGATCGATGATTTTCTTCGTAGGAGAAACGTTGCCCTCTTAGAGCTAGTCTTCCTTGCGAGACACGCGAAAGTAAAGAAAAAAGCATTATTCGTTGCTAAGATAGTTTAGACTGTACATCGGCAGTTCTTCTTCTTCTTCTTCTTCTTCTTCTTCTTCTTCTTCTTTTTTTATGGGGGATTGGGGGCAGGAGATATTTCTCATATTAGTCCACCGGGGAGGGAGGAGGAGGAGGAGGCCAGACACCCTCTGAAAATATTCTGAAGTCGTTTTCCAATCTCGTTTCATTGGTTATAGCATGAAGCAACAATATGGCAACTAACAAGGCAAGCCATCACTCTTTTAATGTATTATGCGCCGGATACCAGTTGGTTAATCCTTGGGTAAACAGGCGGTTTTCCAGTGGTCATAACAACGGGTCCACGGAGGTCATGACCCTTAATTAACACAGCAGATGGGGGATAAGAGCTTGAGTTAGTGTCCATGCAGAAGAAGTTTGTATACTTTGCATGCACTATCTAGCTTTGACTATATAGTATACATGAGCTGTACATGTTGGGAGTTCTCCTAATCTAAATCATCAACTTGATTTTCTGTCCTCCTTTCATTACTGGCTATTGATGAATAAAGTTAATTTCTTACAACAAAATGTTAGTCTAGCTTGCGAGACACGCGAAAGTAAACAACGCATCATTCGTTGCCAAGATAGTTTAGACTACATCACCAGTTGCAAAAAGATACATCTACATAAGAGTGTAGGCCAACCCAGTATAGCATATCCATATTTTAAATTTTTAAATTTCAGAGAAATGATCTTTGATAGATATCTCATCGAATTAGGGCTGCTCATTGATGCACCGAAAGGAATAAAGGGGTCTATGGAGCCCCCAATCTCGTAAAAATATTCACCGAATGGAAGTTTTTTATTCTATTGAAATTCCAAATTATTCGACAAGGGGGCGCTTGATGTGGCCCCGCTAGCTCAGATTTTCTTTAAATCTCTTTAAATTTCACAGAAATGATCTTTGATAGATATCTCATCGAATTCGGGGTGCACATTGATGCACAGAAAGGAATAAAGGGGTCTATGGAGCCCCCAAACTCGTAAAAATGTTCACCGAATTAAAGTTTTTTATTCTAGTGAAATTTCAAATTATTCGACATGGGACGCTCGAAGTGGCCCCGCTAGCTCAGATTTTCTTTAAATCTCGTTAATTTTCACAGAAATGATCTTTGATAGATATCGCGTCGAAAACGGGGGTGCTCATTGATGCATAGAAAGCGTTAAAGGGGTCTATGGAGCCCCAAAATCGGTAAAAAATATTCACCGAATTGACACTTGATAAGGCGGAATTTCCAGATTATTCGACAAGGGGGCGCTTGATGTGGCCCCGCTAGCTCAGATTTTCTTTAAATCTCTTTAAATTTCACAGCAATGATCTTTGATAGATATCTCATCGAATTCGGGGTGCCCATTGATGCACAGAAAGGGATAAAGGGGTCTATGGAGCCCCCAAACTGGTAAAAATATTCACCGAATTGAAGTTTTTTATTCTATTGACATTCCAAATTATTCGACAGGGGGGCGCTCGAAGTGGCCCCGCTAGCTCAGATTTTCTTTCAATCTCTTTAATTTCACAGAAATGATCTTTGATAGATATCTCATCCATTTGGGGTGCACATTGAGGCACAGAAAGGAATAAAGGGGTCTATGGAGCCCCCAAACTCGTAAAAATGTTCACCGAATTAAAGTTTTTTATTCTAGTGAAATTCCAAATTATTCGACAGGGGGGCGCTCGAAGTGGCCCCGCTAGCTCAGATTTTCTTTCAATCTCTTTAAATTTCACAGAAATGATCTTTGATAGATATTTCATCGATTTGGGGGTGCACATTGATGCACAGAAAGGAATAAAGGGGTCTATGGAGCCCCCAAACTCATAAAAATGTTCACCGAATTAAAGTTTTTTATTCTAGTGAAATTCCAAATTATTCGACATGGGACGCTCGAAGTGGCCCCGCTAGCTCAGATTTTCTTTAAATCTCTTTAAATTTCACAGAAATGATCTTTGATAGATATCGCATCGAAATGGGGGTGCTCATTGATGCACAGAAAGGGATAAAGGGGTCTATGTAGCCCCCAAATCGGTAAAAAATATTCACCAAATTGACACTTGATAAGGCGGAATTTCCAGATTATTCGACAAGGGGGCGCTTGATGTGGCCCCGCTAGCTCAGATTTACTTTAAATCTCTTTAAATTTCACAGAAATGATCTTTGATAGATATCTCATCGATTTGGGGGTGCACATTGATGCACAGAAAGGAATAAAGGGGTCTATGGAGCCCCCAAACTCGTAAAAATATTCACCGAATTAACACTTGATAAGGCGGAATTTACAAATTATTCGACAAGGGGACGCTAGATGTGGCCCCGCCAGCTCAGATTTTCTTTAAATCTCTTTAAATTTCACAGAAATGATCTTTGTTAGATATCTCATCGAATTCGGGGTGCACATTGATGCACAGAAAGGGATAAAGGGGTCTATGGAGCCCCCAAACTGGTAAAAATATTTACCGAATTGAAGTTTTGTATTCCATTGAAATTCCAAATTATTCGACAAGCGGGCGCTAGATGTGGCCCCGCTAGTTCAGATTTTCTTTTAATCTCTTTAAATTTCACAGAAATGATCTTTGATAGATATCTCATCGAATTCGGGGTGCCCATTGATGCACAGAAAGGGATAAAGGGGTCTATGGAGCCCCCAAACTGGTAAAAATATTCACCGAATTGAAGTTTTTTATTCTATTGACATTCCAAATTATTCGACAGGGGGGCGCTCGAAGTGGCCCCGCTAGCTCAGATTTTCTTTCAATCTCTTTAATTTCACAGAAATGATCTTTGATAGATATCTCATCCATTTGGGGTGCACATTGAGGCACAGAAAGGAATAAAGGGGTCTATGGAGCCCCCAAACTCGTAAAAATGTTCACCGAATTAAAGTTTTTTATTCTAGTGAAATTCCAAATTATTCGACAGGGGGGCGCTCGAAGTGGCCCCGCTAGCTCAGATTTTCTTTCAATCTCTTTAAATTTCACAGAAATGATCTTTGATAGATATTTCATCGATTTGGGGGTGCACATTGATGCACAGAAAGGAATAAAGGGGTCTATGGAGCCCCCAAACTCATAAAAATGTTCACCGAATTAAAGTTTTTTATTCTAGTGAAATTCCAAATTATTCGACATGGGACGCTCGAAGTGGCCCCGCTAGCTCAGATTTTCTTTAAATCTCTTTAAATTTCACAGAAATGATCTTTGATAGATATCGCATCGAAATGGGGGTGCTCATTGATGCACAGAAAGGGATAAAGGGGTCTATGTAGCCCCCAAATCGGTAAAAAATATTCACCAAATTGACACTTGATAAGGCGGAATTTCCAGATTATTCGACAAGGGGGCGCTTGATGTGGCCCCGCTAGCTCAGATTTACTTTAAATCTCTTTAAATTTCACAGAAATGATCTTTGATAGATATCTCATCGATTTGGGGGTGCACATTGATGCACAGAAAGGAATAAAGGGGTCTATGGAGCCCCCAAACTCGTAAAAATATTCACCGAATTAACACTTGATAAGGCGGAATTTACAAATTATTCGACAAGGGGACGCTAGATGTGGCCCCGCCAGCTCAGATTTTCTTTAAATCTCTTTAAATTTCACAGAAATGATCTTTGTTAGATATCTCATCGAATTCGGGGTGCACATTGATGCACAGAAAGGGATAAAGGGGTCTATGGAGCCCCCAAACTGGTAAAAATATTTACCGAATTGAAGTTTTGTATTCCATTGAAATTCCAAATTATTCGACAAGCGGGCGCTAGATGTGGCCCCGCTAGTTCAGATTTTCTTTTAATCTCTTTAAATTTCACAGAAATGATCTTTGATAGATATCTCATCGATTTGGGGGTGCACATTGATGCACAGAAAGGAATAAAGGGGTCTATGGAGCCCCCAAACTCGTAAAAATATTCACCGAATTAACACTTGATAAGGCGGAATTTACAAATTATTCGACAAGGGGACGCTTGATGTGGCCCCGCTATCTCAGATTTTCTTTAAATCTCTTTAAGTTTCACAGAAATGATCTTTGATAGATATTTCATCGAAATGAGGGTGCACATTGATGCACAGAAAGGGATAAAGGGGTCTATGGAGCCCCCAAACTCGTAAAAATATTCACCGAATTGACACTCGATAAGGCGGAATTTCCAAATTATTCGACAAGGGGGCGCTTCATGTGGCCCCGCTAGCTCAGATTTTCTTTAAATCTCTTTAAGTTTCACAGAAATGATCTTTGATAGATATCTCATCGATTTGGGGGTGCACATTGATGCACAGAAAGGAATAAAGGGGTCTATGGAGCCCCCAAACTCGTAAAAATGTTCACCGAATTAAAGTTTTTTATTCTAGTGAAATTTCAAATTATTCGACATGGGACGCTCGAAGTGGCCCCGCTAGTTCAGATTTTCTTTTAATCTCTTTAAATTTCACAGAAATGATCTTTGATAGATATCTCATCGATTTGGGGGTGCACATTGATGCACAGAAAGGAATAAAGGGGTCTATGGAGCCCCCAAACTCGTAAAAATATTCACCGAATTAACACTTGATAAGGCGGAATTTACAAATTATTCGACAAGGGGACGCTTGATGTGGCCCCGCTAGCTCAGATTTTCTTTAAATCTCGTTAATTTTCACAGAAATGATCTTTGATAGATATCTCATCGATTTGGGGGTGCACATTGATGCACAGAAAGGAATAAAGGGGTCTATGGAGCCCCCAAACTCGTAAAAATATTCACCGAATTAACACTTGATAAGGCGGAATTTCCAGATTATTCGACAAGGGGGCGCTTGATGTGGCCCCGCTAGCTCAGATTTTCTTTAAATCTCTTTAAATTTCACAGAAATGATCTTTGTTAGATATCTCATCGAATTCGGGGTGCACATTGATGCACAGAAAGGGATAAAGGGGTCTATGGAGCCCCCAAACTGGTAAAAATATTTACCGAATTGAAGTTTTGTATTCTATTGAAATTCCAAATTATTCGACAGGGGGCGCTCGAAGTGTCCCCGCTAGCTCAGGTTTTCTTTAAATCTCTTTAAATTTCACAGAAATGATCTTTGATAGATATCTCATCGAATTTGGGGTGCACATTGATGCACAGAAAGGGATTAAGGGGGCTATGGAGCCCCCAAAGTCGTAAAAATATTCACCGAATGGAAGTTTTTTATTCTATTCAAATTCCAAATTATTCGACAAGCGGGCGCTCGAAGTGGCCCCGCTAGCTCAGATTTTCTTTAAATCTCTTTAAATTTCACAGAAATGATCTTTGATAGATATCTCATCGAAATGGGGGTGCTCATTGATGCACAGAAAGGGTTAAAGGGTTCTATGGAGCCCCCAAATCGGTAAAAAATATTCACCGAATTGACACTTGATGAGGCGGAATTTCCAGATTATTCGACAAGGGGGCGCTTGATGTGGCCCCGCTAGCTCAGATTTTCTTTAAATCTCTTTAAATTTCACAGAAATGATCTTTGATAGATATCTCATCGAATTGGGGGTGCACATTGATGCACAGAAAGGAATAAAAGAGTCTATGGAGCCCCCAAACTCCTAAAAATATTCACTGAGTTGAAGTTTTTTATTCTATTGAAATTCCAAATTATTCGACATGGGGGCGCTCGAAGAGGCCCCGCTAGCTCAGATTTTCTTTAAAACTCTTTAAATTTCACAGAAATGATCTTTGATAGATATTTCATCGAAATGGGGGTGCACATTGATGCACAGAAAGGGATAAAGGGGTCTATGGAGCCCCCAAAGTGGTAAAAAATATTTACCGAATTGACACTTGATAAGGCGGAATTTACAAATTATTCGACAAGGGGACGCTAGATGTGGCCCCGCTAGCTCAGATTTTCTTTAAATCTCTTTAAATTTCACAGAAATGATCTTTGATAAATATCTCATCGAAATGTGGGTGCACATTGATTCACAGAATGGGATAAAGGGGTATATGGAGCCCCCAAATCGGTAAAAAATATTCACCGAATTGACACTCGATAAGGCGGAATTTCCAAATTATTCGACAAGGGGGCGCTTAAAGTGGCCCCGCTAGCTCAGATTTTCTTTAAATCTCTTTAAATTTCACAGAAATGATCTTTGATAGATATCTCATCGAATGCGGGGTGCACATTGATGCACAGAAAGGGATAAAGGGGTCTATGGAGCCCCCAAACTGGTAAAAATATTTACCGAATTGAAGTTTTGTATTCTATTGAAATTCCAAATTATTCGACAGGGGGCGCTCGAAGTGACCCCGCTAGCTCAGGTTTTCTTTAAATCTCTTTAAATTTCACAGAAATGATCTTTGATAGATATCTCATCGAATTCGGGGTGCACATTGATGCACAGAAAGGGATTAAGGGGGCTATGGAGCCCCCAAAGTCGTAAAAATATTCACCGAATGGAAGTTTTTTATTCTATTCAAATTCCAAATTATTCGACAAGCGGGCGCTCGAAGTGGCCCCGCTAGCTCAGATTTTCTTTAAATCTCTTTAAATTTCACAGAAATGATCTTTGATAGATATCTCATCGATTTGGGGGTGCACATTGATGCACAGAAAGGAATAAAAGGGTCTATGGAGCCCCCAAACTCCTAAAAATATTCACCGAGTTGAAGTTTTTTATTCTATTGAAATTCCAAATTATTCGACATGGGGGCGCTCGAAGAGGCCCCGCTAGCTCAGATTTTCTTTAAAACTCTTTAAATTTCACAGAAATGATCTTTGATAGATATCGCATCGAAATGGGGGTGCTCATTGATGCACAGAAAGGGATAAAGGGTTCTATGGAGCCCCCAAATCGGTAAAAAATATTCACCGAATTGACACTTGATGAGGCGGAATTTCCAGATTATTCGACAAGGGGGCGCTTGATGTGGCCCCGCTAGCTCAGATTTTCTTTAAATCTCTTTACATTTCACAGAAATGATCTTTGATAGATATCTCATCGAATTCGGGGTGCCCATTGATGCACAGAAAGGGATAAAGGGATCTATGGAGCCCCCAAACTGGTAAAAATATTCACCGAATTGAAGTTTTTTATTCTATTGACATTCCAAATTATTCGACAGGGGGGCGCTCGAAGTGGCCCCGCTAGCTCAGATTTTCTTTCAATCTCTTTAATTTCACAGAAATGATCTTTGATAGATATCTCATCCATTTGGGGTGCACATTGAGGCACAGAAAGGAATAAAGAGGTCTATGGAGCCCCCAAACTCGTAAAAATGTTCACCGAATTAAAGTTTTTTATTCTAGTGAAATTTCAAATTATTCGACATGGGACGCTCGAAGTGGCCCCGCTAGCTCAGATTATCTTTAAATCTCTTTAAATTTCACAGAAATGATCTTTGATAGATATCGCATCGAAATGGGGGTGCACATTGATGCACAGAAAGGGATAAAGGGGTCTATGGAGCCCCCAAATCGGTAAAAAATATTCACCGAATTGACACTTGATAAGGCGGAATTTCCAGATTATTCGACAAGGGGGCGCTTGATGTGGCCCCGCTAGCTCAGATTTTCTTTATATCTCTTTACATTTCACAGAAATGATCTTTGATAGATATCTCATCGAATTAGGGCTGCTCATTGGTGCACCGAAAGGGATAAAGGGGGCTATGGAGCCCCCAATCTCGTAAAAATATTCACCGAATGGAAGTTTTTTATTCTATTGAAATTCCAAATTATTCGACAAGGGGGCGCTCGAAGTGGCCCCGCCAGCTTAGATTTTCTTTCAATCTCTTTAAATTTCACAGAAATGGTCTTTGATAGATATCTCATCGATTTGGGGGTGCACATTGATGCACAGAAAGGAATAAAGGGGTCTATGGAGCCCCCAAACTCGTAAAAATGTTCACCGAATTAAAGTTTTTTATTCTATTGAAATTCCAAATTATTCGACAGGGGGGCGCTCGCAGTGGCCCCGCTAGCTCAGATTTTCTTTCAATCTCTTTAAATTTCACAGAAATGATCTTTGATAGATATCTCATCTATGTGGGGGTGCACATTGATGCACAGAAGGGAATAAAGGGGTCTATGGAGCCCCCAAACTCGTAAAAATGTTCACCGAATTAAAGTTTTTTATTCTAGTTAAATTTCAAATTATTCGACATGGGACGCTCGAAGTGGCCCCGCTAGCTCAGATTTTCTTTAAATCTCTTTAAATTTCACAGAAATGATCTTTGATAGATATCGCATCGATTTGGGGGTGCTCATTGATGCACAGAAAGGGATAAAGGGGTCTATGGAGCCCCCAAACTGATAAAAATATTCATCGAATTGAAGTTTTTTATTCTATTGAAATTCCAAATTATTGGACAAGCGGGCGCTAGATGTGGCCCCGCTAGCTCAGATTTTCTTTAAATCTCTTTAAATTTCACAGAAATGATCTTTGATAGATATTTCATCGAAATGAGGGTGCACATTGATGCACAGAAAGGGATAAAGGGGTCTATGGAGCCGCCAAACTCGTAAAAATATTCACCGAATTGACACTCGATAAGGCGGAATTTCCAAACTATTCGACAAGGGGGCGCTTGATGTGGCCCTGCTAGCTCAGAATTTCTTTAAATCTCTTTAAATTTCACAGAAATGATCTTTGATAGATATCTCATCCATTTTGGGTGCACATTGATGCACAGAAAGGAATAAAGGGGTCTATGGAGCCCCCAAACTCGTAAAAATGTTCACCGAATTGAAGTTTTTTATTCTATTCAAATTCAAAATTATTCGACAGGGGGGCGCTCGAAGTGGCCCCGCCAGCTCAGATTTTCTTTAAATCTCTTTAAATTTCACAGAAATGATCTTTGATAGATATCTCATCGATTTGGGGATGCACATTGATGCACAGAAAGGAATAAAGGGGTCTATGGAGCCCCCAAACTCCTAAAAATATTCACCGAGTTGAAGTTTTTTATTCTATTGAAATTCCAAATTATTCGACATGGGGGCGCTCGAAGTGGCCCCGCTAGCTCAGATTTTCTTTAAAACTCTTTAAATTTCACAGAAATGATCTTTGATAGATATTTCATCGAAATGGGGGTGCTCATTGATGCACAGAAAGGGATAAAGGGGTCTATGGAGCCCCCAAAGTGGTAAAAAATATTCACCGCATTGACACTTGATAAGGCGGAATTTACAAATTATTCGACAAGGGGACGCTAGATGTGGCCCCGCTAGCTCAGATTTTCTTTAAATCTCTTTAAATTTCACAGAAATGATCTTTGATAAATATCTCATCGAAATGGGGGTGCACATTGATTCACAGAATGGGATAAAGGGGTATATGGAGCCCCCAAATCGGTAAAAAATATTCACCGAATTGACACTCGATAAGGCGGAATTTCCAAATTATTCGACAATGGGGCGCTTGATGGGGCCCCGCTAGCTCAGATTTTCTTTAAATCTCTTTAAATTTCACAGAAATGATCTTTGATAGATATCTCATCGAATTCGGGGTGCACATTGATGCACAGAAAGGGATAAAGGGGTCTATGGAGCCCCCACACTGGTAATATCTCACTGTGCCCTGGGGCTGTGCGCTCACTTCAGGTTGGTCATGAACCAAAGCAACAATATGGCAACTAACAAGGCAAGCCATCACTCTTTTAATGTGTTATGCGCCGGATACCCGTTGGTTAATCCTTGGATAAACAGGCGGTTTTCCAGTGGTCATGACAACGGGTTCATGGAGGTCATGACCCTTAATTAACACAACAGATGGGGGATAAGAGCTTGAGTTAGTGTCCATGCAGAAGAAGTTTGTATACTCTGCATGCACTAGCTAGCTTTGACTATATAGTAAACATGAGCTGTACATGTTGGGAGTTCTCCTAATCTAAATCATCAACTTGATTCTCTGTCCTCCTTTCATTACGGGGTATTGATGAATAAAGTTAATACATTTCTTACAACAAAATGTTAGTCTAGCTTGCGAGACACGCGAAAGTAAACAACGCATAATTCGTTGCAAAGATAGTTTAGACTACATCGATCTTTCTTTACAACACATCGATCGATGATTTTTTTCGTAGAAGAAACTTTGCCCTCTTAGAGCTAGTCTTCCTTGCGAGACACGCGATAGTAAAAAAAAAAAAGCATTATTCGTTGCTAAGATAGTTCAGACTAAATCGCCAGTTGCAAAAAGGCTTCGATCTTTCTTTACAACACATCGATCGATGATTTTCTTCGTAGAAGAAACTTTACCCTCTTAGAGCTAGTCTTCCTTTCGAGACACGCGAAAGTAAAGAAAAAAAGCATTATTCGTTGCTAAGATAGTTTAGACTATACATCGCCAGTTGCAAAAAGATACATCGATGTTTAGTTACAACACATCGATCGATGATTTTCTTCGTAGAAGTAACGTTGCCCTCTTATAGAGCTAGTCTTCCTTGCAAGACACGCAAAAGTAAAGAAAAAAGCATTATTCGTTGCTAAGATAGTTTAGACTAAATCGCCAGTTGCAAAAAGATACATCGATGTTTAGTTACAACTCATAGATGATTTTCTTCGTAGAGGAAATGTTCCCCTTTCAAACTACCAATGGACTGTTTATTAGCTTACTTGTTGGTAACATCGATCTTTCCAATTCAATCTTCAGTAACGAAGGTTTCAACTATACCCCTAACCCAATCGACCATTTTTGTCAAAACGGCACACTGCACAAATACACTGTCGATCTGTTGATCTCTCTAAGAATTCTTCGATAGATGTTCAGTAGGTATGGATGGATCATTTGTCCGCTGTTTTACGTCCTGTGATTGGTCAATACAAACATCGATGGAAAATATATGCATGATTTGATCATCGAACCCTTCAATGTGCGATCTTTCTGCCATCGATCCTTTTTGGCACCAAACGCTAGGGAAAAGATTTTTACCATCGAACTGTTTTTCGATCGATCTTTCTTCCATCGAACCTTAATGTCACCAAGGGCACGCCATAGAGGCGGGCGCAAGACAGGGAGGGATGGAGAAAGGAATAACCAGATGACAAGGGTGTGTGTGGACCTGCCCACGGGCAGAACACCTAAGAAGAATTACAAAAGACGATGTAAAGAGGGGAAATAATTCTTGCTTTGAATCTGACAAACAAGATAATCTAGATTTAATAAGTAATACATAATAACTCAGAAAGGGAAAATTGAAATAATCGCTTTGAATCTGATATACAATATTAAAGCCAGTAGACCTATGATTATGTGGTATGATTACAAAGAAAAAAATTCTTGCTGTGAATCTGATATCAGCCTTCACAAAAGCAAATCAAAGTCTTTATCAAAAGAATAGATAGAGAGAATGAAAATTCCTGCTGTAAATCGAAGGTACAGTATGAATAAACAAGGATATCTAGAATTAGAATTTCAAGATCATAAAGAGAAAGGTAGTCAATTATACTTGTGAATCTGCTATTATTCCAAAAAGAAAAATAGATCATAATTATAATAAGAAGTGATGTAGAGAAAAATGAAATAATTTTTTTTTTAATCTGACAAACAAGAAAATATAGATTAAATAATTAAATACACTGTGTGCTGATTACGTCTGCTGGAGCTGAAGCCAGGGTAATAATATTCAAATCCTTTGAAAGCCCATAGAGACGTTATATGCACTATACAAGAACGGTTTATTATTATCATTATTAAAACATCATTACTATTTAAAGATTAACATGAATAGGAATAACTCTTTTGTTTGAATCTGATAACCAACAAGTGAATCTAGATTTGGTAAGTATAGTCATAATTATTGAAAACATAAAGAGTGGGAATAATTGTCTTGAATCAGTCATGTGTATTCAATGGAGCAAATCTAGATTTGAAAAATCATCATAAAGGTTCATGCAAAAAGAGGAAATTGAATAGTAACCGGTTGAATGAATCTGATATTCATTATTCAACAACCAAGTATATATAATTATAGTGTACTTCAGATTCACAGCAAATACCAACTGTCTTTCTCTTTTCAATTTTTTCCTGCAACAGGAAGTAATTAAAAAGAGTAAGGCAATTGGTATTTGCTGTAAATCTGAAGAAAAGTATTCAAAATAATCACATCTACATAGTAAAGCTTACAAATAGAAATAGTAAAGGGAAATAAACAATCTTTTGTTGAATCTGATATATTGTAAACGGGATGAATAGGAACACAAATTGGAACATCATTTGACAAAAAAAAAAAAAAAAAAATGCACAATCTATTCATTTTTGTCTTCATCATGAAGAAATTAAAAGGATCTGCATCATTCCTGGGTAGGAAATATAATGTTTTATGGTACAGTGTTCAAATAGTGTACCGTAAAATGGGGTGAACAGGATATAAATATAAGCTGATTACATTATTCAAATAGCAAATTCAGATTTCTAAGTCAAAAGAATAAAATGTATTGGGGAGAATTACTTCCTGTTTTTAATCTCAAAATTAGCATTCTAATGAGGTTATCGTGAAAAAATTTGTAAAGAGAGAAATATCAATATTCTTGCGTTAATCTGATGTATAGTATTCAAACAGGCAAGATTTGATAAGTCATTAACGTAGTTCAGAGAAAGAGAGAGAAAGATGGGAATCTGCTTTACAGTATATAATCAAGAAAATCTACATATCAAATAGTAATATGAAAGGGAAATAGAAAAATTAGTTGTCAATCTGATATTCCATAAACCAGGATGAATTGGAACAAAAATTAGAACATATATATATTTTTTTATAACAATAATTAATACGCAAAAGGGAATCCGAGGAATAATGCCGACCTTTTTTTTTTTTGGGGGGGGGGGTCTATTTATGATGAATAGAGAAATTAAGAGTGTCTTCATCATTCCTGGGTGTAAATTATGTCAAGAAAGGACTTTTAAAAAAATTGTTTCTGTTCACCCCTACAGTTTCTATTCACCTAACTTCATGGTGTACAAATCTAGATTTGATAAGTCATAAGTCACTGAGAGAAAGAGAGAGAGAGGGGGGGGGGGGGGGGTTGGGGGATAATTTTTTTAATCTGATATACAGTATTCAAACAAGCAATTAAACAAGTAATTAGAAATAAAAATAGAAAAGGGAAATCAATTACATTGTGAATCTATACCATAAAACGGTGTAAATAGGAACAAAAATTGGAACATCATTTGAAACAAAATAAAAATAATTTACCAGGATTAATGCAGAACCTTCTCATTTTTATATTCATAAAAAATAAAAGAGTCTGCATCATTCCTGTGTAAAAAAAATAATAAAATCATCTCAAATGTTTGCTCCTATTCACCCATTTTTATAGTACAATATTCAAACAAGCCAGTTTAAAGTTGATAGCATTTATAATAAGTACCAGAAACAGATGGGAAGTAACTTATTTTGAATCTGATACACAGTATACAAATTAATATTTGGAAAGGATATATACTTTCACTAAAATTTCTTTTAAAATCGTGGTGCTGTGTGGAAACACAAACATTTCAAGAAAGGAATAAATCTTGAAATGGGAAAAAACTGCATACAATATGGATCCTGAAAATCAGAGTGTGAGTACATAAAGGCAATTAAAACATATCTCTGGTGTCATGGAATCCAAGGAAACCTATGCTAAGCCCTACCAGAAAAGAAAGAAAGAAATAAAGAAATAAAGAAAGAAAGAGAGAAAGAAAGAGAGAAAGAGCACCTGACCGGGCGTGCCGTTCACCCACAATTTAAGGGACAGGTCCCCGTAGGCTCATTATTCACAGGTCACCATCTCCCAGCCAGGCATTATACCTACTCTAAACTCAACACCATGACCACCAGAAATATTTATAAAGGACTGATAACTGATGCAAAAAAAAAATGCATTCACTGCTGTCTTGGAGAAACCCCAATCTTGGAATCTCAAAAAAATTGATGCTGGGACAGAATTCCATAGCTGACTTCTAGAATAGTATGACTTAAGATGGAGTTCAGGTAGTGATCCAGGAACCCGCACAGTGTGTGACCACTGGATGAAGTCTAGTTGTTCTCACATAAGGTTCCTCATCTGGTAGGATATCAGCTAGTTCGACGTAAGGATGAAGGAAGAAATGGCGGAAACTACGCAGATCGAGTTATGCATCATTCCTCCAGTGACTCAGGAAACATTATCTTCAAGCTGAAGTAGAAGTGTTTTGTTCTGTAGCCTATCCAATAACTTCAAAGATGTATTCCCTCTGCCACTCCATATTGTTGACATACTCCATGAGAGGTCAGATATGACTTATAGATGATGTATGAAAGGAAATTGCGCTTTACTATCTCTTTAGATGTGCTTAGATCAGGACAGCATTTTGTTGTTGGTGACAGCGATCTGATGACAAAATATGATGCTCTCTCCCAACTTTGAATATTACAGTATTCAAACATGTAAAGTAATTGAGTAAGCTATAATTACGACTAATATAAAGGAGGAAATGCTAATTGCTGCAGTGAATCTGATATGCAGTATTCTACACAAGCAAGCCTATATTAGCATAATTTGAAGAAAAAAAATTCCCAGGATTATTGCAGACTCTTTTCATGCTTGCATTCATGATAAACAAAATGAAAAGGGTCAGCATCATTCCAAGGAGAAAATATCTAAAAAAGCTCCTATATTCCTAATTTTGCTTCTTTCCATTCCATTTTACAGTACATTATTCAAACAAGCAAATTCTATGTAAAATAAATACTATTTTCTAACCCCCCCCCCAAAAAAAAAAAAAAAAAAAAATCCTATTGTGTACCTCATCCACTATAAAATCAAGTGAATGGCACAAAAATTAGAATATTTTGTTTCCTTTTCAAAAAAAAAAATGATTAAATACATTTTTAAAATCCCAGAAGGAATGCAGCCCCTTTCCATTTTTATGTCCATGGTAAACAAAACAAAATAAATCAAAATGGTTTGCATCATTCCTAGTTGAAAAAATGGGTAATGAATTATATTTTCCAGTTTGTGTTCCTATTCACCCGATTTTATGTTACAGTATTCAAATAAGCCAATCTAGATTTGATATTTCATAATCATATACAAAGTCACAGAGAGAGAGAGAGGTGCTGGATAATTTTTGTTTTGAATCTGATATTCAGGATTCCAACAAGCAAATATATATAACAGAAATACTTATAAAAACGAAATTAAAAAAATGGAAATATAAATCGTTATTATTTTTATACATAAACCTTTAAGCGGGGTGAACAGGACCAAATTTCGGAACATAATTTTAAAAAAAACATTAATGCAGACTCATTTTTTAAAATTCATCAGGAATCAAAAAGAAATGAAAAGGATCTGCAATAAGACTATTCCTAGGTGAAAAAAATTGTCGAAAACACTTTCCCAAGTATTTGTTCCTATTTATCCCACCTTTTCAACTTATTCAACTGTGCAGTATTCTTACAAGCCAACTTGTATTTGACAGGTCTAAAAAGAGTATAGATTGGATATACTTCTTTTTTTTAATTCGAATACACAAATCTTACTGTAAGAAATAGAAAAGTGTAATGAACATTTTTGTAAAAGTAATATACCGGAAAATACGGGGAATAGGTAGAAAATTTGGAATAGCATTAAAAGAAAGGAAGAACATCTTAGGATTAATCCAGATCCTTTTCATATTTCAATTGTGATCGACATAAGAAAAAAAAAGGAGCATCATTTCTGGCTGAAAAACTATTTTAAAAAGCTTTTACAATATTTGTTCTTGATATTCAACTCCATTGTTCTCATTCATTCTAATGGTATAGGGGGTCCGCTCGCTATTCATAAGGACCGCTATTCATAGAAAACCGCTATTCATTTAGCCCGCGTTTTAAATAGCGGTCCTTATGAATAGTTATGAATAAGTGGTCCTTATAAATGGAGGTCCTTATGACTAGCGAGGTAATTTGTCTATGGTTTGCTCGCTATTTAGAAGGACCGCTATTCATACAAAACCGCTATTCATTTAGTCACGCGTTATGGATAGCGGTCCTTATGACTAGCGAGGTTACCCCATGGTATAGTACTCAAACAAGAAAATCTAAATTAAAAAAGTCATAAATCATAAACAGTGACACAGATAATAATTCTTATTTTGAAACTGATATACAGTTGTAAATCTAATATAATAAGTTATACTTAAAAAAAGAAATACTAATTATTTTTTTTGTTGTGGTAAATCTGATATACAATAAAACAGGACGAAAATGAACAGAAATGGAACATAGTCTTCAACCCCGCCCCCCCCCCCCAAAAAAAAAAACACCTCAGGTTCAACATGCAGACTCTTTCCATTCGTGCATAAAAAATTGATGATCACTGCAATGAACAGAACGGGTCCGCATGTTTCTTGGCTTAAAAAAAATTGTTGAAAAAGCTTATTCCAGTTTAGTTCCATGTCCCTCAACTGTTATGTTCACCCTGTTTTTTACATAACACTGTCTAAACAAACAAATCTAGATTTGAAATATAAAAAGAAAAAAGAGAATATTTTCTGTTTTGAATCTCGTACACAGTAATGAAACAAAGAAATCTAGATTTGAAATATGAAAAAAAAAAGTATTTTCTGCTTTGAATCTTGTACACAGTATTAAAACAAATCTAGATTTGAAATATTATGAAAAGGAAAAAAAATGAGGAAAATTTTCTGCTTTGAATCTCATACACATGAAAAGGGGGGGGGGGGATATTTTCTGCTTTGAATCTCGCACACAGTACTGAAACAAACAAATCTAGATAATGAAATATGGGAGAGGAATTGAATATTGATTTTTCGGTGGACGTACCTCGTGGAACCATCCGGAAGATGAGAACCGACCCAGAGCAATAGTTTAAGAACATTTAAAGAAATGATAATATTGAAATGCAAAGAACACCAACATATTCAAAATTGCACTATAGAAAACATTAAAAAAATAATACATGATATATCTGGTGGTCATGGAATCCAAGAAAACATATGCAATGCCCTAACAGAAAAAAGGAAACCCCATCCCCCCTCCCTACACCTGACCGGGCGTGCCGTTCACCTACAGTTTAAGGGACAAGGCCCCGTAGGCTCATTATTCACAGGTCACCATCTCCCAGCCAGGCATTATACCTACTCTAAACTCAACACCATGACCACCAGGAAATGAAAAAAGACTTAAGATAACTTATCCAAAAGAATTGCATTCATTTCTGTCTTGAAGAAATCGAAATCTGGAGTTCTTGGAAAACTGATGCTGGGGCAGAATTACATGTACCGGTACATAGCTGGCTTGTCCTGAGCTTGCTGGGTATGTATTGATTGAGATAGCGTTCAGTTTTTACAATAGAAAAAATCTACACACAGCATGGATCTCAACTAGAAGAACATCTGATTATTCTCCGACATTGTTCCTCTTCTGGTAGGCTATCAGCCAGCTTGATGGCATGATGAAGGAAGAAATAGCAGTCAAGTACAAAGTGATGCAACATTGTCCCAAGTGGGGATTTTTATTGATCCAAGATCATCTCTTTACTTTGGTTATGAGCTCTCATAATATTATTATATTTTCAGGGGTTGTCAAAAGTATTTGATGTCCTTTCATCTCATTAAAAAATAACGAATTACCGAATGTATATATATCAATGATTTTAGAAATATGCACAAAATAACTTTTTGAAAATTTCGGTTTAAATCCGAGGATACCAGATAATATGTACATATATTTAAATATCCTCTGTATTTTGTTTTGTTTTGTTGCTGTAATGATTATATTGTTACTTGATATCTTTGTTATCAAACAGGGCCTCATTGAAGACCACCACTATTGGTGACAATGTGCTACCCTGTATAAATATCAGAAATAAATAAATAAATAGAAAAACATTCTCCACTGGAAGACTTTCATGTCACCGGCAGTGACTGACTTGTCTTTCGTTGGTTTGGTTTCTTTTCTGCTTGTCCAGTCCATTATTCCACCACTGATTTATAAAAGGAAGATATATCCAATATAGCGCTCTTCTCAAGAGTAATAAAGAAGTGATGGCAAATCCGACAGCACTGGATGCTTTCCATTACTTTGAATATTATATAAAGTATTCAAACAAGCAAATATAGATCCCATAATTCATAAGAGTAATAGGAAGGAAAATGTTCATTCTGGCAATGAACCCGATATGCAGTATACAAAAAAAGAATAATCAAGATTTGAAAAAAAAAATTATTGAAGAGAGGGAATAGTTCTGTTTTGAATCTGATATACAGTATTCAAAAAAGCAAATCTGGACATAGCAAGTATTACTAACAAACCGAAACAATAAAAATAAAAGGAATTAAGATTTTTGTTGGGAATCTGATATAGCATAAAACAGAGTGAATGAAAACATTGAGGTGAATGGAAACGAAAATAGGAAAATCAATTTTATACCCCCCCCCCCTCTCTCAAAAAAAAAAAAAAAAAAAAAAATATATATATATATATATCAACAAAACAAAACAGGAATTTAGCAGACCCTTTTTCATTCTTGTTTATTCATGCCTGAGTGAAAATTTTTGTCAAATGATAAATTTTCCAAATGGTTCCCATTTACCACAATTGTTTTTCTTCATCCTGTTTCATGGTACATTGACTAAACAAACAAAAATCTAGATTTGTAATATAATCAATAAAAAGACAAAGAGGGAACATTTCCTGCTTCCTGCTGTGAATCTGATATTACTGTATTCACAAGCAAAAAAATAATGAAAAAGAAAGAGAATTGCTTCTGTGAATCTGCTGTACAGTACCAAAAAAAAAAAAAAATCTAGAATGAGATTACAAAGAGAAAAAATTGTCCTGCTCTGAATCTGATGTACCGTGCATGTATTCAATAAGGCAAATCTACTTTTTCATGTCTTAATTTTAACATGTGATGAAGACAGATTAGTCGACTTGACTTTTTATGAACTCATAAAAGTTCTTTCCGTGAAATTTCTTTTTTGATTTGTGATCCCATGTTGTCTCCGCTCAATATCAGCATTGTTGCCCCCAAAGCAACTTTGACCATTTTGCATAATTTGCATAAATAAAAAAAGTTACATATACAGGCAATGTTAAACAACCCAAAACAGTTTAGTCTTGTGCAATGAAACATGTGATACAATGCAATTTCCTGGTACATGTATATCCTCCGTTCGTTGCATCACAGGTTATGCTGCATAAGATGAATAACACACTGGATATGCAAATTATGCAAATTGCTCAAGGCTGCCCCTTGGAAAACAAAGCTGAAAATGTTCTGTGACCACTAACGTTTACAAATCAACAAATAACTTCAAACGAAATAACTTTTCTGGGTTCTCAGGAGCGTCAAATGGACTAGATATAGCAAGGGGAAAACAATCATGTTTGGAATCTGATAACAGTATTCAAAACAAGCAAATCACTGCACAATAATATACAGGGGGAAATAAAACCATTTTATTGCACAATGATAGGGGAAAATAAAAACATATTTTTCACAAAAAATAGAGTCCCAGGAACAATGCAGATGCTTTTGATTTTGTATTGATGGAAAATAACCGAAATAAAAAGCGTCTTCAGCATTCTTGGGTGAAAATGTTACCAATTTTTGTTCCTATTCATCCTATTGCATAGTAAAATGCTCCAAAAAGCAAATATATATTAAAAATATCAGGAATATGTAGAAAAAGAGAATATTTCCTGCTTTGAATGTGATACACAGTATTTCAAACCAGATAACCTCGACTTGAAAAGAGTCGGTAATAGAGAGCAGAAGAGGAATCATCTTCATTTACACAACACTCAAACAAGAAAATCTACATTTTAAATTTACAGGTCATTATCCTTCAGAGTATTCAAATGAGATTGCTCCATTGAATATGACAAACAAATCTATATGTAATAAGTAATGGTTACAAACAGAAAAGGGAAATCAAATTTCTTGCAAATCTAATATACAGGTTTTAAATAAACAAATCGAGATTTGGAAAGTCTTTATTATGAAGAATGATTGGAAGAAGTCTTTAGTTTGTGTTATTTATACCAAAGAATATTTGGAAGAATTCTTCCTTAAATCTGAAATTCAGTATTCAAACAAGCAAATCTAGAATTGATAGTCCAATAATAAAAAGGGAAACCGAGAAAGAGAGAGAGAGGATGAGAGTAAATATTGCTCGCATCATAAACAGTAACAGACAAAGAGAGAAAAAAGATGACTTAGAACATGTAGAATTTGTAATACAACATTCAAACAAGCAAACTTAAATTTGATACTAAGCACAAATAATAAAAATGTAATAGAAAGGGGGAATAATTATTGCCATGAATCAAATGTACAGCGTTCAAACAAGCATATCTACATTTGATATGTCATAATTGGACTTAGTGAAAAAGAAAAAAAAAACTTGTGAATTTGGTATACATTATTGAAACAAGCAGATCTCTATATTTGAGAAGTCATGATCAGAAAAGACAGATGAGAAAAAAAAATAATAAAGCAATTGATGGACATGCAATGGATAGTTAGAAAAGATGTGGAGAAAATATATAGATTTTAAAAAATGACATAGAAAAGAGGTCAGACCGAAATAGTAATAGAGAGAGAGAGGGGGGAAAGAATGAGAGGAAAAGAAAGATTTGATTTGATTTTCGATCTCTTGGTTATTTTTTTTTTTCTTCAAATTTCTTTTTACAAACTGAGTACATTATCAAAGAAATCACATTAGTGTTAAGATAAAGACATGAAACAGATTCTCACACAAGACATCAAACATTAACGTGAAAAACCTAAGGTGAAACAAGTATGAGGCCTATATTTCAGGATTATCACTAGGCAGATATATGCCTCTCAGATATCAAACCATGAAAATAGCTAAGGTCAAATTCCAACAAGAAGTTTCTTGCCCATGATAAAGTTTAGGACAGATATGAATTAGGTTTAAATTATTCAATATGTCTGAAAGTGTAAGGCCTAGTGTGTTGAAGTATTAGTATAGTATAGAAAACTTCTGCTTTAGTTTTTTAATACTTATCTTCCTTTTCGTTTTTATAGTAAATTTTTCTTTGAATCTTATTCATAGAATTACGCAAGCCTATATTGTGTACACGTGATTAGGGATGGCAGTAATAAACCTCGTTATAAACTTGATGTGCAGTTCCAGACATGCACTTCCATGTGGCTGTAGATATAATACATAAGTCAAGATTTGATGAATCATAGAGATTATAAAAATCTCAGTTAGATTTTTATGTTTTTAGAGTATACAAAGAGTTTACAAACATCCCTGCTGCAATGGAGAGAAGGATATAGCAGTGAAAATTTCATCTAGAATTTTATGTTTTTAGAGTTTACAATGAGTTTACAAACATCCCTGCTACAATGGAGAGAAGGGTACAGCAGTGAGTGCATTGCAGTTGGCTGATTATACAGATTCTACACAATACTGAGAAGGGTAGAATAAACAGCAAAAGACGGGTAAAGGGCAACATAATATTGCTAGAAATCTGATATACATTACTCAAATACGAAGTTGAGTTATTACCTAAGGGAAGAGAAAGAAAAAGAAAGGGATGGGGGGGGGGGGGGGGGGGGGGGTTACAAAATCTAGTTATGTATCTGATCGATGGCTTATACAGACCAAGGAGGCTCAACCATCTCCTAATTTGATATACTACCTTTTTTATTTTAATGTTTGTGGAAACATATTTTTTCCCCCATTTGATTCATTATCTACCATTGTTGATTTCTTGTAATGAAATTCAAGATGTATATCTTCTACAGAAGGGTGATGGACGGAAGGGTGATACAGGAAGGGAAAGGGGGTCACTATGACTATATCTTGCTTTGAATATGATAAGCAGTATCTAAATATGTAATCAGGATTCGATATTTCAGAGAGAGAGAGAGAGAGAGAGAAAGAAAGAGAGAGAGAATAAAGGGTAAGGATGGGCTTGGGGGTAATCTTGTGGTGAATCTGATTTTCAGTAGGACGTTTCCATGATTTTAAATGATCCTTAAGTATAACTTCAGATACACATTGCTAGCTTAGTGGAGAAGAAAATTATACAGAGGCAATGCACAGAGTGTTTCTAAAGGTATAGAGGGAGTTTTAGATATCCTATTAGAAAAGAGAAATGGCATTAAGAAGAAAAGATCAGAAATAACAATCAAGAACGCATGAGGAATTCTACATAAATGGTATCTATCACAAAGATAATGAGAATCGCAGCTGTATGTATTGGGAGCAAGGTAATTTCTCATGGGTGATGATAAAATTAATCTGCTATTTCATATCTTTATTATTATTTTCTTGCTATTTCTTTTGCATGTCTTTGATTTAGTATTTGGTTTAAAAACTTGCTATCATACAAAAAACTGAAAATACAATTTTCTTGCACATGCAAGGTTAACACATGAAAATATAGCCGAAAACTGAATAACTTAAAGAGAACTGCTAAATTTTGTGATGCAAATTGCATTAAAACAATTCACAATTTCAACTTACAGCATTTTAGATAATGAAATTGAAATATTGCATTCTGCTATTAATGGAAAGAATATAATTTATGTTGCTCTAATTTAGGATTCATATAGTTTAAACTTGTTCAATATTTTGTTCCAAATTTTCCACTAGAAAATTTATTTTAAAAAAACTGGAGAGACTGACCTAAATTCAATTTATAAACACCAAGTGGTGTGAATTAAAAGGCTATTCTTTTTTTAGCAACTGTACATTGCTTCGTCAGGAATATATATATATATATATATATATATATATATATATATATATATATATATATATATGGAAACTAGTGCTTAACGTTTTCCTTACACCTTACATAAATTTGATCTGGAAGCATTACTTACTTTCTTTACTTTTTGCTATAAAGAATTTACCTCTTATTTTACTAAGACATTTTTCTATATTACTACACAGTCATTTTAATTTACATCACATTTCCTAGTTTGTTTTTACATTCCTGATATTTCATATGAAGGCATATTTTGTCTTCAAGTGTTTAGTACACATCACGCAATAGGCCAGTTCGTAATTGATAGGTCATTTCTACTTTTTGGGGTAAAAACAGTGAAACTACCAAGGAAAATACTGGATATATGCCTGCGTCCTAATGTTGGTTATGTAATCCAGAATTTTTTCTATATATGTATGCACATGATAAACAGGTGGAGAAATTATTTTTAAAGGAAACAAAAGCTCTTCATGAAGCACATCCATCACTTTGGAAATGTTATTCTCAAATGCATAGGATGTAGAACCCTTAATGTTGAGACATTCTCTGGAAAATATGGGGTCATTTGTGACAAAGACCAATTACGAACTGGCTTGAAAAGGGACAATTCCTGCTAAATTTTCCCTTATTAACAATGTACACAACTCAAATGTCAATACAACTACCATGAGCGGGATGATTGCAATACACAATAGCTAAATTTACTTAAGATGGCAACTTCTGCACCAACTTGTTATAACTATCAAACATACATATCAAGAAGGTATAAAACCAAGTATTCATCAGTTTTTGGTTTAGTAACCAACAGGTCAAACCTTGGAGGTGTAATGTGCCTCCATATATTAACATGGGTAGAGATAAATAGATCTGGTGAGTAGGAACATATTGTCACAAGGTAGACATTGAAATACCTGCATACTTACCATCCTTGTGTGCATGCGCGTCCCACGGTGAGTCCTGATCTGTGGAATGAATAGGAAAAAAGAAGTTTAATATTGAATCATCAAAGGAAATATGATAAGGAAATATGATAGGGAATATAAGACCAAAAGACAATGCAATCAACTATTGCTTAAAGTAGAAATAAAACCATTTTCTCTCATCAAATCATTTCAGAATTAGAAAGTATATACATGTTTTATGATTCATTTAAAAATCGATATCCAGTCCCCACTTTGTTTAAGTACAACCTGAAAGTTTGTTTGGTTTCACACCTCTCAGTAATTACTGATTCATTCTTTAAAATAAATTTTCACTAAGAGGGCACATTCAATAGTTTTGATAACCCAATGATTAAGGATGGAATAGACCTTTTTGTCCATAGAGTGCTGAATCTTAAGGCCCGGTCACACCGCCCGAACTTTGTTGGAGCGTTCCTTGAACGGTAGGGAGAGGGGGCCGAATTTCGACAACGCTCGTCACCGCGCACAAAATGGGAAAAAAATCGAAAACACGGGCGTTGCCTTAGCGGTGCACCGCTGAAGCCGGCGTTGCTTTAGCGTTGGTTTAACGGTAGCGAGCGGTAGCGAGCGTTGGTTTAGCTCCGACACCTCCATACCAACGCCAAACCAAAGTTCATCACCGCAATGGATCGCTGCTTCAACGCCCGACACCGTTCCAGCAATCCCGTGTCCGCTCGTAAAACGCTTACAACCGCTCCACCAAAGTTTGTGCAACGTTTAATCACCGCCCGGGCAAAGCTGGCGAAGCAGCGGTGGTCCAGCGTTCAAGATTTCTGCGTTGGCCTAGCGGACCCAAGCGTCCACGAACTTGCGTCTAGCGGTGCCAAACTTTGACTGGGCGTTGTTGGAGCGGTGGTGAACTTTGCCGGAGCGGAAAATTGCCCGCTCCTCACCGCTCGCAATATTTTGTGCAGCTCAAAACTTTCGGAGCGGTAGGAGGGACCATCAGCGGTGGCCGAGCGTATACGGCGTTGCCTTAACGGGGGCCAACTTCTGTTAAACGGTGGTGAACGGTTACGAGCGGTGATGAATTTTTTTCACCGCTCCAGGAACGCTCCAGCAAAGTTCTGGCGGTGTCACCGGGCTTTTAGGCTTTACTCATGCCATGTACACATTGCTATCAACATAAACAACTAGAATTAAACAGTGGAGTAAATCAATGAACAGTACTTATTTACGTTGAAAAAATGTACCTTCTTGGAAAGTTAAACAGGTAGTCAAAGAAAGGGAATGGCCTCCGGCGTCTGGCTCCACTGACCACACCCAGTCTTTCTTGACCACGATAAAGCAGCGGGCCTGGATTGAGTGACCATGCAATACCCGTCTCAGCTTCCTCCCCACTACTCCTGTAGCAAGGCGTTTACGTTCCGAGAGCCTCAGCAGTGTTCGACCAAGTATCCCCCCTTGGTCTCCCCCCTGCTGCTTCTGCAGATCAGTCTGTAACAACATGATAGAAAAAATGAGAGTTAAGTTCTATCTTTATTCATCGTCTGCATAGTCTTTTATCATCAAATAATATCAAATCATTTTATTTCCACTATAAGATTACAAAATCAATTACAAATCAGAAAGATTAATAGTGGCGGGATTAAGTTATAAAGTTAGATAATTCTTTCTAGTGATGGGAACAGTTTTTGGAATGATTATGGAATAACTTTCTGATGCTTTCATGTAATTCCTTTCTAAAGATAGAACCCATACCAAGATACTGGATATAAGAGTTGGTGCTGTATTGGGAAATTGCAGAACTATTAGAAGCAAGTTCTGTTTTTTTTTTTAGATATTCATACTTTTCTTTTAAAATACAAAAGCAAATTGGTCTATTTCCAGCATTTAATATTTGATCGTAATTCTTTCAACAATCATTTATTCATTTTTAACGCCGGTACATATAAGAAGAATATAATATAGTTTTACTCACTCCAGGCTATGATCACACGTTGCCTCGCCTAGCGGCAATCCGGGCCGACCTCCGCAGGTTCTGGTTTGCCCGGTTGGCGGCACGACGCTGCTCTCTAGCTGCCTCGAGCTGAGCGGCGGCTGCAGCTGCGATCTCCCGCGCTACAAGACGGGGTGACCTCCGTCTCGGGTGAAGTTGCTCACGCTCCTCCTCCCGTCTCCGCCTCTCCTCCTGCTGTTGGCGATAAGCAGGAACGACCTCCGCACGGCCGTGCTCACGGTGCAACTTGTTGACTGTAATGAAATCAAAATTAATTACCATTATTTAATATTTTGTACGACATATGCCGGCAACAACTTTTCGGCGCTTTTGAACTTGAACTTGAAATTTATTTATCCAATAACAATAAAACAAAAACAAAACAAAAAGGTATACAAATTTAGATACAACAGAGTTAAGGATAAAAGGAACCAGAAAATAGCATGAATGCTAATCGAGTCTGGTACCTTTAAACATTGGAAAACATTGTTTGGTATAACAGAATAAACCCCAAAAAAAATTACAAAATAATGGAAAAAAAATATAAATCGAAAATTTTAAAATACACTTGTGATATGGTTGGGACAGCATAGTTTTAGCTCCATATGGGCATTTATCTAAATCGAGTACATACCGTGTTGCGTGCAGTAGAGCTCGTCGCCGGCGTCTCCTTCGAGCGTATGAAGGCCGCGCCGGATGCAGCGTCTGCGATCTCTACGGGGTCCAACCTGCGCACAGCATCGAACCACGGCTGGCCGTCTGTAATAAAAGGAAAGCTTACGAGTTAGCTGTATAGAATTAACTTAGGAAAACATAAAACCAGAAGAATTCGAACATGATCTCGTTCAGTTATCATTGTGACATAATTTGCATTATAATGGTTGAGTGGTGTAAATGGAGGAAAGAGAGAGCGAGAGAGAGACTATTTCTTAGACTTGTTTCTCTGAATATTGCTGAATGATATAGATGCAAAAAGTAGTCTTTGTGGTTTACTTTAAAATTTTGGCGGGCTGAAATAAAACTGACGATGGTGACGAGATGGTTATCTGGGACCCACTAGTTAAACCAAGTTATCACAGATAAGTCCTTGGTTTAACATTATCATCATCATCTTGGCCTACTAAAAACAGTCAAAGAGAGCCAGTGTATAATAATTATAAATGGTATTGCATTTTACAACAAATGCAAGGCATTTCCTCCCCCTCCTGTATATTCTACCAATTATCTTTTAAGTATATAAGATCTTTGATTCTCCTGACACCTTGCGTACAATGTCAAAACAAAAACTGCACATAGGCCCATTGACCATCTGAGCATAACATGAATAGTACATTTCAGCCCGGCATTCACATACCACAGATACCTGAAAAGCTCTTCTATTATTCCTTGTTAAACAGGTGAAGATGGACAATGGGTGTGTTTACATAATCCAGATATCTTTTGGCTACTTTTGAGAAAGCAATACAATTTTCACAAGTGAATAACTTATTAATCAAAAGACCAATTAACACCAAATTGCACCTCAAAAAGATTATTATAACTCAAAATTATGTTATGAAACTTTAAATTGAATTGAATAAAACGGTTTTGAGTTATCCTAGTCAGAATGTAAGGGGAAAAAAATCTTTACATACAGAGCATTTGGGGGGGGGGGCAAAGCGTTGTCAAAGGTCACTTTGGGGTTTTCATTTCAGGGGGTCTGACACCCCTTTCCTGATGGACAATTTTGTCAGTTTTATATTTTTGGAATGCACATCAATAGCTCTTCCTTTTGACAAAATTTGGTCCTCAAGGGGAAAATTTTACCTCAATTTTTAGGGGCCGTCTGACACCCCATCCAGACGGAAATTTGTCAGTTTTTTTGTTTGTAATGTCCAGTAGAACTACTTCCTACTGACAAAGTTTGATTATGGGGGTCAAATCTTATTGGTAAAATGGGGTGACTGTTTTGGGACAGGCTCCCAGACTAATAATGGAATGGAAAAAAGATTCCCCCTGTTCGAGATTCGTCCGTCACAATTTCATTGGGAGGGGGTGGCGTCTCGTTGCTCGAATGTCAACTTAGCTCTCCCGCTTATTTTATTTTTGACAATTTATATTATAATAGTGAAATTTTATTTTCGTCGTCCACATAATATAGGTAAGATATAATACAAATAAAACTTGATACTCGCATACGAGGTCATATAGTTACCGGAGGATTGGTGATTTTAAAATTCTTATATCTCTCTCTCCCTATCTTTCTCCCTCTTTCTCTCTGTCTCTCTCCTCCTCAGCCCCCGTGCCTCTTATACCTACACAACATAACATAACCATACCATGTTTGATTTTAAAAGCACCTCCATTTTAAGAAATGGGACACCAATAATAAATTCATGTGATTGTAGGAGACGTATAGTAGTACACAAATACAGAAACTAAATAAGAAATAAACATAATAATATCCACTCACACTTATGCGAGATTACTGGAGATAACCACTTGTCCAATGAACAAGGTTATGATATAACCTCGCACTCTGTCAGATCTGTACCTTGATACTGTGAGCAATTGCCTCCCATAGCAAGTGTGTGATATCTAGCCCATATGTGTGCTGGAGAGGAGCAAGATCACCGACCAAAAAAAGCCTGAAAATTTCACATGATCAAGATGATAAAGATCCTATCGAAGGATCTGGCATGAAATTAGATATTCTATCATTCTAAAATGTAGAAGGAAGTATTTTCTCAAAATTTTGCCGATTATATTGGTGTTTTTACCTCATCAACGTAGAGATCGTGACAGGCCAAAATTGACACAGCCCCATTATACATGTAGTGATGGTCCCGTGAGTGAATAATACCAACTTTTCAAAGATTGTGAGATTCCATCCATTTAGAACTGTTAATGTCAGATTTTGCAATAATAAAACGTACTTTGTATATCAAAAAAATAAATATCATTTTCCCCCACTTTTACCTTCTCATAGGACGCTTTAAAAAAAATTGTTTTGAATTCTTTGTTCTGCCTATACGAGTATAATGCCCATGTGTGACAATTCCTAAAATAGCTTCCTCTAAATAGCTTTGCTGCTATAAAGATAAAGAAATCAGTTTGACATACTTTTGAAGTTTTGTATAGATCTATACTGTATTTCAATCTCTTGTTGATATGTGATTGTTTTATATTGATTCAATGAAACATAAATATATACATATAGAGAGAGAGAGAGAGAGAGAGAGAGAGAGAGAGAGAGAGAGTTTGGTCTACTATAATAACCTCGCACAAGTGTGAGTGGGTCTACTGTAATGTTTGGTAATTACATAGGTACTTTGTCACTTACATTTCGTGTTGCCAGCACCGGAATGCATCCAAGGCTGGGGGTGCCTTCCTCTTGCACCGGGAACCCTCGCGGGTGTACTCGACGCAGTTCAGTCCATACTGGTTAGCCATCATTCAACAGGTGAAGTTAGAACTAACCGAAGCAACGAAGAAAGTCCACGAAACGAAGCAAAAGCTAAGTAACCTCCAAAACGACGTGTCTACGACAATGTCTAGCAGAGTGAGTGGAAAGAGTTACGGTTTGCAATCTTGCGCGTAACCTCGCCCCGCTATCCTTCAGAGGTTTCTGTGAATGGCCAATTAAAAAGACATCACGTGATTCGAGCTGACCAGGCAATCACAGTCGACCTTTTCAGGGCGTACACCGAAATTCTATAAAGCATTCAAGTTAGAAAAGCATTTAGACAGTGCTGTGTCTTGTTATGTTAGATGTTAGATTCCAACTAACCGGTCTGGTCTGGTTCATTTCAAATCGATTTAAAACTTTTTGAACGAGCTCAGTCACCTAGGAAGCTGCATGGTAATAATTATAAGAATGCTGATCAACAGAATGTTTACGAATTGCATTGAAATTAATGGATGCTTCTATTCTGCCAACATTATGGTGATATAGTTGAACTATTTTCCCCAAAAGGAGATTTTCTTTAATCATCTATACATTGTTCTTGGATATTTTGTTGCCGGGTTTAACGAACCTTCAACAGGCATTGGACCTGAGCTTACACGCACTGGATCGGGAGGCTATTTGTCTCCATAACGACTATTTCTTATACTTTTTTAAAGGAAACTGCACCCCCAAAATGCTGAAAGACGTATTTTATTCATAGCTAGCTATCGATCTTGCTGTACCATTTGCAAGATCTAATTTAGTATAAAAAAAAAAAATAAAAAAAAAAAGGGGGGGGGCATGTTAATTAGATATCTAAATGTGTATATTTTCCAATATGGGGAAATCATATTTGTGAAGGAAATAGTAATAGTAACTCTAAAGTATATGAATCCACTTTTAGAAAAAAAGTAACGTGAGTAACCGAACCTGTGCAGGGTTGGCAGAAGGTATGTTTCTTCTTCTGAAGTTCTGATACTGTACGTGTATTTAGGTACTCTGATTGTGTGCATTGTTGTTACTAAAACCCATTTACCTAATACCTGTAGTAAGAGAACAGGAGCTTAAGATATAACTCAAAACCTCTCTAAAAGTAAAGTGAGTAACCATGGAATCGCCCTTAACAAGTCAGAGCAACATATTTATGCAAATTACATTCTAACAATTTTGAAGTGCATTTAGATCACAACAGGTGAATGCATAAAGTACAATAGGCACTTGTGGAGGAAGCATCCTCATAGATTTACATAATATGGTAAACTGTTTCGCTTATTATTTAATCAAGAAAATGACGATGCCCATACCGCGTTTAAGAGACCTTATATTACGCTGAAAAATATCTTGATTTATATATTCCTCATACATTTCGATGAGGAATCTTGTAGATCAACTTATCAACACAATCATTCTTACAGCATATATATATATTTATTTTGGGGGTGAGGTTCCTTTTCATAGCTGGATGTTGGCGTGGCGGTTCTAGGATTCTGGGGGGGGGGGAGGGAGGGGGAGCAAAAGACTGAAAATTGAAAATTCTCTGACACCCCCCCCCAAAAAAAACAAAAACAAACAAACAAACAAACAAACAAAACAAACAAACCCAACAACAAAACTACAAAACTATAAACAACGAAAAGACAATACAAAACAAAACACACGTATAACAAAGCAAAAAAGCAAAGCGAAGCAAAACAAAACCAAAAACAACCACAAAAAAGGTCACCAGATTTTGAGGGGTTTTTACGCTCTAAATTCGGCCGCCCGGGCACAAAAAGTGAGGGGCGTATTTTCTTTTTATACTAGGTGTTAAAAAAACCTTTGGACACTTTTGATCATTAAAAAAAATCATAAATGGTATAAGACCGAGGTTTTTACATTGTAAAGTTGAAGGATGTAAAATTTATTGGGAACAAGTTTCATGACATTTCTCAGAATACTTTCTTAAACTATTTTTTGAACATTTAAATAGACTTTTCACTTTTTGAAAAATCAAGGCCACAAAATTAGTGTGTATCATTAATTAATTCAGAAAACAGCATTTACTAATGTGCAATGCAACTGAAATTCCAGAACACGTTTTTAACCCATAGTCATGAATCATTAATGACACTGACAAAAGGTTGGCAGAAATGACAGTGCAGTGCGATGCCCAATGGCAATTGTTGTGTTCTGATACACACAGATTTTGTGGCCTTTATTTTTTTCAAAAAATGTAAAGTGCAATTAAATATTCAGAGCAATATTTTAATAAAAATATTCAGAGAAATATACATTCTGAACATGACGGACAAAGAGAGCGGACAAAATAAACACTCCTCATTCTACTCTCGACAATAGACCGGTTCTGTAATGTATACAAATTTATGCATATTTCTTCTCTGAGCACCTAATGACGAGCTATTATATTAAATAATGAGTTCAATGCTTGGAATCCAGTTTGCATATATTACTTGTTGCTATGTCCGACAAACATTGGGCAAGCTTTCAGGTTGTCAAGAACAACCTTTGTTGAAAAGGTATGTATAAAATTTGAATACATTACCGAACCGGTCTATTGCTCTGGTAAACAAAAGAACATCCCTTCTCTGCTATTTTGTAAAATAAGTATAGAACAGGCGAATAAGCACGTGACACCTGTTTTACATATTTTTACAGAATAGAAGTGAAGGGATGTTCTTTTGACTACCAGAACCATTGCGAAGGGTAGAATGAGGGGTTGTTTATTTCGTCCACTCTCTTTTCCGTCATGTTCATAGTGATAATAACAGTTGCTCTCAATAAAATTTAGGGCCTACATCCTGCAACTTTACAATGTAAAAACCTCAGTCTGATACGAGATTTTTTTTTTTTTTTCTAGATCTCGCATAGTACGCCCCATCCGAAGATATATCCGAAGATTCATTCTTCTTGGCCCTTTTTGGCCAAAAAGGTAGAGTTGAAGACAAATATTTACTTTGGAACACATTACAGAAAGATGTTTTCATTGAAAAAACAGAAAAGAACCTCTTCTTGGATTCATGAAAAAATATCCATGGGAAGATTTTCCGATGCCGAATGGTCGGATGGTACTGTCAAATTTCCTACCCTTTTCGAGGATCTTTTCTCATTACTAGTGGATTTGATTTTTTTTTTCTTTCTTTTTTTCAGAATTTTCCTGCTTTTGATACCTAAACGAGATCCCCGGGTTACCCGTCTGGTGGTGTAAGAACAACTTGCCCTTTTCCCCAAAATATTTCTTACCAATTCATATTTTTCAATTCAGCTATATCAAAATGTTCAATCACAAATTTCCATATCTGTTTAACCTTGTCACACTGCAAAAATAAATGCGAATATGTCTCTGGTTCAAGTTGACAAAAGGAGCATAGGTTATCAGCTACAAAACCAAATTTCATAAGCTGTTCTTTTGTATATACGACCCCATGTACTAACATAAAGTGAAATTCCCTGCATTTCCAAATTAGTGTTGAACTTCTCGGTCTGACAAATAGTTCCCTCAATTCCTTATCCGTAAAATCAAAGTTGTTGTGACCATCCCTTATCTGTAAACTATAAGTGTTTGCAACTCTTTGACAAAATGTTCATAAATTCTCCTAGATTTTATGCATTGAAAATTAGATTTCTGCTCAAAAACATTCAAGACTATATTAAAATTTGTTAAATCATCTTGCTGAAATCTGCCTATGGCTTCAGTATCCTTCCAATTCATTGGTATAGCACTAATTATATCGTTTATCTTAAACAAACCGTCTCCGTTAATACCAAGACTTTGAAAGTATGCCACCGGCTTCACATGTCCATTATCGTAAATATATGTTAGCTGGCATATGCCAATATCATATAAATCACTATAAAAAAAAAGTTTTATCTCTTATACATATATTTCTATTATTAAATATTATTGGATTTATAACATCACTTTCAAAATTCCTGCATTTTTCCATATCCTGCCAAGCTTTCATAATTTCCAAATAAAATGGTGGAGCAACCAATCTCAAAATAGACGACTCAAAATCAAAATCAAAATCACATTTAAAAACAAATCTTCCACCAACTGATCAAGAGGCGGCGCACCCGGGGGGGGGGGCACTGTGCCCCCCTGCCCCATTCTGATTAGTGCCCCCTTTTAAGCTTAGATAAGAGCCCCTTTGGAAATCCGATAAGTGCCCCTGTTTCCGTCTGATTAATGCCCATTTTCCGTTTTAATAGTGCAATTTTCCTTTTTGATAAGTGCCCTTTTTCACCCCTGATAAGTTCACCTTTTTAAGTACCCCCTTTTACTTCTGATTAGTGCCCCTTTTTCTTTCTAATGGTATCATTTTCCCCTTTGATAAAGTGCCCCTTTTGTCTTTTGACAAGTGCCCCTTTTTACCTATATATCCCGATGTCGCTTACAAAGTGTGCCCTAAAGTCCACAAAAGAGCCATATATCTAGCTCCAAATAATCAGAGAGGCTTCATAATACATGTAATCGATTCCCCTACTGATCTCAGCACAAAGTGAGGCAGTGGAGTAGGTGGCAGGAGGGGCACAATGCCCTAGATTATACAATATTAATCATTGCCCCTAAATCATAAAAGGAATGAGGGAGAAAAAAAATTTCTAAAATTTTTCCAAAGCTCGCTCGCATTTATTATATAATCTTCGTATCATATTAGGAAAATCGGTGTGTATAATTAAACACCATAGCCTTCAGCATTAGAAAAAATCTTAAATTTTTTAAATGAATAATCAGACCATCACATAAAATGCAAAAGTAGTTTTTATCTGGAACAATGTTAAGATAGAAACAGTAATGTGTCGAAAATGATCCTCGATAGTGTATTAATCATATTGTAGCGGTATACTAATGTCTCAAAATGGTATTTTCTACCTTGTTTTCACCCTTTGTAGGTGCCCCTTTTTTTCCAAAAAGGGCCCTTTTTTGTTGGCCCCCCCTCACTTTGAAAGACGCTCCGCCGCCCCTGAACTGATCTAAAGCAGTAATCTGGTAATCAAAATACAATTTCCACCCTGCATTCTTTTCTCCATATAATAAGCGCTTTAACCACATCATACGTTGTGTCTTGACAAACAGCTTGAAATTTGTAATATTTAAGTCACCATTTGCATAATCCTGATACATTATTTTCTTTTTTATTCGGTCTTTTCCACGCCACAGAAATTCAAAAGTAATCTTTTCTACTTCACCACTATAAGTGACGAAACATAATTAATTTTTGATAATGCATATGTTTTGATCAGGTGTATTTTCTCCATAAGTGTTATATCCCGTTCTTTCCACCACCCTAAAAGCTTTTTAATTTTACTTAATATCTCTTTATAGTTCAAATCCTCTTTTTTTCCCTAACATTCATAGAAAAATAAACATCCAAAATTTTAACTTCCTGAACAAGGTTACCAAACAAGGGTATATCCGGTCTATCACAATTCTTACCCATCCACAAAAAATTAGTCTTTCCTTTGTTAACATTGAGACCACTAATTTTCTCGAATTCTTCAAAAATAATATGTTACCTATCAATCGAGGGTTTGTCTTTTACAAATAAAGAAATATCACACACACACACTCTCTCTCTCTCTCTCTCTCTCTCTCTCTCCCTCTCTCTCTCTCTCTCTCTCTCCCCCCCCCCCCCCCTCTCTCTCTCTCTCTCTCTCTCTGTCATCAACTGGCATGTAGACGTGTGATCGTGCCCGCGATATACGATATGGCGGTATTTAAGGTGGACACGAGATCATAAAGTATGCTCATCAACATTTCTTGGCATGGCTATAAAAATAAGCAATGGGAGATTCCCTGGAATAATTTCATTCAATACAAAGATTCTGTTCAATTTTTTTGCAGACTGATACTTACAGGATTATTCTTACCCCAAGGATCTTGGGTCCCTTCGTAGGTAACATGGATGCGTTCCATTCCCAGCTCTTCCCCGCAGCAGGTGGTCGGTGTCCCCGGTAGCATCAGATAGAGTACGTTAGCGGTCCGGGCGTATTCCATCCCCCAACGATGGACGATCCGAAAAGTATCGTGATTATCAACCTGTCATCATTCGCGTACGTATATGAGTAAACAAGCAAACATTTTTAAAAAGGAAAAAAGTTATTACATTTTCAGGTGCCTTATAAATGGTGCCTTAGGGCACCCTCGCCCCAAGCATTTGCTCTTAGATGTGTGTCCTGCAACTATGTATGTACCACATGAATGTATCTTTTGTCATATATTTGTTTTAAAAATACATGTAATTTTTTTTTTTATTTATTACTTTGTATACTTATATTGGAAAGTTGGAAATAAACGTCTTTAAATTGAATTGAAACATTTGGAAAGGAGGGCCACTTTTTGGAGTTGTGTACTTAAGGTATGCCAATTAGGTTTCAAAAGGGGCATTGGCTGTATGTACCCCCAAATCTACCAGTCGAGTCTTAATTATTATAAACTCACCACCTGACCACCCAGTTCGGCCATTTGCCATGAGGAACGTTACGCATCTAATCATTGACCAGGTTGAAAATTGCAGTGCCTGAAAGGTCATCACCGTGCAGATCCATGAACTGGAAGTTGAAGGGGAAGTCGGCTTCGGGCTCGTCGTCTGTGCCGTATAGTAATCGCCAGGTTAGCGGGTTAGGCGTATGCCTCCGTCATCATATATTAAGGATATATAATGATAATGATGATAATATTATGGTCTTCTTTACCCAGGAGAGCACTGTGGCGTATTGGTGAAGGCTCTTGACTCTCATACGAGAGGTCCTGGGTTCGATCCTCGCCGTAGGTGCTTACATCATTGGACAAGATGTTTTACCAACGTTTGTCCCTCTCGACCCAGGTGTAAATGGGTACCTGGCAATTGCTGGGGTAATAATGACTGCAGGGCCCTCCGGAAGAACAGTACTGAAATTGATGAAGCTTTCCTGGGCAAACAAACTTATTATTTCGATCATTATTAATAGTCCCTACAATTTTTCAAAAGGGCCAATTATTCACTTATCAGTACCCCCAGCATTGCTAGGTATCAAACTAATGCACCTGGCTTGAGAGAGAGAGAGAGAGAGTTAAATTTGGGGGAAAACTCATTGTTCGAGGATGTCAGTCAAGCAACGACCAAACCAATGACCTCTCTTAGAGCCTTTATCGATACTAGCATAAATTACCCGTGGCACCTTGGGGGGGGGGGGGGGGGGTTCTTCTCCTGTGTACAGCCCAAGTACCCATTCACAGTAAAAGGCGAGTAGTTTATTGATGAAATTGAGGGGGGGGGGGGAGAACTTGAATATCATTACGGAGTGAAATCAAAATCTAACCGTATACAATGGAAAACAAAATGTATTGTAACATGGTGTATTTAGTAAGCAGTCAAGAGGCAATTATGGTAATATAGAAATATTATCATTACATGTATTAAGTCCAAAATAAATGTGTAAGTACATGTACCCTACAATGTACAACAGATTGCATTTGTTTGTAGTTCTTCAATTAAAGGTTGCTCAATCATGTATAGTGGAATGTTGAAAGAAGCGAGAGAGAGAGAGAGAGAGAGAGAGAGAGAGAGAGAGAAGGAAACAGCGGGAAACATTGCCTGGGGAAAATGAGAGAGAGAGAGAGAGAAAGAAACAGTGGAAAAATGAGAGAGAGAGGGAGAAACAGCCAGTGAAACAGCCAGTGAAACAGCCGGTGGGAAAAATGAGAGAGAGAGACTCATAGACAGTCAGAAGATGATAGAGAGAAAGAGAGAGAGAGAGAGAGAGAGAGAGAGAGAGAGAGATACAGCCACAGTGGGAAAAATGACAGCGAGAGAGAGAGAAAAAAAATAGACATGCAGGGGGATAGATAGAAATTATAAAGAATACAGGAGAGAGAGAGAGGGGGGGGGGGCGCTGTTGTGATGAAAAGTGATAAGATTTGTGTAGTGCTTCCACTGGCATGTTTAGGTTTCTGATATATTTTTTTCCTGGTTGGTTAAGTAGTTATGCATTGAAGGAATTGATAAAAATGTTAGAACATGCACAGAAAATGCATATCTTATGGAACTCGTGCATCTTTTAAACGTTATATGGGCTATTAGAATACAAAATTCAGTTTCATTCAAATAAATAACAATATCGACATGTGTATGTTAGATTATGTCTTTTTTTATATAGAAATGTAAAGCACAATGTACAAAATATAAACACGTCAACTAAAGGCAAGATATGCTACAGTATACGGATGAAAAGATCATGATTTTGAGATGGCATGTTATCATTAATGTAAAAAGAAACTACTGTATAAGCCATAAATTTCGTGGCCATAAATTTTCGCAAGTAGGACTAACCAGACTATTTCGCGAGTAGTTGAATTCGCGGTCGGAAAATTCTCAAATCTACAAATAGCGGTGATGATGTACTTTTGCAAAGCGAAGTGGTGAATTTCTGACCAGGAGACAACAAATTCAACCGACTTCTAATGTTGGCAATATTTTGGAGTGTTGTTAAATTTGGGACCCACTCATGATGCGTGAAATTCGCGAAAATAAAAAGGCCCCGCGAAATATATGGCGTATACAGTACTCTGTACGTCTGTTATAGATACACTGTATTGGTTGTTTAAGCGATAAACTATTTTTACTCTGTTATATTCATGTCTATATTCTTAATAAACATTCATATATATACAACAGAGTGTCCTAAAACACATGTCAAACAAAATATAAACGTGTCATCAGAATATATGAGATGGCATGTTATGTGAAAACAAAGCACTATGAATTTGTATGTTACAGATACACTGCGAAGACGAATCTAGATCGAGAGTCAGATCGACGACATCGACATCGAAGCCGAAATATTTACAGCCGTTCCCGATGTCCGATGTGACTGAAATTCAGGTGCTAGTTGTATTTGTAGTTCTAGATTCAGGCGGGATGTGCATTAGCGCCTGCAATTTCTGACTGTTGAACAATTTTCAGATTAAGTCTAACATTACATATACAACCATGCCATGGATTCACTGGACGGAAACACACTGAATGAAGGCCGAGTGCATGCAGTGTAGATCTACGCGCCACGCGACGGTTCATTCATCAGCATAGCCTTAAGCATACCGTACGTGTAATGTATGCCTTTGTAATTTCGCTGAGCCGAAAAAGGTCGAAAGGACTGGGAACTTCGAAGCTTTACTCGGGGCCTGCCAAAGAAAGTTACGAATTGTAAAAACCTTTTGAATAATGCGACCAAAATACCACAAACAACCCCTTTCATGACAATCTGGGAACAATATAACCACGTTTACAAAAAACCCCAGCTCGATTGAGTGCAAAATCGCCGAGAAAAGCGCCGTCAAACAAACGGAAGGACAGACAAGATCTGAGCTTAGCCAAATTATAGTAAGGATACATGTACCACCATGACCACAGTGCTCATAATAAGATGAGTAATTTTATGTTACAATAAGACCGAATAACCCACCTTTTGGGAGGTGGAGACTACGTTCGCTATCTGGAGGCACAAAATCTCTTATTTCTAAAGATGACGCCTAATAACTTGGTTGAAAAAAAGGTTCAAATTTATTTTGGAGGGGGAGAGAGACAATTTAGGGGTAAAACTGGCAGAGGCTTTCTTGGAATATTTTCAGTGAGCTTTCTTCAGTCTATATCTACGTTCTTTCCTTGAGTCATCTTTCCAAATATCCTGAATATAGAATGATTCAAGCATAACTATGACTCGATATATGTCATTTAGACGTTGCCGAAATACAACCTGTTCTAGTATTAACAAGATATTTTCAGTTACCTATAATTTGGTTCCGTGCTATAAGTTATCCATAACTTCTTTCCGCCGTGATTTAATGATCTTATGATGATCCGGGTGATTGGTGGTGTCGATGTGCAGCAGGCTTGAGAATTGAGGCTATCATGATAATTAGACGATGAGCAGAAGCAAAAAAAATTAAAAAGGTAATGCTTCAAAAACAAAATATTGTTGATTCGCCTGTCAGGTAAACTTTACACTGTTAGAACGTTGATTAAAATGTTTAATCTTGTTGGTTAAAATTTTAATCAACCGAGGATTACCAGGTGAACCACACATTTGTAGGTTAAAACTTTAATCAACGGCCTGTTGATTAAAGTTTAACCTGTGGTTGATTAAAAGTTTTAATCATTTGTTGGTTAATCATATTTCGCTCAACGTTGGTTAAATCGGTGTTGATTAAACTTAAACATATTGTTGGTTAATTGTTTAACCATTTGTTGGTTAGTTTTATTTTGTTGGTTAAATGTTTAACCATTTGTTGGTTAATCGTATTTTGCTCAACATTGGTTAAATTGGTGTTGATTAAACTTAAACAAATTATTGGTTAAATGTTTAACCATTTGTTGGTTAGCCTCATTTGGTACGTGAGAAACTCTTTTCATATCTGTGATTGTAGTCTAGCTTAATCTTATAAAGAAATAGATCTACTGTGTGATCTTGCTTTCTAAGTTAAGCGGTTTGGGAAGTTCGACCTGCTCAGACCTGGACTAGACCTGACTAAGCCAGGCCCACCGGCCGTAGACTACGCCTACGCCTACATTGATGCTATATCTTTTTTTTTTAAGTTCTAGTTCTAGTTTCAGTTTTTGTCGTATTGACCTGTCCGCGAAATATGGACATGCGCGAAGGTGAACACACCGCCATACCGCCGGTGTCGCCTCCTAGCTACCGTAGGCGTAGTCAGTAGATCTACCAGTGGGCCTGGCTTAGCCAGGTCTAGTCCAGATCGAGCAGGTCGAACTAGCTTCCAAGCCGTTTAAATTAGAAAGAAAGATCACACTATAGATCTATTTCTTCCCAAGATTAAGCTAGACAACAATCACAGATATGAAAAGAGTTTCTCACCTTCAAACACGCTGACAAGCTCTTTGAAAGTCCCCAATCATTCAGCGACTTGAATGACAACGCCTTCCATTTTTATCGCAAACAATTTCTGTGATAGATATGCGCGCAGCAAATTTGTTCCAAATCCATATGCGCTGTTCAGTCACGCGATCGGTATTTTAATCAACTTTGATCAAACTTTAACCAACAAAAAGATAAAGTGTCTCGACAGTTAGCACTGTCATTTTGGCGGGAAAGCAGAGAACACTGTTTTTAATCAATGTTGGTTACAAAGTAACCAACAAGATTAAAAATAATAATTTTAATCAACAATTAACCCACGCAAGATTAAAAGTCATTTCTAAGCAACACTCATTTTATAACCAATGTTTAGCAATTTTTAATCAACAATTTTTTAATCCGTATTTTTTTAATACATGTTTTAACAGTGTACACACAGTATCTATTCAAATGTTAAATGTTTACTGTATCAGATTATTGCAATGTTTCCTTCTCTTCTCTTCCTGCTTTTCTATCCATATTATTCCGTTATATTTATGTTATATTGTTATATTGTATGATTCGGATAATTGTGATTTGTTTTATGTATTATTTCTTAAGGGGTCATTTTCAACAAGCCTTCTTGTGCTTTTCATGATTATTTATCCACATGAATTGTCAATGACATTGTAATGTGTTTTTTAGAGTGGAAGCAAATTTGAATTGAAAAATGTAGCAAAAGGTACATATGAAAACTACCCAATATAACAGCAGAAGAGTCAATAAAGACTATCTTATACCATACTAAAGAACGAAAGAAGCTTATGATACATGGTCATACATCACAGTCATTCCATGTAATCTACTTTCTTCTTCTTCTTCTTCTTCTTCTTCTTTTTTTTTTTTTTTTGCGAGGGGGCCTATAAAGAGGGAAGAATCAATTATCTTAAACAAGAAAACGTATGATTGCATGTGGCAACCCACATATAAAGCATGGTTTTGTGAAGGCGGTGGGGGGGGGGGGGGGGATAATTTCCGGCCCTCTTTAGATGGTCATCCCCTCACTTTTGCTGCCTCTGGACGACTGTCACGGTCTTAAAATAACCTGCTTCCATCTCCATCTATATGTAATGGAACGTAGCGACCAAGTTAGGAAATTCACGTTTGGAATGGAATTTGACTTTTAGAGTAATAGAAAATTTATTGCAAAACTGTAAAATTGTTTACTCTTTTGTAGGGGCGCAAAAATATTTACCCCTAACCTTTGACAGATGAAAGCATCTGCCCCCTTGCTTCCAATAACTACCGTAGGCAGGGTTTCTCCATTGTTGATGAACACAAAATAATTGATATTCGAGGGAATATTGAAATGCTGCATGGAGGTCTGCATTTTAGAGCAAAGAAACCTTACTATACATCGTTGCATTGCAAAAAAGATCGATTTGGACCTCTCCCCAACTTGAAATATGGGGGATGGGGCATATGCCCCTTCTGCCCCCTTCCGCTTCCTATGCATCAATAGTTTCCCATCACCTTACTCTTCGATCTAACTTGATAACGTTCGAAAATACTAACGCGAGCAGACTACCATGTTTGTAAATTTCGTAGAGGGCGTTTAAAATATGAAATAATAATTTTAAAAAAAAAGTTACATAATTTGCTTTAATGTTGTATTTTTTTTGCATAATTTCTTTTCGAAAATCATCTGCAATAGTATTCCTATATTAATAGGTTAGGAATTTACATCCCTAATGTTGTAAAAAATAATATTTAGACATAATAATTAAAAAATCATAAAAAGCTCCAAGTCCACTTTGAAAACATACCTGAAATGTACCTTTAGCCCAATTTCAACATTTGGGGGAAAAAAAATGTTTATGGTTTTACTTATAACATTACCTTTCTAAAATAACATTATTTCCAAAAATCATCACAAAATTGCATTCTAAGTACCATTTGACAACTGACTATATCATTACGACTCGGAGTCGTATATTTATGACCATACAGAAGATGTTGGACTTACGTGTAATCCAGGTAATTTGTTTCAATTCCATTTGAAGATAACGTCGGATCTATAGAAAATTTCATGAAGTATTTTGTTTTTTAACAAGATTGAGAGATATCTACAGGTTTTTATAATATCCCGGTCAGACCAACGAGACTGACAGTAGATCGAACAAAATAGTACATTACCCTGAATGGCAAAACAATTGGTCGGTTGATTGGGGTCAGTTTGGCGGTGTAACAATGTATAAATCCCCCAAACTCAAATAAGACTAATGAAAAATCACCTGCTGTGCATAATAATAAAAAAACAGGAATATCCGTTTTGTCGGAAGTAAGCTAGGCCGAATTTGGTTCCTGTAAGTGTAAGTGGAGTAAAATAGAGAATCTTTCAACACGAACTTCATTTATTTATAAAGAGTTAGTTTTATTTCTGGGACGTGACTTAAAGCACGTCACAATTTCCACTTTTTGCAGTAGAAATGTGGGAGCTTCGGATTCGGAACAGGCACTTCATTCTTGAATCATCGTTTCTTTTTTGCACTATTCTGTGGCCACCTTCTGTTCAGTTTTCCTTCCTTCGTATATGCCTGTGACGAAACTTCTGACCAATCCCAGTTTAGTTAAAAGCTACATTTTATATCATCACGGAAGGCTTAAAATTTTAGAAACTTGGTATTGTTATTTAGGGAGAGAATTGCACACTATCTAAAATCAAGATGAAACGTGCGACAATTGCCTTCTTTCTTTACCATGCCCTAATTGACTGCTCACTTGCTGCAGGTAATAATTTTTGTTTTCATAAGTTTTTATTATTTTCTCTCATAAAGGAAAATTGAACATAATTTGAAACATTTCATATAATAATGATAGACTAATTTACGACGATCAAAGTAGGCGCTAGAAAAGCTTCTTTTTTTTTTTTTTGGTGTTTTTTGTTGTTGTTGTTGTTTGCTTTTTGTTGTTTGTTTTTTTGTTGTTTGTTTTTTTTAAATAATAATTATGTTTTCATAGCACATGCATGTATCCCAATTGGCAGACGGTCAGACAGCCTACGAAACCGATATTGCCGCTCTTGTTGCCATTTCCTTATGTATTTCTTTGTATAATAATTGTTGGCCTCGTGAGCTGTCGGTCGGGGACGATCATCTGAGCTACAACCTCCTATTACAGAAAAGTATTTGGTAAGCCTACAGCTTAGAGGCATCGTTTCCAAACAGTTCTCACCGCAAACTTGCAATGATAGTATAAAATCGCGTTGTTTGGATCGAGCCGTAAATGAGGTTGATGTTTGTTTTGCTCTGATTGTTTCCATATTCCTGTTTCTCTCTAAAAAGAAATTGATTAAAAATTGGGTATGTTATCAGTTTTCACAGATTTTTTTAAAGTTTTGTTCCATAATATTGATAAATTTCTACCTCCCATTGGGTTTTTGGTTTTCAAACCAGAAGCGGAGCTATTTGACATTCGCCTCACTGGTGGAAGAACTCCATTCGAAGGACTTGTGCAGATTTATTTCAACAACGAGTGGATGGCAATTTGTGATGATTACATGGATTTTCAAACGGCCAACGTCTTATGTAGGATGCTTGGTCACGCGTCAGCCATCAGCTATCACTGTTGCGCAGAATTCGGATCCGGGTACGGGTATAATGTATTCAGCAGTATCCGATGCGAGGGACACGAAACGAGCATAGAGGACTGTTATTACAGAACCGAAAGGCACTATTATGACGAATCGATGATATCGCTAGCCCAGTGTGGTCATGACGAAGATCTAGGACTTACGTGCGACCCAGGTAATTGTTATGAAATTTAAAACGTATTATTTCATAATTATATATGATTGCTAAACTTTTGCTATTAATTACATTATCATAGATGACTACCCCCATAATAACTCCAGGATCAACCTGATGATATTAGCTACGTTCATACGGGACTTGTGGTTTCGAAACTTTAAGTTAGCGAAACTTTATGTTAACGAAACAACGACTCACTAGTCAGTCAGACCCAACTCCGGAAAACCAAGCACAGCCATATACTCCGAAAAAGGCGTATGTAGCAAGATGAATATAGAGCCCTCATCGTTCAGTGTAAGACAGTGTGTACAAAAGGCATGTGGAAATTGTGCAATGTCGACCTGCTGTTGATAATGTATTTTTTTAAAATAATGCTGCGGATATATTTATTTCAAATGTTTGTCATTTGAAAGTGGGGTAACCTCGCTAGTAATAAGGACCGCTATTCATAAGGACCACTTATTCACAAGGACCGCTATCCATAACGCGTGACTAAATGAATAGCGGTTTTGTACGAATAGCGGTCCTTCTGAATAGCGAGCAAACCATAGACATATTTTCTCGCTGTTCATAAGGACATCCATTCATAAGGACCACTTCATAACTACTCATAAGGACCGTTATTCATAGCGCGTGTTAAATGAATTTGCCATCTTCTATGAATAGCGGTTCCTATGAATAGCGAGCGGACCCGTTGAAAGTAAGTTCATATGACAAATCATTCAAGGATTTTGAAGATATTTGACACGCAGCATTATTTTAAAAAATGCATATATCATGTATATCGTTGGCAGGTTGACTTTGGAAGATTTTCCCCATGCCTTTTGTACACATTGCCTCGCACTCGATGAGGGCTCTTTATTCATACGCCGTTTTCGGAGTATATACCTGTGCTCGGTTTTCGGAAGTTGGGTCTGACTGCTAATCACGACAAGGGGTTCATATACGCGGGCCCGAAAAAGTCGGGCTTAATACCCAAAGTCTGCAAGGTACTTTTCCTAGTTGCATGCACTGGGTAAGTAGGACGGGATAATAAAGTGGTACGAAGGGACTACTAGTAATTAAAGAGATTCGGTAACTTTGTGGAGGCTTAATTCAATAAATTGTTGAATTTTGATATCTGTCTTGTAGAATGATGTTCAGAAGGATAAATAAATAACCAGGCATGGAAAGGTTTTCAAATAAATAATGCTATTAATAAGATATCTATGACTGAATACTCCCATTTACGAAAGCGTATGACCATACGCTTTAGTCTAATACTGAGTTTATAGGGGAAAATGAGTCTGGCATTTCCGGTCACTTGCATATGTTTACTTCTGTGAAGCACATGATGATTTTGAAGTTTTTTTGTTGTTTTTTTTTCCCCTGGGCTTCATTTTTACACAATATTACATACACTGATAGCATTTAAGGCCAGGCAGCTCAGATTTTATCAAGCCTCTACAAAGTTACTAAATCACTTTAAGATGAAGTGACTCCAGGTATTTCCTGGATGTTAATAGAATTATTCAGATTTTGTTTTTATTTCTCCCCTCCCCCAACTGAGCTCAGTCATACCCTCAAACTGACTCCACATCGACTTCAAACAGACAGATTCCTGGCCACTCGGTGTACTGATTTTTTTTTTTTTCGTTGTTCGGTTTTCGTCGGTATGGTGTCGATCTTGTTGGTGTGATTATAATTTTTTATAGTTCTTAATGTAATAAGCAATGTCGCCGCCCGTTACAGATTATGAAACGTTGTCAATGACTTCTATGTCTTCTGGCCCTTTACAGCTGAAGTTCGGTTGAAAAGAGGGTCAAACAATCCTGCTATGCCATACGGCAGAGTGGAGATCCTCTACGAAAAATCATGGAAGGCCATCTATGCCGACGCCATGAATTTAAACCTTGCTATCGTCCTGTGTCGAATGTTGGACTACCAAACTGCAAAAAGCTACCACGAGCATGATTGGGCGCATCCTCGTGACAGGATTATCAACGGTTCATTCACATGCACCGGGGAAGAGAAACACTTCAGTGACTGTGTGTTTGTACGTGGTGGGACTAGAAGCAGCAGCACACGTCCTCTAGTCGCCGGAGTTACATGCATCTCTCGTAAGTTCCTGTGATAATTGCAACAGCTCATTTCATTTGTATCAATAAAACCCACAAATATGGATGCTTAAAGAGATAGGGTGTCTAGAGTACCAATAAAAACGTTTGGATAACATAGCATTGAAGAAGTATACATTTTTAAACTTTTGGTCTACAATCAGTAGGTTGAGTTTTCATGAAAAGTTCCATTTCTGACTTTTTTCTTTTATTATTGTCTTTAAGGTTTGTCAATCAATAATAATGATTATGGGACCAATCTATAATAAAATCATCCCCAAATTCTAAGAGACAAAACAGATCACAGAGGGAAAAGTGATTTCAAATTAAGGTTAATGCGTGCCTGGTCTACATACAAGTCTCTCTTACTCCATTTAGAATACAAGTTTCAAATTCAGTATTGAAGTATCTCTTTAAGAAATAAATTTTCAGCTATTATTTTGAAAGCAATAATTGTAAGGAAATAACATATACAACAGCTTTGGCAACTCTCGTGGAAATAATTATAATTGTGAGAAATGAAAATGAGAGAATAATGGTTGTGTAGCTTAAATCAAAGTTCCCCAGAGCTGTCCTCCCTTTTTGAAATTTTTGCAAAGGTTGAAAAAATGTCTCCGCCGGGAATCGTACCCGGGTCGTTGGCTTAGAACGCCAATGCCTTAACCACTAGACGACGACCCGGGTTCGATTCCCGGCGGAGACATTTTTTGCAAAAATTTCAAAAAGGGAGGACAGCTATGGGGAACTTTGATTTAAGCTACGCAACCATTATTCTCTCATTTTCATTTCTCACAATTATATATATATATATATATACACCCAAAATTGGTGTAATAGGGAGACACTCTTTGCCATTTTTCTTTGTACTCGTGTCTCCCGTACGCACGTCGCGCTATTACGACGGAATAAACCGCATTGTCGTGTGTCTCCGAAAAGCGGTATCCAGTGAAATATATATATATATATATATATATATATATATATATATACCAGCAATGAACCTTAAACAAGCTAAACTAATTTGGGTGATAAGTCGCCCGTATCACAACTACATGTATACTCGACAAAAAAAAAGTAAGTTCCCCCTGACACTTTTTTTTATTTCAAATCAGAAATATGTGATGAAATTTAAAAAGTAAAGTATGTAGAATTTTCTTATTGACATTTCCATCGCTTCTTTGCTAAGGATTGATTTTTTTTTTCATTACTAAACTATTTTATTGCAGTCTTTACAAAAAAATTACAATTCCAATTCATAAAACTGCACTGAAAATCACAATATTTCTATAGAGTTTTATGATTTTGAAATTATGCGCTCCTACATGAACAAAAGAAGTAAATATAGTCCAAAATGTACAGATGTACACACTGCATTGCATTAGAAAACGCAAAGTGCAACTTTTTGCTCGTAATGACTGCAATAAAAACTATAATTTCATTATGAAAACATTATAAATAGTTCACAAATAACCAATTAAACTGTAAAAATTCTGAATGCTTTGCTCTATGAATGAACTATTTTCATCAAATATTTACAGAGTTATATTAAAAGGTGGCAGGGGAAACTTACTTTTTTGGTTGAGTATATTTCAACTAAACCGCAATTATGAACCATAAGTAGCAAAATAAAAATTATCTTCTTGCATTTTAGTGCGCATTCGTCTGCATAACTCACGCATAGAAAACGAAGGAAATGTCAAAGTTTTCTACGACGATTCATGGGGCAACGTGTGCTTCAACTCTTGGGGCATGAACGAAGCCGATGTGGTATGTCGTATGTTGGGCTACGAGGGCGCCTCAGCAGCTATGCCTGGAGAAAGGGTTGCGAATTCCGGGCTCTTGGAGTGGGTTGAATGTGACGGAAGAGAGAGAAACCTCGCCCATTGCAACACATCCGAATTAAAGAGGACACACTGTAGTGGTAGCATTGCTGCCGTCAGGTGTAACGGGGAAGGTAATGCATTGCTGTGAATTTCGATGGAGATGTACTGCTTTAGAGCACTCCAATTAAACTTGCAAGGACTGTCTTAGAGATAGATATATTTGTATGCCCATGAATATCCAACATTGCTTGTTTAAGGCGAAGGATTATTTTTAATGAGTAAAGCGTTGTTCCAGAAGCGTCACCATAATTGTTAGATCATTTGCGGAAAAAAATCTTGGAATTTCAATTTGGATTACCTAGCTACATTCAAGGTGCTTTAAATAAAGTACATTTTATTCAATTTTCGTGTGCTCAGATTTTGTGTGGGGTGCGTGTGAGGGCGTGTGTATGTGTGTGAGTGGTTGCTTTCATGATTTCAATTCTTTAAAAAGCATATTCAGCTCATCAGAGTCGTTTACTTGTTTGCTGATTTATTCTTCTTTCAATTATCATCACAGCTGTAGTACCTTTCCGACTTTCCGAGGGTTCAGATCCTAGCGAAGGTAGGGTGGAGATGTTTTACTATGGATCGTGGGGAACTGTGTGCGCTCCTTCTAATGATTTCAATGACTTGCAAGAACGCCCCATGAACGACGCACGTGTGATCTGTCGCATGTTAGGGTATCCGGATGCACTAGACGCTAAATGCTGCGGATACTACGGACCCGGCGTTGGAGGAGTGTTCTTTAGATTGCCAGCTTGTAGCGGCAAGGAGACACATCTGCTAACTTGTCCACTTCGGTACTGGGATCAATGGAGATGTAATCACTTTCAAGACTTTGGAGTCGCCTGTCAAAAGAATCGTAAGTCGGCTGTCGTTGTTTTGATAATATGGTTGTTAGTTCATGTTTAAATGTGTAATTCATTGAAATTTTGTCAAACAACATAAAAAGGCAAGTTCAGGCTCCTAACTGATGGTGTTCTAGGGTTTGAACCACCACACCCCTCTAAACACACGTACACACACACACACACACACACACTATCTCTCTCTCTCTCTCTCTCTGTCTCTTTCACCCATTGGCATGCAGACGTTTGATGTTTTAAGGTGAACAAGGGATCATAAAGCATGCTCATCAACATCTCTTGAATATCCTTGTGCAGGCCTATAAGAACAAACAATGGGAGATTCCCTGGAATGATTTCATTTAATTAAAGGATTCGGTTCAATTTTTGCAATTTTGTCTTTGTACAGTTCCATGAATGCATCACTGTATTTTCAAAATGCAAATTTCTTTCATCTGTTAAATCTGTAGTTGATCTTGAAGTCCGCTTAGTTGGAGGCGACACTCCTAGAGAGGGTCGAGTTGAAGTTCTTTACCAGGATACATGGGGGACAGTTTGCGATGACAACTGGGATTTGAATGATGCTAACGTTGTGTGTAGGATGCTTGGCTATGAAAGAGCAGAGAGTTACTCGTGCTGTTCGGCGTATGGAGTGGGTTCTGGTGATATAGTCTTCGACGATGTTGAATGCAATGGCTCCGAGATTAACATCGGGCATTGTCCAAGAAACAAGCTCCGATCACATGACTGCACCCATTCTGAGGATGTTGGTGTGAAATGCTTTGGTCTGGAATCAGTCTTAACGACGGAAAGGGGTAAGTATGAAGATCAAGACTACCCCCACCTCCTTAAAGTGTCAACCAGGGTCAATGTAACAAGATTTGATCCCAAAATTTGCCCTCAATCGGCACATATTATAATGAAGAGGAGACAAGAGGCAATCAGTTACAATTACTATCTAAGATGTCTAAACATTTCCTGGACAAAGGGGAGCCTGGCCAAAAACATAATGGAATGAAAGACTTGATTAATCGTTTCATACAACCCACATTCATGCTAAATGCTTATGTTTTATTTCAATAATTATCTTTTGCTCTCCTAAATGTATCCAATATTGGAGGTATTTGGTATTTCTTGAATCCCCCTCGGGAAGCTGTCATTTCAACCAGGGGCGGATCCAGGATTTTGTATAAGGGACAGACAAAGAGAGGGAGAGAAGAGGATAGGGAACTTGGAGTAGAGAGAAAGGAAGAGGACTGCAACATAGTAATAATCATAATGGGGTTGTATGGCATACATGAATCAGGGGCGGATCCAGGATCCAGGGAGATTCCTTCTCTGACAAGCAAAACAAAAAAAAGGGGGGGGGGGGGGGCACAATAAAAAAAAAGGGGGCACATTCCACACTGTCTTTCAAAGGGTGGGGGGCACGGGCCGGGTTTGCCCCCCCCCCTAAATCCGCCACTAATTTCAACCACTTCGCCTGAAGTATAGACGCGAGGGCATCATGCTTCTTGAAGACGCTGTCAAATCTTACCACCATAGGTTCTTCTTCTCAAGATCATTTTTTAAAGTGAAACTAAACAGCGACTCGTACCAAATCATGTTTTTCTCTCTCTCTCTCAAAAAAAAAGGGGGGTATACTCTTCTATTAGCAGTTTTATCCTTCTTAATTTCGTTTCGTCTTTTCTTTTTCCATTTAGTTACCACCCAGATCAAAGTCACTGCTGAGGAGAAAGCCCCCAGGCAGACGTGGTACCTTTCACCTGCTAAAACACTTGGTAGGCATCCTAATGCGCTCCATCAGTTAATACAGAATACACACCAGGCGTCATTTGACTTAGGAATGCGTCTGTGACTGGCACGGTCAACTGACTGTCAATATGAGTCAATATGGGTAACATTGTTAGAACAAATACGAATACAAAATTAACAGTTCAAACACTGATCTAAAATTAATTGTGTATGGGCTACTATCCTTGACATGCTTGATAAGCAAGATAATAACAAAATTACGTGCAATAGGCATGATAATTTGGTCATGGGGTATAGTGAACAACTGTTTGTCTTAATTTTGTATTAATTAAACCACACACACAAACTTAACTGATACATACTGTATACATGCTCAAGAAGCGCACTAATATATGACGAAACTCTTGACGAAAGTGTTGTTAAGTAATGTTTGTCTTACCCTTCCTCATGAATGCGGGAATATATTGATCATCTATGTAGAACACGATTACAAAGACTTTCGACAAAGTCAAACAATTTCAGTAGCCTTTCATCACCTGTTTGAATGTGCGAGCATTACAATAACGTATGACGTAATCCGAACAGGATTTCAAAGGTATTCTTTAAAGTATATGGTTCAGTTGAATCACCATCATTTTATTTGAGACATACAGAAATATGTATTTTTCTACTCCCCATCTACCATTATCATGGTCGCTGGGCTAAAGCCGGAGTAATGATATGATAGCAGGGTCCTCAGGGAGAATAATACTGATGAGGCTGCCCTATATAGGTAACAAATACGTATTATTATTGTTATTATTATTGTTATTATTTTTATTATTATTATTATTATTATTATTATCATTCTTATTATTATTATTATTATCATTAATAGTAGTAGTATTATGATGATGATTATTATTGTTTTTATCGTAAATATAATTATTATTATTGTTATTATTATTACCCCTTCCCCTATATCTCTCTTCGATTTTCTCTTGCTTTTTCTCTTGTTTTGAAGGACTGATGATAACTCTCGTCATGCTATTCTTGATCGTCAACATAGCCATCGTGATCCTGTCCATTAAAATACATACTTACAGGTATGAGTTATTTATAGAAATTATATTGTTCAAAGCTTCCAGTATTAGCGGATTAAGTGCGAAAATTTTAATCGTTCCTTGCAATTCAAGATTTGATTTTAAAGGGATTGATTAACTTTGCCCAGGATTGAAAAAAAAAATCCCTGTTCCAGCTAATGCTGTAATCATAATTGCAAACCTTTAGGTCAGACAGGAATCGCCTGAGTTTTATAAGCTGATCGGTCGTTTATATATTAAAATATTTACAATTGAACATTGATGTCGGGATAGAGTACCACCGAACCCTAAAGAACTCTTACGGTTGGCATACCTCGCTCTATCACAGAATACCGTACGGGCTGGAAACCCGCTCTGAAATCGCCAAGCGCCGGTGCTTGGTTTTTGTGACTGCAGCGCAGCGAAGAAGCCGAGCGACTTGTGCTAGCGATCGCTAACTTTTTTCTCTTTTTTTAGGATAGTAAACGGGTTCCATTTTCTGTCATATTTTCACATATCCTTAATTATATATGTAGTTAGAGAATTGCACTCAATTCACTAGCATTTTGGGATGATTTCACAATTTTTCACAAAGTTAATCAATCCCTTTAAAGTGGTATTGAACAGGAATTATTTTCTTTGTTTGGTTAAAATGGTTTCATTAATTACACATCTTGAATGTCGATCCACGCCCCCGCCCGTCTACTGCCTGCGTTTTCTTTTCTTGTTTTAATTAAACAATTTTTTTGTTTTTACATTGTGATACAGAAGAAACAACGTGACCTCGGATATGCTGTAACACAGCGTGAAATCGGTCACTTTGCCATGAAGTACAAGCCAGTGAAAACACGAATCGTACAAAAGCTTGAGCAACCTTGAAGATCAGCGTATCAAAGATGATATTGTGTGTCTCGAAAATCTATAGTACAACAATTGAAAAAGTACCACTAGGATGATGGATTTATACCATACTAACAACAAAATGAAGTTATTGTTACTTCCATTTAATGACGAATCATAATTGTATGAGATGAAAGCGTATATATTGCAAGGAATAATAATAGATTCAGGATGGGACATTTATGAACAATTTACGACGTAATCCTTTAGGTAAGACAAGCTGTGTGAAGCTGCAATTTGTCACAACACATGTCTATGGATGTTTTTCATTAGAAACTTTAAATAAAATGATTTTTAAGAACAAATATTTACGGCAAGACAAACGAGTGCCACTACCATTAACTTCTTGAAATAAAAGTGAAGATTTGCCAATTTGAAAATTAGTGTAGATAAATTGTGTCCAGGCATATTTCGTCACCTAATCATCGATATGTTAATGAGTCGTTCTGAGTTTTGGGTGTTTCAACATAATTATTGAGCCCCAGCATCCAAAGCCTTCCCCCTACATTTTCTGATCCAAGTATTGCCAGTAGTTCTTCAAATACGACTGTATCAAATACATGTACAGTGGACAATTTCGCTATTTAGTCAGTGAGAAATATTTGATCGTGTTTTATAGCTCTGTCTTTGCATCATTCTCCGTTCCGATACGAATGACCAGTGCTTCTCCCAACCTCAGCTCCAAGGATTCAAGATTAATGATCTCATCATTCCTATCCATGTGCGAACTTATCTCGACCACGCCTTCATTGGAGCGTACCTTTACTCCATTGGCTCGAAGTACGCCAACGTAATCACCAATCACAAGCGAGCTCTTACCGAAGTGGATAGCAATCAGGTAAGACGGATATTGCGATTCGTCGGCGTCGGGTTTTCGTAGAAATGAGAAGATGTTGTCATCGATAATGGCGTAGTGCATGGCGTTGGTGTGAAACGCGGGTCGGCGTTTACGGATTCCAGCAAGTGCTTTGTAGAGATGGAGCATGGAAGTTGGGTCTTCAAGCTGGGACTGCAAAATCAATCAAAACGGTAAAGAATTCAAAGATATATTTTAAAAAATAAATAGGGTTACGATCCACATTTTGAAACCAAACACATCGGTCAATGTTGTCGGACATTTTACTTCTAGAAAAATTAATGCAGACTATAAATTCAAGACATTTAGTAAAGACAAATTATAAATACATTACTTGCAAGTGTTACCATTTTGTTTTGCTACATCACAATAAATTTTTATTAATACTTATAATTATGTCCACGTCTTATGTCTTAGTTCATTGTTTGCTGGTTTATCCTGTCCATTCTCAAATATTTATATTTATCAAATGTTTATTCAAATTCTCGTGGTGGTACATTTAGTCGAATCGGCCAACAAGATATACTTCCTCTATTTCTATTTTTAGAATTCCCTAAACTTTCCCTCTCAAATTAAAGCAAATTAAAGCTTTTTTTTTAAAGTAAATTTTCAAGGATTTATCAGTCACCCGTGAAGTTTGTGTTTCACATATAAAGACATTTGATAATAAAGGGGGGGGGGGGGGAGGTTAGAGGAAAAGTGTTTAGGAACACTATTGTCATGATTGTACAGTTCACTTGATTCTTAATAAGCAAGTTCATAATTAAAATTTTCGCATGTGCAGATAACGGTCATTTTGTACGCACCACGATGCACGCACCATTAGGATTTTACATGTTCCACGTCCCACAAAACAAATGGGGCGCCGACATTTGCTCCTGCGACATTTGCTCCACAGTCCATATCTCGAAAGGTCAAAGGTTAAGGTCAAGGTCATGATTTGTTTTGTTTGTTTTTTTGTTCAGGACAATGTGAAGATTACGATTAGGGCTAGGATTAGGGTTGGGGTTAGGTTTAGGTTTAGGATTAGCATGGCAAAGTTAAACCGGAGCAATTGTCGCAGGAGCAAATGACATATATCCAAACAAATACGCTTGGGCGTATAAATTGGGTCATTTCGGGTCAACCGTACCATGAACAAATTAGGAACTGGCTTATTGAGAGGTTGTGGCTTCGAATCACTGCCCGGTATGTGTGTCCTTAGACAATGAATTGTTACCTCGACATTGACCCCTGTCTTGTAGTTCTCGTGGACTGGTAACCAAGTTTTGTCTGCTAGGCTGAAACCTGCGTTCTTCTCCATGTTCCACTGCATGGGTGATCTTTCAGGGTCTCTGGAATACTTCTCCCAGCAGCACTGTATTTTCCAGAATCGACATTGATTTTCATCATACATATTGATAATAATGTATTATGCGCTATAATAAATATGAATATTATTATTATTATTATTGTTATTATTATTATTATTATTATTATTATTATTATTATTATCATCATCATCATCATTATATACATTGATTACACAGAATCAAATATCGGTAACATGGGGGCACTTATTCGTCCATCCCATTTAAATGTGTTTTTTTTTTGGGGGGGGCAGTTTTCCCCAACTCAGCCAACTGGGTAACATTCTGTCCACTATTTTAGTAATTTCAAAACTGTAGTGATCAATTGATTGCCCAAAGTTGGTCAGACATCACCGCAAGTAATGATAACAATAATAGTGGGTTCTTATAATACTTCAGTACTCGACCTGGCGCCATTTGATTGTCGGTTTACGCATTTTTATGTAGCTTTATCATTTAATCAAAATATTGGAATTAGATTGATCTTAACAAATAGGCCTACAGACCTAAAAACTGACAATTATCATTGTCATAATATTCGATCACCACCACTATTAGCATCACTGTCAACATAATCGTCATCAGATCTACAAATTCAAAATTATTTTCTCAACTTTTATACTTCTTTACCATTTTACGTTTATATAACAAAATGTTATCAGGAAAAATGTGATTACTTTTATTTGTGTACCTATTGGTATGATCGTAATTTTATTTTTATTTTTTTTTATTCAAATATTTATTTATTTACTTATTTGTTGCTTTTATTTATTTATATATTTTATTCATTTTTTTTTCTTCGGGGTGTTGGGATTCCAGACTGATACAGGATTATTCTTACCCCAAGGATCTTGGGTCCCTTCGTAGGTAACATGGATGTGTTCCATTCCCAGCTCTTCCCCGTAGTAGGTGGTCGGTGTCCCCGGTAGCAGCAGATATAGTACGTTAGCGGCCCGGGCGTATTCCATCCCCCAGCGATGGCCGATCCGAAAATTATCGTGATTACCAACCTGTCATCATTCGCGTATACGTAAATACAGTTTTAGAGATCATAGGTTCATTTGATTATTTTTCATGGTATCATCGACATACCATGAAAAATTAGAACATCCTATTCAATATTTAAACTACCATCATCATGGTCATTCTCTTTGCATATATATAGCTACACAATAATAGCTACACAATCATAACAATGAATACAATGAATACTACATAAAAGGGGCGGAGCCAGGATTTTCCAAACAATATTTGAGAAGAAACAATAAAAGTGTTACTGTATCACGATTGTTAGGTGTTGATTTACTCCGAAGGAATTCTCTGACAAGCAAGGTAAAAAAAAAAGTTATCACATTTTCAGGTGCCTTATTATTCAATATTTGGAAAGGAGTGCCCATATTTGAAGTTGTGTACTTGGGGTATGCCAGTTGGGTTTCAAAAGGGGCATTGCCCTAAATCTGCCAGTCGGGTCTTAATTATTATAAATCACCACCCAATTCGGCCATTTGCCATGAGGGACGGTACGCATCCAATCGTCGACCAGGTTGAAAATCGCAGAGCCTGAAAGGTCGTCACCGTGCAGATCCATGAACTGGAAGTTGAAGGGAAAGTCGGCTTCGGGCTCGTCGTCGGTGCCGTAGTAATCGACAAGGTTAGCTGGTTTGTCGTATGCCTCCGTCATCATAAATCTAAGGACATAATAATGATAATGATGATATCATTATGGTCTTCTTTACCCAAGGGAGCATCATCAATATAAGGAGGCCTTACAGTTTTTCAAAAGGGCCAATTATTCAATTATCAGTACCCCAGCACAAGTCTGATAGGTATATCCATCTAATGTACCTAGGTTGAGAGAGGCAGTAAAATCTAGGGAAAACACCTTGTCCGAGGATGTAAGTTAAGCGAGGACATCTCTTACATGTATAAGAGTCAAGATCCTTCACCGATATATCGCTATGTCCACAGTTCTCCAAATAAGATGAGTAATGCTTATGAATATTACATTAAGCCAGGGGGTAACCTCGCTTGTCATAAGGACCGCTATTCAAAAGGACCACTTATTCATAAGGACCGCTATCCATAACGCGTGACTAAATGAATAGCGGTTTTGTATGAATAGGAATCCTTCTAAATAGCTAGCAAACCATAGACAAATTACCTCGCTATTCATAAGGACCTCCATTCATGAGGACCACTATTCAAACTATTCATAAGGACCGCTATTCATAACGCGTGTTAAATGAATAACGGTTTTTTATAGCGGTCCTTATGAATAGCGAGCGGACTCGACGCCAGGATAACCAACTTATGGGGAGGTGGGAGCTTCGATCGCTACCAGGAGAGCTGTCCCCCTTTTTTAGGGTCACGAGATCTCTCATTTCTAAAGTAATAACTTGGTTGGAAAAACAAACAAGTTGAAACTTATTTTGGAGGGGGGGGGGGGGGGGAGAGAATTAGGGGAAAGAGACAATTTGGGCGAAAAAGGTGGCAGGGGTTTTCCTTGAATATTTTGAGTGAGCTATCTTCAATCCATATCTGCGTCCTTTCCTTGAGTCATCTTTTCAAATATAGAATGATTCAAGCATAACTATGACTCTGTATAATTTTTGTCATTTAGATTTTACCGAAATACAACCTGTGCTAGTATGTAACAAGATAATTATTTTCAGTTACCTGTAATTTGGTTCCGTGCTATACTTATCCATAACTTCTTTCCGCCATGATTTAAGGATGTTATGATGATCCGGGTGATTGGTGGTATAGATGTGCAGCAGGCTTGAGAATTGAGGCTATCATGAAAGTTAGATGATGAGCAGAACCGAAAAATAAAAAAGGGTAATGCTTCAAAAACATATTGATTCAACTGTCAGATAAACTTTACACACATTATCTATGTCAGAATGTCGGTACTTATGAAGCATACCCAAGATAACAGCAGAAGAGTCAATAAAGTTTATACTAATAACTTGTAACAACAATTCGAATGTACTACCTATACATGAATAACAGTGTTAAGGAGTTCGTGATATTAAAAAAGAATGAATTCGAAGCTAGGTCACAAAGGTTCGTACGAACGATGCGTTCGTACGAATCTCACCGTTCTTACGAATTCCGGAGTTCGTAGAGATTCGTAGATGGGGCATAGATTCTTACGGCATTCTTACGAGGTTCGTACGAACGCCGTTTAATTTGCAAGAACAACTTAAGACCTTCTTGAGAAACGAAGAGATTTTCGGGTATACAATGGCCCTAGAGTTCGTACGTTTTTCGTAAGAATGCCTTGAGGTATTCTGTCGTCAGACTTACGGCCATCTTACGATTTTTGTTGTCGGAAGATGTTCGTACGTGCAACTCACGGCACTCTCAAGAATGCTTTGAGTTATTCTGTCGTCAGACTTACGGCCATCTTACGATTTTTTGTTGTCGCAAGATGGTCGTACGTGCAACTCACGGCACTCTCAAGTCATTCGTAAGAAGATCTTACGAATTTTTATATATTTTGTCGGATTGCAAAAAGGCGCTGCCGTGTGCTGTCGAAAATTCTGTGACTGCTGAAAGTTTGATACTTTCAAGATGGCAGTGGAGCTTTATACCCCCTAAAACTCAACAATTGCACAAATTGTGTACCTACGCCTTACAAGCACCCTACGAACGCCTTACAAACGCCAAGAGTCGTTCGTAAGAGCGCCGTACGAATCTCCATTCGTAAGGCGCTCTTACGAACGCCGTATAAAGAGCCTTCTATGAACAACTTAAAAGGGCACATTCATTCGAAAAAAAAGTTGCTTTAAACAAAAGCACTAAAATAAGAGAAATAGATCAGTGAAAGTTTCAGAAAATCCGACAAAGAATAAGAGAGATATGAATTTTTAAAATTCTGTGGAAGTCGCAAATTGGCAACTCCGGGTCATGTGACTGTGATATCCTGTGATGTCATGGATTCACTACTCTACATTTGTTTTTGTACATAAAAATGACCCCAAATATCCCCTTTTTCTCGAAATAGTAAAGGAATAGAGTTAGTTTAAACAAGAGGACATGCCAAAACATTCCACCCTTAATAATGCCTCGAGCATGGGAATAAGGAAGATGTTATACACAAAAAATGAAAAATAATAACTTTTAATAATTTTTTAAATATACAAATATCCCTTTTTTTTGGGGGGGGGGGTCAATTTAATGAAAAAATATGCCTATGTTTTATAAGATAATATTCAAAAACATGTCACCCTCACTATACTACGAGCACAGGAATAAAAATGAGTTTTTTGAAGAAAATGGTAAAATATTATGTAATTTACAATTCCTAATTATTGTTATTTGAGGGGTCCACAATTTACAAGCTCCGCTTCTCAGTGGACCTCTCCATTTCCAACAAAACAGATGATTTGCCTTAGTTTATAATTGCAATACTAATTTATCTATTTACCTTGAAATATATACTTTTAATGTTTTATATTGCATGCATTCTGTTCCAAATGTTTAATTCCCACAATATTTGTATATTGATTTTGTATTTATTTTATTGGAAATGAGAAAAAATAAAAACTGAAAAACTGAAACTGAAATGACATTGCATGTACAAAAACAAATTGGAAAGTAGTGAATGCATGACATCACATAATATCACAGTCACATGACCCGGAGTTGCCAATTTGAGATTTCCATAGCATTTAAAAAAATCGTAACTCGCTTATTCTTTGTAGGAATTTTCTCAAACTTTCACTGATCTATTTCTCTAATTTTGTGCTTTTATTTAAAGCAACTTTTTTTCTCATGAATGGGTCCCTTTATGGTGTTCTTACGATCAACGTAAGAATTTAAGGCTTCTAGAATTGTCTCCTAACCCTCCAAAATCTTGCGTAGATCTTAGGATGTTCTTACGACGTTCGTACAGTTTGGGGTCTTTGTAAGAAGAAAATAGTAGGTTACATCCATGCAGAGGTGTTGTGGTCTAGTGGACAGTCCTCGGACTGCGAACCACAAGGTTCGAGTTCAAATCCTTGATGCAGCAGTAACGTCCTTTGGTAAGACATTAATCTACATTTGCCACACTCGACACAGGTGAGGTATATGGGTACCTGGTAGGATGCACTATGCACTGGTAACGGTTGCCGGAGCTAAAGCCGGGGTAATATATCCAAAGCTCTTTGGAAGCGCATTAGGACGTTATTATTATGTGATATACGCTATACAAAACAGAATATTATTATTACTATTATTATTATTATTATTATCATTATTATTATTATTATTATTATTATTATTATTATTATCATTATTATTATCATTATTATTATTATTATTATTATTATCATTATTATCATTATTATTATTATTATTATTATCATTATTATTATCATTATTATTATTATTATTATTATCATTATTATCATTATTATTATTATCATCATCATCATTATTATTATTATTATTATTATCATTATTATTATTATTAACATTCGTTTGACGTTTATACCAAACTTTTAATCTTCTTCCTATTTACCCGAGTTTCAAGGCCGGTAGGCTGGTAGCTCGGGTCAGGAGGTTCATCTCTCATGTAATAATCTTCAATCAGGAATGCGATGGCATCTACACGCAATCCATCGACTCCTCGTTTCATCCAGAATTCTACAACATCCTGCAAGATGGAGGAAACATGTGAGATCGGATTGATAAAAGAATGAGCTCAAGAATATGAATTGAATTGAATTTTATTAAACATCATAGATTTACATCGATATTCTGTTCATAGACATGACTGGGTTGACTAAATAGCCACAAAAACTACTCTGGGTTGACAACAAACTAAAACGTCTAGGATGCCTGTGATATCGACAGTATCCTGGGTTGACTTAATGGATACAAAGACAACTTTGGGTTGACAATAAACTAAAGTGTCTAGGATGATTATGATATAGGCATTTGGGATTCTTATCTGCCCTGGGTGGACTAAATGGCCACAAATACTACTCTGGGTTGACAATAAATTAAAATATCTGGGATACCTGTGATATGAATAGTTGGAAGTGTTATCTACCCTTGGTTGACTAAATGGCCAGAAACATACGTAAAATGTTTAAGTTCCCTAATCGACCCGGGGGGGGGGGGGGGCTACCCCGTATATGTATATATGTATGTATATATATATATATATATATATATATATATATATATATATATATATATATATATATGGGTGTTAAGGAGTAACAAGAATATGTAAACTCAATATACCTTCATTTCTTCGCGAAACTCACATGTATATATGAATATATAATATTATAGATACAAATATTTAGATAGTATAACAGAAGTATAACATAATTATGTCAAATGGAAGGTAAATACATAAATTATACAATGCAATATATAGGCAGTGAATTCATAATAATTTAGGGTAGTATCCTAAAAGATACATTATGTTATGCACGCACCGAAATGTACAATTAAAGCTTTGAAATTTAGTCTTTTGTTTTATCTACCTGAAATCAGAATATATTAAGTAGGTAGTAACAAGAATAATTATGTAAACTCACTTCTACGTTAATTACATACATATTTTGTGATATATATAAAAGATCCTTAACAATGGCGTAGTACATTGTATTAGTACTTAGAGGGTGTAAAAATTGTCCAGAGGGCACGAGTCTTACTACTTGCCAGGGAGCAAAGTGACCTGGGCCCTGTTTCATAAAACTTGTTATCAATAACAACTTCCCCATTTCTATGACAATTTGCTCTCAGCCGATCAGATTCAAGAATTTCAGTAGCTTATAACAATTATTATTGTAACTTGTTACTGATAAAAAGTTTTATGGAAATGGGGCCCAGCTGGGGGTGGGGTAGGGTACGGGGATGTCTTCATTATCATATTCTTCTCATTGACCTGTTTGCCCTTTCCGTTCCTTAACATTTTCAGTCTTTTTTCTTCCTTTTCTGCTTCTATTTTTAATTTTTATTTTTTGCCTTTGTATTAGGGATGTAGACAGTGTACTTATTAAGGTATTCCACATTGCCTTTTAAAAGGGGCACGTTCCTCAACGCTTATCCATCCCTACTGATGACTGCCATGTACATAATTGGATCCATTTAATCCCATTGATATCAACGTCCATACCTTCATTTCTTTGCGAACCACTGGATCGAGGTAGTTAAGGTCTGGTTGTTCTTTGGTGAAGGTATGATAGTAGAACTGCTTCCTCGTCTCATCCCATTCCCAAGCCGAACCACCAAATGAACTAATCTGTAAATCGAAACAAGGTAGTTTCTGAATTGTAGGTTTAGTTTTTTAGGGTTACACATGTAATCTTTCAAGAAATAAGAGCACTGAAAAGGGCTGGTGAGCTCCGCTAAGAGCTCTGTGGTTCTCGACGTTTCGATCAGTATGCCCTGATCGTCATCAGGAGAAGGTAGTTTCTCCTAAAGTGGCATTAACTTGGTAGAATTTAAACAGTGCCATCTTACGGTCATTCCTAAATTGAGATTATAATTAGAAATTAGTTGCATTTCATTTTCAATTCTAACTAACAACTGGCATGGAAAATAAGTAATGTTTTACATTTCTAACCCTTACATTTGATTTTTAAATGTAGAAAATTGCCTACGTGTACGTTCTAAGCTTCTACAAGGAAGAATGTTGCATGATGGTAAATAAGACGCACAGACATTTTCCAAATGATGTTATAAGATGGCGCTGCCGGTTTAGGAGATTCAGTTTAAGACAACTTTAACCCACACTTACATTTCTTAATGTCATTCATTGCAGATATTGAAGGTAAAGTAAGGGGGAGAAATAGAAAATGCACGTCTTGAATTTAGCATGAGATGATAAACACAACCGTATTAGACCAACTGTAAACTGGGTGATTTCGCTTGACGTCTCTCTCCGTCTCTCTCTCTCTCTCTCTCTCTTTCCCTCCCTTAATCATGACTGGTGTGGGGGATTATACGATAATTGGTCAAAGCTTGTAATTCGGCCTGCATGTATATAAATTAATTGAATTTCATATCCAGTGGTCACTATGTTCATCATAAATTGTCCGTCTCCATTGCTCGTTTGTCTGAGATTCATATTTCCGAAAATGAAACAGGGTTCATTACTCCGAAGGTTCGTAATTCCTAATATGAAAATAAGGTTCGTAATTCCACATATGGAATGGGGTTCTATTCCGAATATTCTTAATTCCTAAAAATGATATAGGATTCTATTTCACTTTCGGAGTTATGAACCTTCCGAAAACGAACCTTGGAGTAATAATAGTAGTAGTAGTAGTAGTAGTAGTAGTAGTAGTAGTAGTAGTAATAGTAGTAGTAATAATAATAATGATAATAATAATAATAATAATGATAATAATAATAATAATAATGATAATAATAATAATAATAATAATAATAATAATGATAATAATAATAATAATGATAATAATAATGATAATAATAATAATAATAATGATAATAATAATAATAATAATAATAATAATAATGATAATAATAATAATAATGATAATAATAATAATAATGATAATAATGATAATAGTAATAATAATAATAATAATAATAATGATAATAATAATGATGATGATAATAATAAATGATAATAACAATAATGGTAAGAGCTACATTTATATTGCGCACCTATCAATCCCAGGGGGATTCTCAAGGCGCCTACAAAGTACTATTATTACCCTGGATTTAGCGTAGCTGCCCTAAGGCGCTGAAAGCACTCGAAGAATAAATTCCTACCAGTAGAGGTGTCGTAGTCGTGGGTTCGAATTATATTCGAATTTATAATACGTCTATGGTTCGAACCTTGGCACGGCACTTATGTCCTTGAACAAGGCATTTTATCTACATTGCTCCTCTCCACCCAGGTGTTAAATGGGTACCCGGTAGGATGCGAACGTCATTGTTGCTAGAATAGCACGTGTGCGCCTGTAAAATGGTTGCCAAGCTGGAATGCTCCCAAGTGGAGTGGAGAATGTGCACTCTGATTGCAGAATCGCAGTTGAATCCAGTGACCGGGGTAATAATACACTGTACAGCCCTTTGATCAGTTATTTAATTGGAAAGGCGCTATATAAAAAAAACCCAGTTATTATTATCATTACCAGGTACCCATTTACTACACTTGGACGGAGAATGGAATATGTAGATTAATGTCTTGCCAAAAGGCATTAGTGCCCCGGCGGGACTCGAACCGCGAACCATGTGATCCACAGTCCGGTGACGTATTCACTAGACCACGTATCCACTAGACCACGACACCTCCATAACAAACCTTTCGGAATTATGAAACCTTCCGGGGGAAATGACATTGTAAACGTTTTACCCAGTTTGTCGGAAGACATTCCCTCGGGTCGGGTGACTTGCAGCCAGCCTTCGGGTCTTTCCAGACAAAATAGTCCCTGAATGGATTGTGATGGTCCCTGTTTTTTCTGCTCTCCAAGAACCATGGATGCTGATCGCTCGTGTAACCGGGTACGAAGTCCATAATGACCCGGATGCCTCAGAATGAATTAGAGAGAAATCGTAGTTTTTAAAGGGCAATCCAACCTTGGTAATACGATGATTTGTGTGAAAGCAGAAAAAATAAGAAAAACAGGATGGTGAAAGTTTGAAAGAAATCGGACAAGGACTAAGAAAGTTATGGATGTTTGAAAAATGAGATCACTTCTATGAGAATCTTAAATTGGCAATTTGGTGAGTCAATTGTGACATTTTTGTGGACAACTCTCCCATTTGTCGTACACAAAAATATCATTAATTTGCGGTTTTCTTCGAGGCGCTTTTACCCTCAGGGCTGTACTCAAAATATATTGGAGATAGCATATTGTTGTAGGTCTTCATGAACGAAAAGATCCTACTGAGTAATGCATTTTGAAAAAAAGTGACATTTTAGTCATTTTGTGTGTTAGAGCGAATGGGGGAGTTGTCCACAGCTACATCACAGTGACATTACCTATTCGGCCAATTTGAAATTCCCATAAGCATAGTGATTACAACTTTCAAAAATTCATAACTTTCTTATTACTTGTCCGATTTCGTTCAAACTTTCACCAATCTACTTCTCTGATTTTTCCTCTTTCTTTCAAAGCAACTTGCTATTAAGGTTGGATTTCCCTTTAACGTCACTGGTCATGAATCCGGCGGAACTGCTTGAACAAAAAGATACTTGAAAAGCTGCTCTTGCGATCAGCATAGCAATCTACTTCGATAAGAAAATAATTATCATAGTTACTAAATATTGCACGAAACGTGATGTTCAGAGGCGTAACTTGATAAAGGTTAATGTATTTCTTATTACTTTGCTACCATTACCCACGGGCGGATCCAGGATTCTCTTTTTTTTTTTTTAAAGGGGGCGCAATACTACAATTAACTACATATTTTGTTTACTGAAGGTATGCCTTACTGGGATTTAAAAGGAAGTAGTGCCCCCCCCCCCCCCATGTTCCCCTGGTCCGTTACTGCAGTTGTCTGTAGTACTTACCGAGGTCTTGTGCCTTTTTCACCAGCTCATCGAAGTCATCGAGCGTTCCAAAGATTGGGTCAATATCGGTGAAGTTAGACATGTCGTACCCGAAGTCGACAAACGGAGACCGACAGATCGGACTGATCCATATGGCCCCAATTTCGATATCAACAAAGTACTGAAGACGACTTGTGATTCCTTGATAGGCATAGAGTCGATATTTTGGGGAAACATGAAGAAACTAAATTACTTGAATTTGTTCAAATAAGCATTGAGAGGATAATACTTTTCTACCATGGTACCCTGAATCGTATGTTTAGGACGTTTTCTCACGTCTATTTCTAGATATCTTCTTTTGCATTATTTTGTATATATTATTTTTTCTATTTATTATTCTTTTCTAAAATATATATTTGTCTCTAGTCTATTTCTATAATATCATTTTTCATTCGCTGGGCTGTATGAACAACTTGTGAGAGATATAGCCAATCAGGTTATTAATTTTTTATAATAATAATAATTATTATTATTATAAAATCAGCGCTAGGGTCTATACATATTGTGCAGGAAATTAAAGGGGATTTTTATGTCGAGACAGTAAAAAAATAATGAATGTGTTTATAATTCTGTCCTTTCTCTATTTTAAGTTTGGGATCAGTTATTGTATAATTTATTGCACAATAAGAACTGCCCTTAGACTACCACCCAGGTCAACAACACTCTGGCATCAAAACCTATATTGCCCTAGCAAAACCATTCCCCAGACTAACTACGTACCAAGCGATTTCCTCTTTGCTACCTCTTATATACCAGGGGTACTCATTATTTGTCCAGTGATAATTTTCTGGGTGTAATTTCTTGCGAGGAATAGGCTGATTGTAATAGCGATTTACGTATAGCTGTTCTGGCAGGGTAGTTGTCCCAGTGAGTAGTGGTCCTAGAGGGTAGTTGTTTCAGAATCAAGATTCATATGTATGTACAGTTAGGCCTAAAAGTTTACATACACCATGCCCACCTCTTAGATAAACAGTAAAATTTTTCACAACCTCACTTATATTCCTGCCAACTTTTCTCCTCAGAGAACAGACAAGTTTAGTCTCGATCTACTAATGTATAATGTACATACATCATGCAAATTCACTCTGAGACATAATACATGTATATGACTCTTAATAGGAATGAGTGAAGTTCTGAAAATATGAGGCAAACTGTTTTTCTTCCAGGTGTATATAAACTTTTTTTGGCCCGACTGTATTTCTAAGAAAGGACATAAATGGAGTGACATTCAGGTCCATATGACCATGATGACACTGTGAACATTAAGATGATAATACCTTACCTCTCAGATCCCCTATTCCGTCACCGTCGGAATCCATGAAGGATCTTGGATAGATCTGGTAAATGATTGTGTTTTTCCACCATTCTTTCCATCCAAACTCTTTACCCTCCACCAGCAGTGCACCCCTCCTGAAGACAGACTCTTCAACCAACATTACGCAGAGAATGCCCAGGAACACCGAACGCAAAATGGACGACATTGCTCGGATCAAATGAATAAAGTCCCCTGGTTATTATGATCTTGTACACTTGTATATAAAGTCCCAATGATTCAATTTCGCTTGCAGAAAATAGATCTACGGAAATTTGAGGGCAAAAAATTATAGGTTATAATAGTCAAATAACATAAATCACAACTCGCAAGAGGGCCCAGTACGTGCGTGTGTTCAGTTGAATGAACGCACAACTGGCGTTCACTCATTCTACTTGAAGAGCCTCTAAAAGCTACCATGAAATAAATAGGTTTCTCCAGGGACCAACTTTTTATGAAAGCGATATTTTTCACGTTTTCTGGCCTTTCAAAGAGTGTTTACTTTCAAGCTGTTTTTATATAGGCTAAGGGTAATCTTTGTTCCTGTATAGGCCTAAATTGATCCTATTTACCTTTATCATAAAGTCATCGTATTATCATAATCACTTGCGCATATATGATAGTCCAAAAACTATGATAATATGGAAGGTCAAAGTATGAAACTAAATTCCGTATTTATATTAAAAACAAAAAACAAAAAACAAAAAAGTTGAATATTGACACTGTTTTCGCTACCATTATGAATATGCCCTCGTCTATGTAAATATGTAGGTATATGAATTATAAATTTCTTCATAAAACACACTTAGGTTGGTAGTAGTTGAGTTAAACCCGATCGACGCTCGGTCTAAAGTCATGTTTAACGATAGGAAAATAACTCCTTTCTTAAAACTCGACTTTATTATGGTCCAATGGTCGGGTTTGAAATTCTAGGCAGACAAGTCGTCAGTGATATATGAATCATATGTTTATAGGAGTGAATATCGAGTGCTCATATGAGCACTCTAATTTCACCCCCCCCCCCCCCTTGGAGAGTGACGTCAGTGCTCACTCGACTCTTTTTTTAGAATGAAATTCACTTTTTTCATATTAGAGGGCACTCGATATTCACTCCTAAACAAGTGAAGATTTGTTCTTTAGTCGCATTTCTCTGCGTATAGAGGCAGATGTAATTTGCGCAACACACATCAAAACTAACGATAATATAGAAACGATTACGTACTAATTTTTCTTCTTGTTGAATAGGAATTATAAGTAAAAAAAAAAAAAAAAAAAACTACAGATAAACATAATCATATCGGTTGGAGAAGTTGCACTTTCTTTGCTGTGAGACAAAATTACTTGAGGAGGAATAGATAAAATAGACACAAGATGCGTAATTGTCATGTGCTAAAATAATTAGATATCAAAATAAAAGCAATATGGACTAGATTTTGTGTCAGGGCTTAATAATACTGAATTACAATCGCAAACATTTCCTTTAACTTATGAATACATCCTAAGTCAATCCTTCCACAAGTTTATCAGCAAAAAGACTGAAATTCAAAAAAAAAAATTAAATAATATTAAAAAATATAATGTACAATATTATGTTTGAGTTCGTTGCCAGCAATCCGGGGCCAGAGGCAAATCAATACGGGGGAAAAGAGAAAGAAAAACAACGCCCTCTCACAAAGCCTATAGTGAAAAACCAGGTTGCTGATCGTTTGATAATCCACTATACCATCTTTGAATATTTTTATGTGCAGCTAGTAAAATAACAGGTTGTATGAAATTTCGATATTGAATGCTGTAAAAAAACAAAATCAAACACAAAAAACAAACAAACAGACAAACAAACAAAAATAGAAATATGTGCCTATATTTTTTTTAATATATATATATATATATATATATATATATATAAACTGTAGGGCCTGATGAGCGTTCGTACTCTCTCAAAACTCCAATTCTTTGTCATACATCATAATGATTTATAGAAACTTTACATCATATAAAGTAGGATTATTCAAGAACATTTTGAACATTTATTTTATACCGGTACAATATTTTTTTTAATTTTGATAAGATGACAGAAATTAAGATATTCATGATTGAACCAATCGACTAATTAGAATCACAATTTCGTTGGATATAAAAAAAATATTATTTTCATTTGAATTGATTTTTAAATCGATTACACTATTTCTTTCAATCTATTTATAGTCCCCTTATCTCTATCTTTAAAATTCAAGTTTCACTATTTTCTTGATTGCATTAGACATGTGAATGAATGAATGAATGAATGAGTTTATTACCCAAATCATACATCTTGGTAAAAATCACAATAACATCATGGTAAAGAGAGCAAACAAATAGCATATGCTAATCGAGGTTAGCCCCGTAAAGTTGATTACATAAATCAGTAGTCAGCAAATTAATTGAAATGTACATCTCATATATCTTTTTTAAATAACACATATAAATTATTCACAAACACAAAAATAGTAATAACAATAAAACAACAACAACAATAATAACGAATAACACGTGAGCTAAAAATAAATAAAAAGAATAATAATGACCTTCATGAACATTCTGAAATTGATTTTCAAGTTGGTATTTCCAATTAAGCAATGCCCGACCAAAGCTTCTGCAACTGGTTATATTCCTTAATTCTTTTGGCAAATTATTCCATATAACAGGTCCTGAATATGAAATTGATTGTTTCCCCAGATTGGTATTACTGATTGAAAATTTTAAATTAGATTTCTCTTTGTTTCTTGTATGATAAGGGTGTTATAGTACTGAAAAATAATCAGATAAAGTATGAGGCACACGGTTATATATTATATCATGCATAAAAATACCAATTACATAGCGATATTCTTTGAAAATATCTAACACTTTAAGATCATAAAATAAAGGAGCAGAGTGATATCTCGAACCTTTGAAAGTTACTCTCTCTCCATTCGTTTCTGAAGCAGACAGGATTCAGATTTGTCTTACATGTAGCACCCCAAACTTCTAATCCATACGTTATATGGGGTAAAATAAAAGAATTATATGACATGACCATAATTTTTCTTGACACGAAGTGTCTTAATCTATACAATATTCCAGTCTTTTTAGTAAATTGCATACATTATCAATGTGTTTCTTCCATGTCGAATTTCCGTCTATAGTTGTTGACTCAACTGACTCTAAATGGTTTCATTAATGAGCAAATGACCTGATATTGAGAAATGTCTTTTTTCGATTTTTAAATAACATGTAATTAGTTTTTTCGTATTTATTGTAAGTTTGTTTGAGTTGCACCAATCTGTAACAGCTTTCAGGTTACAGTTGACTTCTGATAAATCAATATTACGTTGATCATACTTAAATGTATATGAAATAGATTAGAATCATCTGCCAATAAGCGAAAATTGAAATAATTTGATGAATTTGGTAGGTCATTAATGTAGACAAGAAATAATGTCGGGGCCTAATACCGAGCCCTGGGGGACGCCGCATGAAATAGATTTATAATCAGATTTCACACAGTCGTAAGTTACAAATTGTTGTCTGTTTGTTAAGTAATTCTTAAACCACTCTAACACTATTCCCCGAATTCCGTAAAGCTCCAGTTGTTGTTGTTGTTGTTTTTTTTAAAGAATAGAGTGATTTATTTGATGTATTTCATATCAGAGTCAAACTTTTTTCATTTTTTTTTCTTCTTCTCTAAATTTGCATTTACTTCATCCAAGGTCCTGGAGGGGGTAGACCGACAACCCACGAGTCCGACATTAGCATGATTAGCAAGAGGTTCACTATAATTATATAGACCGACAACTCACGAGACCGACATTAGCATGATTAGCAAGAAGGGAAGATATAGAAAACTATCGGTCTTGTGATTGTCGGTCTAGTGAACCCTAAAAACATGTTGTTAGAAGGCCCGCGAGACAGGCATTGTCAGTCTCATTGGGCTGTCGGTCTCTTGGGCTGTCGGTCTCGTATAGGCTGTAGCCCTCATACCTCGTTTACTAGAATTAGTAAAGGATTTACCAACTTCTCCCCTCCTGTCCTTCATCAATGAATTTTATTCCAATAACTTTTCATTCCCAGCTTAAATTGCTTGTAGATACGAAGTCGTAAAGATTTTTTTAAAAGTTATTTCCCATCAAAGGAGTGTTTGACGATACGTCTCCCTTTGTGTTTGAAGAAATGATTTTTAGACAATTCCAAAATAATATAATGATGATTGATTCCAGTGATTCCACCTAGCAATTTAATTTCGAACTCACTATTTCGGCTGTTCAGTGTATAGTCTTAGCCTCCTGAAAAAAAAAGTTGTTAGTATCTCAGTTATAAGAGAAACCAAATACCAGTGCATGTTATGGGGGGCACTCGTTTTTCCGAAGGTTCGTATTTCCGAAGGTTCATAATTCCGAAACACAAATTTCCCATGCCTGGGGATTCATAATTCCGAAAATGAAATAGGGTTCGTAATTCCGAAAATGAAATAAGGTTCCTTAAAAGGAGGGAGGGGGAACCAAAACGACTGAGCAGCCCCTTCCCCCATCTCCATATCAAGGGTCAAAAAAAGGGAAATAGATTAAAGAGAAAAGAAAACTATTACAGAATAAGAACCAGTGAATTATCTTATCCTTATGATGTTCTATGTTTTTATCCTTCTTTCATTTCCTCTTTCTATCTACAACATAACATAATGAAAGATAGAATGCAAAGATAAAAGAATAAAACATAGAATAACATAAGGAAAAAAAAAGTGAAGAGGAAAATAACATAATATAAGGAAAGACAGAATTATCTGGGGTTCGCCTGATAATTCTATCTTTCCTTATGTTATCTTCTAGATGGAATGAGGAAATGAAAGAAGGATAATAATTATACAAAGAATAAGGAAAGGTAGAAAGAGAAGAAGATAGAAGGAAAAACAAAGAATAACGTAAGAAAAATTTATTCGGCGGCCGCCAGATAATTCACTGGTTATTATTCTGTAATAATTTTCTTTTTTCTTTTATCCCTCTCCCTTTTTTTTGCACCCTTGATATGGAGGGGGGGGGGGGGAGATGCACCGTCGTTTCGGTCCCCCCCCCTCCTTTTTAGGCGGGTCCGCTCGCTATTCATAAGAACCGCTATTCATAGAAAACCGCTATTCATTTAACTCGCGCTATGAATAGCGGTCCTTATGCGTAGTTATGAATAGTGGTCCTTATGAATGGGTGTCCCTATGAATTGCCGTCCTTATTGGACTAGCGAGGTTCCCCCTTTTTAGGTACCTTATTTCATTTTCGGAATTTTATGAACCCTATTTCATTTTCGGAATTACGAACCCTGTTTCATTTTCGGAATTACGAATTCTATTTCATTTTCGGAAATACGAACCTTCGGAATTATGAACCCTCTTTCATTTTCGGAAAAACGAACCTTCGGAATTACGGACCTTCGGAATAACGAACCTTCGGAATAACGAACCTATCGGAATTAAGAACCTTCGGAAATACGAACCTTCGAAACGGCTGCTTTCCCATTGCCTATAATGGGAATAAGAGAATTCAGTAGCAACGAGTTAAAAAGAAATTCTTCTATTTTTTCTTTCGAGGCAATCGACTTCTTTCTCTCCAAACGAACGCCATCCCATGTAGGCTGCAGCCTCCCAGAGTATTTTTAAGGGTTACAATATTCGGGCAACCATCACACCACATTGGGCAGGGAGGTGCCTAGAATAATTTAAAAAAAAAAAATCTTATCGAGTATATTTTGATGGCAAATAAACAATTTACCCAAATAAAGTGTCATTTTGTTTTTGCTCGCTCACTTCGTTCAGTTGCACAAAGGCGTCAGCGTCCCTCCAGAAAATGTGCCCATATACGCCTCTATGGTGATCCCTTCAAAATTTCTCACCCAAGTCCATTATGTTTTTTTGCTGCTAATGGGGCATTTCATAATATTTTCTGTATTAATTTGGAGTCATTTGTATTTCATCCCAGCTGTTAGAGATGTGTAAAAGATCCCCTTGATCCATTATGCTTTATATTCTTGTAATTGTAAAATCAATTATCGTAAAAAGTATATTTTCCTGTTCAACCTGTCATTTACTTTGATCCGAAAAATCTTTTATACCCATCTATACATCGGGTATTAAGTTCATATAGCTGGAGTGGATCCGGGGACAGGCCTTGGGGTCCTCAAAACTTTTCTTTTGCCTGTCTTTTTTTTTTTTGGGGGGGGGTGGGCATTGGAGACCCCGTTTCTCATTCTTGTAAAAGTTTTTTTTGGGGAACTGGACCCCCTTTTTGCTCGATATTTTTTTTCCCTTTCCCTTTCCCTTTCAAATTTTCTGGAAATTTTCTGGAATTGGATACAGGATGTTGTAAAAGATTTACTAACAAGCACCAAAAAAAATATATAAAAAAATGGTTATCAGATTTTGGGGGTCCAGTTTTTCTCCACAATTATCTGACAAGCAAAAAAGAAAAAAAAAAAGAAGAAAAAAAAAAAAGACCATCAAAGGGAGGGCCGGGGGCACGGGTCGGAAGTGCTCCCTCAATTTGACACAATCTGGTAACATTTTAGGAAAATTTTAGAAAAAAAACTTTTTGGAGAGAATTTTGGAGAATTTGGAGTAAAGAGACACCCTAAGACCCACTCACGGGACCATCACTATATGGAGCTGTGTCAATTTCGGCCTGTCACGACCTCAAAGTTGAAGAGGTAAAAACACCAATATAATCTGCAAAATTTTGAGAAAATGTTTTCTTCTACATTTTAGAATGATGGAATATCTAATTTCATGCCAGATCCTTTGATAGGATCTTTATCATCTTGATCAAGTGAAATTTTCAGGCTGTTTTTGGTCGGTGATCTTGCTCCTCTGCCGCACACATAATTATGTGCAAGATATCACACACTTGCCATGGGAGGCATTTGCTCACGGTATGAAGGTACTGAGTGCGAGGTTATCTCCAATAACCTCGCATATAAGTGTGAGTGCCTAAGACCCTGACAATCTTTTTGTTTTTATTTTCTTTTCTTTCTTTTCCCTTTCTTTTCAGAGAATTTGGGATGGTCTAACATAATTTGGCATAATTTAGCACAATGTTCCGTTGGTTCCTAGCATAATTTAATTTCTGGTGCTGGTCACACTGCCCCCTCCCTTTATTTTGTACAAATCCCAGGGGGTCCATCCCTCATATATTGCGGCAAAGTTATTTTCAATAACTTGCAAGGAAATAATTTTCCTCCTAAATGTTTCCATTTTCATCTCTTTATCTTCCATAAGACTTTACAGTATTATTTTCACTTTATATAAAAAGATATACTATCAAAAGTAACATAGAAATTTATTTATGATCGTGATCAACACAATTTTGTTGTTCATTTAATTCATGGTGTTGAGTTGCCTAGAGAAAAAAATAGCCCCCCCCCCCCCTTTTTTTTTTTTTTCGAGCGAGTCGTTTTTGTGTACCCAATCCGAGATCGAGAACCGGAAGTATATCCGAGATATCGATATCAGCTGTACGATTTGCGAATTTGAAGCTAGATATCGAGCGAGCGATGTTGTCGACAGATAGAGTACCTTCAAGAATCTGAAGAAAAATTCCTTTTAGAAGTCCATCCCAATCTTTAATACGTAAGTGATTGTTGGTATTTTAGAGATATTGTGAATTATGATGAAAAGTTTTATGTGCTGGTGTGAGTGGCTGTCATCATAGTTATTTGTTGAGCAAAGTCGGTGTCCTCTGCTCCGCGGCTGCCCTGCATTTTTTCATCGTGAAGTTTATTGCGCCGTGCCCAGCCGGTCGGGCCACGCTGCGGCAGTGGGACCGACCAGCCATACGCGCTTGATGTTTCATTGTTTGAAATATGGCATAAATTAAACATCAAGCCATACATGAGCAGCAGCATCCCCAACGGAGCTCTAAGTAAACAAATAATTCAGTGGGCAGGATACATCCATTTCCATTTACGTTGAACCTTGCAAACCACCCTCCGACTTCGGAGTTTGCTCAACATCATGACATGAAACATGCTTTAAAAAGCCTAAAATGTTTCCTTTCTAGCCCATCCGACCTTTTCGGATCATGAGAAATATGGAGAAAAAAAAATTATGACAGTAACGATGTGGATTTACTTGCTGTTTACGTGCAGCTTTCGCTGTGTGATTAGCATTGCAAAGTAGACGCCAGTTTGGCAGAGAATGTGCTGCAGTTGGAGTGCAAGGCAGTGCACTTATGGCAGTGCAACGCTGAGCTGTTCCGATGTGGCATTCTAAATTGTGTTAATATCTCGCATGTGTATATACTGCCATCTCTGCAACCACTAGGAACGTATTGAGTGGGGATTATATGAAAGACCTGTAAAAAGATCTTGAAAATTTGACCCCATATTATCAAAAGAGTTCCATTGATATTCTTTGCAACTTAGCTTAGAAGTTAGAGGGAGTAGATGTGGATGATCTGACAGAGAAAGTGAAGTGAGTGAAAGAGAAGAAAAGGCAGGAAGAAAGAGAGTGAGAGATGTAGTGAGTCCAAGAGGGAAAGGGAAATGATGAATAGAAGAAGTCTTTAAGAAGGTCCACTCGACGTACTCCTACATGTAGACATGCATTTTAAACTACATGACTTTGTAACATCCAGAGAGAAACAAAATAAGAAAAACTGTAGGAAAAACATATAAACAGGTGACTCAGAGTGAACAAACTTGTACATGTAGAAGCCTTTCTTCATAAAAATGAAGCAAGCATGCCATTTTGAGACAGTTTGACAAAGGATGACAAAGTTGGGGACCAGCACAGTGAATTGTTCTTAAAAGCCTGAATTCACAAAGGGGGTTTGGTTTAAAGCATGGTTTACACCCCCTCCTGGGTTGTTTACATGTATATCTGATATGTATTTTCTTTGAGTGCGCGCATGGGCAATTTGCGTTTATTTACGCTCCTTTTAGTATGCTTACGGAGGTTTAAACCTTACCCATGGTTTAAACCTCCTTTGTGAATTCGGGCCTTAGAGACTGGAATTCTTGCAAATAAGAGATATAGAAATATGATTTTGAGTGAGTATTGTAAGAAAGAATTTTAGAGTTGAGGCTGGTGTAAAGAGTTTTCTGTGTCTGGAATTAATGAAGCGTGCAGTTGATTTTTAACTTACACGAATCAAATACTTTAAAGACTACAAGAAAAGCCTCTGTGGTGAAACAAAAAGATGATTTACAAATTACCCTCACTGTTAACCCATTGCGGCATTGCCCACGGGAACCGGGTAGTCCCTGTATTAACCCTATGGGAATTTGAGAATTCAGTAGTCAACGGGTTAAAATATATTTTCAATTGGTAGATTCCTGATATTTTTTCATGAGTGGTTGCAGCCCAAACAAAATTACAATTCAAAAAGAAAAATGTAAATGAGAGTAAAAAAAGAGATCTTATATCCTGGCAAAGATATTTCATGTACATACATGTACATGTACATGTAAAAGGGAGAAAAACTGAGCATTCAAGTACTTCACTTTCATTTTGGAACCCCAGATTTTTTTAGCAGAGTATGATTGGAAAGCCTTTGAATTAATCTTGCAGAAATACGAATAGAACTTTGAAAGTTATTTAGCAAGAAGAAAGCTGCAAAATATGTTACAAGTTGTGTTAATTTACCCCAGCTTGAAATGATTTACAGTACTAGGCTAGCAAGGTGGGCGAGTGGTACATGTACATGTACATGTAATATCTTTGTATCAGCACTGACAGTGTGATTTGTATTTGTACTGTAGAGCAAACTCCTTGACGTTACAAGTAAAGTGTATAAATAGTAAAGGCCTGTACATGTAGGCCTTAATATTTAAGGGTACCAATCACCAAAAAATATTTTACTCTGTATGTTAGAGGTTCCCTGGCATTCTGTATTCCAAATATGGGCTTCGAGTCGACTACTCAACGCACCCATATGCGCTCGCCAAGATACATGTAAGGGCTTGCGCGGAACCCAACTCGGAGGTTCCACGCGAGCACCTTCATGTTATCCTTTATTTCCTTCATACTCCTAAGCAGGTGACTTATAGAATTTCAGATAAAATTCTTTGAGGTTAATTTTATACTTTCTAGCGGTATAACAAATTATTTTTTCAGGTGGTTGGTACACTTTAACTCACATTGTTAGTTATCTTTTGGGATGCTGATACATGTATCTTGCCATGTAGGCAATATTAAAGCATATAATGATAATGGAATAAGCCAAAAAGTGATATTGTGCAGCCCTATGGCCTATTCCCAAATGATAATTTCTGCAGCTACATGCACAGTTCATGTTGTTGCATCAGTGTAAAAAGGGGATAACTGCCATGTTATGTCAGTATTAAAGTGTTATCCCTTTTTAAACTGATGTAACATTGTACATAATTTGTTAATTAATCTCGTGAATTCAAAAAATCGGAGTCGTGGCAGTATACAGTAGCTCTCTTTATCTCCATTTTAATAGAACAGTGATATTTTCAAGTACTCTCCTAATGAGTATTAAAACCAATTCTCATTCCCCATTTTTAGCAGATGAAATGTTCTTCCATTGGGGGGAAAATTATAAATCTCATTCTCGTTCCCAATCTCAACATATGAAATGTTCTTCCGTTGGGGGGAAGAAAAGTGGAAATCATCCAATAGCAAATGTTGAATATTGGAGCACCAATAATAACCTGATTGCTCTATACAGAACTATTGATGCATTCCTAATTCGTCTGTCAATTCATCTTGTTTTGTGCCCCAGTTACTTACTTTCATAGAAAGCCAGCTAATTGCAGGAGCGTCATTCTGTCTGGACAATAATAAATAGCTTTGTATGGACGATGATAAATATGTCATTTACTCCTCTTTTTGGTTTGAATGGTATCTGTACTCTCTCACATGTATGACATCAGATTAATCTGTATAAACAGAACTCTAGTGAGTAAAAGTTGTTGGTTTTTACCGAAGAGGTCTTTTAAGGTTTTTTTTTAGAACATTGTGATTTCTTTGCAATCATTTTTTATTTATTTATTTATTTTATTTACTAGCACTATTATAGAGCTTTCCAGAGCTCTCTATGTACAGTGTGTCCCCCCCAAAAGATAACAGTTGCGAAAAGTCTCCCGAAATAAATATTTAAAAATATTTGTAGAAAATTTTCATACCTGTGGATAGATTAGGGTCTCTTCTATCAAATGACACCAAAATATCTGGCAATATTTTGAGCTCGAGTGAGCAAAAGCAACTTTTGCGAAAGGGTGCAAATTCCAGACTTGACAAGAATTGGTATTTTGTGCTGGCTAGTGTTAACAAATTTGAGAACCGTAAAAAGTTTACAGTTGGAAAAAGTCTCCCCAAATGAACATTTCAAAATATGTTCATAAAATTTTCATACCTATGGATAGCTTAGGGTCTCTCCTATCAAATGACACCAAAACATCTAATGATATGTAACTCTTCAGTGAGCAAAAGCCATTATTGTGAAATGGTGCAAAATCCATGGTTGACAGAACTTTGTATTGGTTCTGTTTGGTATCACCAAAGTTAAGAGTCTTGAAAAGTCTTAGAAACTTTCATATCCTGATCATTAAATGGCAATTTATGAAAGAACAGGCTTTGTTTTCTGTATGTCTTGACATATCCCATCGAAACTTTATGGCTGACTGAGAAAACCAGCTTGAATTAAAACCTTGCCGAAAATAATATTTCAAAACACTCAATAAAGCAGTTAACTGCTCACTGAAAGCATGAAAATATTGATGAGATGTACGTAAGGACATACAGAGAACAGAACCTCTTCTTTAATGAATAGTCTATTTTTGATCATATGAATATTTACATACATGTATAAGCCTTTTCATGACACTCAACTTTGCTGATACGAGTCAGAAGAAATACCAATTCTTGTCAAGTCTGGATTTTGTACCCTTTCACAAAAGTGGTCTTTGCTCACGCAAGCGTAAAATATCGCCAGATCTTTAGGTGTCATGTACATGTAATAGAAGAGACCCTAAGCTATCTGACACAGATATGAAATTTTGCTTCAAATATTTTGAAATATTTATTTGGGGAGACCTTTTCTGACTGTTAACTTTTTTCTGGGATGCAAGTAGTATTGTTCTCACTGTTATTGATATCAATTTACATTGCTTTTGCAAGTAATTAGGTGAATATGAATTAGAGGAGCATCACAAACAAAGAGCGTGAATTACTGCCTAATGCCTGTACTCTTGTTTCAGATTTCTTTCATTGGTGACATACATGTAGGGTTATACATTTAGACTCCACACGAACCTTTTCACTGGCAGTGTAGTTTGAAATGTTCAGTGCCCGATGTGCTGTACATGTACTAGGCCCCAGTTTGAATTTTTTTTCTTTTCTTTTCTTTTCTTTTTTTAAGGGAGGGGGATCCAGACTTGAAATATGGGGGCCATCTGCATTAGATACCTGTTAAGCATTTAGCAATAATGCTGTTCATGATTTCTAGAGTTTTTCTCTCTTTTTAATTTTCAGGCACATTTTTCTGACGTAACCAACCTCTGTTTACATAACATGTTCATGTACATGTACATTTACATAGTACATTTTATGTCTTGTTAATAAATAGATTGATTGGCCAGAATTCATGAAAGAGGTTTATTTCAAACCTCTGCCATGGACTAAATAATCGTAAATAAGCGTATCATACATGTACATTGTACAAGCGCATTACTGTCCGCCCATCGGACATGTGCGTACTACGCTTACGGTGGTTGAAACCATTCTGGCCATTATGTTTAAACAGAAAACTATATCTATCATATTTGTTTGCAAATAGTGGATCATTCCACGCCTACATGTGTAGCGAAATCAAGCTTTGGACAAGCTTCAAGCAAAAACTCTTGTTAATTAAAGTTGAAATTTTGTGCAAACTACTCAGTAAATATGCATCAAATTATCAACATACTGATGGAAGAACTTGTATAATATCAGAGTCCTCTCATGCCATGTACATGTACATGTATACATGTACATTGCTGCATACCCACACCTTTTAGAATTTATGGGTCAATATTACCTCGAGCTGATGACTGTTATTTTTCTGTCACAAACAAGTAACGTGATAAAATGGACATGCTTAAGGACGTTCATCAGTTATGTTTGTGCGCACCTGAGCTGCGCATCCTGGCTGGTTGTGTTACGCCATCACAACACCGGGAGAGTATTACGCGCAGTTAAGACAATGGATACGCACATTAAACACAATGCTTAATAATGGGTCCGCAAGTGCTGAAGAACCCGGTAAAAATAGATGAAATCACTAATTCTGTTCCTGTGAAAAATATACCAAATATTAACCAGCTTGAGTTGAAAGATACATGTAACATTCGATGGCCCGTCATGAATTTTCTATAGGCAAAGTTAGTCGTATAGGAAAAAATTAAAGATAGATGTCCTTTGGAATTCATAGTCATGGTCATCTACCTTCCATTTTTTGTACACTAACTTAGCGAAGAGAGCGGGAGAAAGAAAGTCAAATATATGCCGAAGAATCATTTGAAAGAGTGTGTTTGATTGTCATGTGAAATGTTAATTCACTCTTTGTACGTAAAATATAGACAATTATAGCCTATGTCGTTACTGTGACAATTATGTTTGAAATAGTCGTGAACAGGCGCGCCAGAAGGATTCCATCTTTTTTTTGTTTTCTTTCTTTTTTTCTTTTTTTCTTTTTTTCTTTTTTTTTTTTGTGGGGGGGGGGGACACTCTGAGGGGCCCCACCTCACACGAATATGGGGCACACCTCAAATGCTTGCTAACTGCTTACAGCCCTACTCCCCCCCACCCCCGATCAAGCACATTCCCGCCCCGCCTTTTCTTCCATATTTGGATATATTTTCAAAGTGCGAAGTTAAGAATTTTTCATTAAAAAAACACGCAATATTTGAAGCACTGTAATCAGCCATTGTTTTTCAATATCCCTTCTTACACCTGGGTTATTTTATTTCTAAATTTTTGTTTACAAAATTTTTAACACTCTTTGGTATACCGGTACCTCGCTGCCCGAATATGAGGATATTCAAAAAAGTTGCTTTCATAATATTGAAATTTGCATTCAAGAGAAACTTTACGCACACAGGGAGGTCACAGCTTACTTAGAATTGTGACTTACATAACATTAAAGATATAGTTATATATATATATATATATATATATAATTATATAGATAATTATCTTGCCACGGAACGGGAACAAAACGAGGAAAGCCCCTGCCCCACACATACAGTGTCAATAAACACTGCATTTATTGAAATGCGAGGGATCGTAGCTATCGATTTAGAAAATTAGATTATTCAATGTTGTACATGTAACTTCGTATTTTAGAGCACAAAAAATGTTTCCATTGTTAAACTGCAAAATGGACTTGTGAGGAGAATAGAAACGACACCTTTCCTTCTTTTTAGGCACAGAGAAGCACCTGCCACACCCATGCGCTTCGGGGCGTTGTAATAGAAGAGATATGGTAAAGTCAAATAATCAATTAATGTGAGAGGAAGTGTAGCGACCGAGCGAAAAATGGGAATGTAGAGGCATTGTATATTAGAGCTAACGTTGGCAAAAGAATTTTTTTTTACATTGTTTAACATTAAAATAATTTTTCTTTCTTGCGAGGGGCCCCTCCGAGGGGACAGAACAGATTATTACAAGCAAGAAAATTAAGATTATTGCATGTTGAAACCTTGCATTGCACATCACTAGAAAATTATTCGTTATACCCCTATCCGCCCCCCCTCCTTTGATAGTATGAAAAATATGCCACCTCGCTTTTGTCGCCACTGGTAGACAGTATTAATACTTGAGATACATTGCTCCTATCTGCATGTAAGGAAGTGGAACGACCATGTGATGGTGATACCTCGCCTCTTGGAACACTAGAAAGCTGATCGCAATACTGCAAGTTTTATTGTCTTGTTGGGGGGGGGGGGGGGGTAGGGAGCAAAATATACGATAGACATGGTTTTTAAATGTTAAGAAATATTGCGTCTATTAATATAGTAGGGACCGTAGTGACAGAGTGCGAAAATCGTTTATTTTTATACTGAAGGTTTGCATGATTATTAGATCGCTGACAATAGCTGGGTGGGTTAGGGTCAAAATTTTGGATTATCTGGACACGGCGGACAAAAGTACCATTTTTGGTGTGAAGCTTAGAGTATATGAAATGATTGTGAGCAAGTAAATTCACACTGTGAAATCGATCATCACGTATGTGAACACTTTGTGGCAAACCACACTGTGGAGGTGTCCACAGTGTGAAATCATCTTCACACTGTTAAATTCGAGCGTTTTAACGTTGTGAATAACATCTTCACAGAGTCGACTATGTGAACACACCCTGAACACACTGTGGGACACTTTTTTTCTTTCCGGCAGGGATGGTCGTGAATGTACCAAATTTCAGTTACATGTCTGATATAGGCAATCGTCTATGTTTTGTGTGTAAAGTAGTAATAATTATTTCCGACGAGAATTTGAAAGTTTAAGACGCTCCGCTACACGGGGGCGCTGCTAGCACAAAAACCAGTACATTGATCCCCCTTTTTCAAGCTCTCTCCTCCTTCGGTATACTTTTCTCTACAAATCTGGAAACTTTGGTGAAAATGACATGGATTTTGAATGTACAGCAGAGTTAGTTTGCACCCATCCCCTTCCTAGACAGTTCCCAGCAATTTTTTTGCGAGTTATGGAAGTTTTTTACTCCTTCCGCCACATGAGGGCGCTGCTAGCACAAAAACCAGTACATGGATTCCCCCCCCCCCCCCCCTTTTCAAGCTCCCTCCTCCTTGGTGTACTTTTCTCTACAAATTTGGAAACCTTGGTGAAAATTACATGGATTTTGAATGTACAGCAGTGTTAGTAAGCACCCATCCCATTCCTAGACAGTTCCCAGCCATTCTTTTGTTAGTTATGCAAGTTTTTGACTCCTTCCGCTACATGAGGGCGCTGCCAGCACAAAAACGAGTACATGGACCCCCCCTTTTTTTTTCTTAAACTTTCTCCTCCTTCAGTATACTTTCCTCTATAAATCTAGAAAAATTGAAGAATCTGGCATGGATTTTGAATGTACAGGAGAGTTATTTCGAACCAATCCAATTCCTAGACAGGTTCCCAGCCAGCATAATGCAAGTTTTGCGAGTTTTGCAAAGTTTTTGACTTCTTCCGCCGCCTGAGGGCGCTGGTAGCACAAAAACGAGTGCATGGACCCCCCCCTTTTTAAAACTTTCTCCTCCTTCTGCATACTTTTCTTTACAAATCTGAAAAAATTGACGAATCTTGCATGGATTTTAAATGTACAGTAGAGTTATTTTGAACCCATCCCTTACCTACACGGGTTCCCAGCCAGTTTTTGCGAGTTTTTTGAGTGTTTAACTTCTTTCGCCACATGAGGGCGCTCGTAGCACAAAAACGAGAGCATGGACCCCCCTTTTTAAACTTTTTCCTCCTTCACTATACTTTTCGCTACAAATCTTGAAAATTTGATGATAATGACATGGATTTTGACCGAATAATGGGGATTTTTATATGACACTGGGAATTCTGAGGCCTATCAGTGGCCAAAATGCTGCGATGACGTCATTCTATACCTGACATCCAATCATGACAAACTTCAGTGTCCCATAGAAAAAAAGTAAGCACATGGACCTATAATTTTCTATGCTTTTTGGGGCTTCTCATGGACCAAAGTAACTGCATGCAAAATTTGGTGAAAATGACATGGATTTGACTTTAACTGTGGAATGTCCTTAATAAAACAACTTTACTTTGTAATCTCTACTTTATCTTTTTGGGCAAGCCCAAGATAAATCTTGGAAGCTTGTCGTCTTTGTCGATAATAAGTGTCACAACTTTAACACTTTGATTACGTGAAGTTTACACCCTTGCCCACACTCTGTAAACTTCATTCAGACATCGTAGAATGAGAAATTCTCTCATGTTGTAAACTTCAAGTTTACTTGAAACAATGACTCATTTACCACGATGAGGGTTCATTTCGGCCCAAAACAACGATGCCCGTTGTTCTGAAACTACAAGCCGAGCGATCATCATTGTTAACACCGGAAGTTAATACTGGTTGTGTGTACTGTACACATACAGATCCTGTATTCATAATTTGTGCGAAGGGTATGACCTGTAAGTTAACATGAACAGAGAGGTCATTGTTAACTACGAGCTTGCGAAACTTAAAGTTCATTCTGTCCACACGGTCCGAAATTGTGACGGACGACACCCCCGCTACTCTTGGTTTCAGCGTTAACCACGTTTCGAAACTTTCGAAACTATGAGTCCGTTCATACAGTCTGAAACTACAAGATAGCTACAAGTTAACGTAAAGTTTTGAAACTACGAGCAAAAGTTAAAGTTTAGCTCCCTTCGTGTGAACCTGACTACTAATAACTATCAAACTTTATTTGTCATCTTGACCATGTCTAGAGTTAATTTGGTTGGACTCTGTAGGGTTTCTCACACTATCCAGTTCAGGAAAGAGTGCTCAGGAGAGTACATGTATTTGTACCAGTTCAGAATTTGAAATACATGTATCCTGATTAATTTTTACATTCACACCAAAATTACCTAGTACATTGTACCTGTAGTGCAGAAAGTAGTCCAGGATATTTTTTTTTTGGTTTTGTATTGCTCAAGCAAACTTGGTTTATTTGACATCTTAGTTTACTGGCATCAGAGTCGTGCATTTTTTTCTAGCTTGACCTGATTATATTTCCCACCTCGTATCTTTCCCCAGAATCGAGATTGGGACCCCCCATCTGTAACGTGCAGGAGGAGGTTCCAAAGTGTTCTCCTCCAGGCCACAATTTCAATTTTGTTGCTAGGCTAGCATCCTCCAGACCCCACCATGTGACTTGAATCCTCCTCGATCTCTGAATGATGTCTAACTCTAAATAGGCAGGGGCAGATCCGGAATTTTTTCAAGGGGGGAGGGAGAGGGTGAGGCACACACAATTCTGAAAAATATCTGACCCTCTCCCCCCCCCCCCCTCCAAAAAAATGTTGCCACATTTTTCAGATGCCTTTTAAAAAATTTGAAGGGGGAGGGGGCACATTTTTGGTGTTCTTTGTCTACCTTATAAGATATGCCAACATGTTATTCTGACTTTAACTGAAGCAAATCTTAACTCTCATGATCAAAATAATAAATTCTTACTCTATCCTATTTTCAAATATATGTCAGACAAGGTCTACCGACCAGACTAGTTACTAAAGTGCAAAAGGTATGTTGGACCTGTATGTACCATCTTCCCCCTTACCACCCCCATATCGGTCCACTAAATGTTTTAGCGTTAGACATGGCGTTGCGCGCTGTAGTCCATGATTACTATTTGCTGTGCTATAAATTAATAATGGGCGTCGTATCTCGCCTTGCCATCGTGTAATTGGGTATGCCCTTGGGTAGATTTTATTAGGATTCTACCATCATCGCCTGACTAGTCTCTGCAGGAAACTGAAGGATGGTTTTCCCATGGCAGTCCAATGTCTTCTTTTAGTGATGTCTTATTTTCATCTCTTGATTCAGAATGCTCTGAAGTACAAATCATACTGGAGCAGAAAGTGTAAAAATCGTTGCAAAATATGAGTCCATAATTTGTGTTGCAGACAGGACATTGCAAAATAATCATTGAAGTCTCTTAATTGGCAACGCAGAGTGAAATTTATTATCAAAATGTTCATGTACATGTAGGAATTGGCAATTTAATGTTGATATTTTAAGATTTTAGTCACATTGGTTCATTTTAATATAGTGGAGGTGTCTTGGTATAGTGGTTCATTCACTTCTCTCTCAATCAAAAGGTTGAGGGTTTGAATCCCAGCCCGGCACTAATGTCCTTGGGCAAGACATTAATCCACATTTGCCACTCTACACCCAGGTGTAAATGGGTACCCGAAATGCTTGAGCGCTCGCTACATAATTTTCGGCCAAGCTACATGTGTATGACCAGAGTAATAATGTTGGAGAGTCACAACGTAACAGACATGAGGGCGTTTTACATGAAGCCACAATTATCATTATATATTTTTATTTTTTAAAACTACATGTATAAAGTAGTGGAAAATACAAATATTTGGTGCCTCTTTGAAGAGGAAAAGCTGATAATTTAGACCTAAAAGTTACTAAACGCAATGCTAGATGTTGTATGGGTTAATGATGATGGAACAAACTTGTACTTTTGACCTACAGGCCATACATGTACATACATGTACATGTACATTTTTCTACTTGGGCATTTCCATTTTAGAAGACAGGCATATACATGTAAATTGGAAAATAATATCAAGCCTAGTAATCATACCTAATACCCTATAATCATTAATTTATATTTGATTTTGGGTTAATCTTGGAGTACTGTGTTATTCACTGGTCATTGTATGAAAATTTTCATCCAAAAATTGAAATTTCCTCATCATGACCATTGTCTTCCCTTTCTTTTTAGTATCACAACATTGTATGTAATGAGCAAAATTTCATCACTTGTTTTAGTCACTAGGCTGGTAAATGTATATATCTACAGGTACATGTACATGTATGTACACGTACATGTATGCATTTCAATCACTCGCGTTCATTATTGTGAATCTAGTACCATCACTGCACTTCTGATGCACTACTGAGAATTATTTTTAGTAAGAAATGTGAAATTACTGGTAGGAACAAATCTGTTTATGACGAACATGTAAATATGTGACAATTTGATTTTGTTATTTTTTTAGAAAGTGAAATGTTAGATGTAATGTACATGTAGTGGAGAGTACATGTACATGTAGGAAGTCAATAAATCATATATACATGGATGTACATACATGTACAGTGCTATTTTTTTTTTAATCGGGGAGGGGGGAGGGGGAGGGGTCCTGATTGAATTTCTTTTAGGTCTGCAAAAAAAAAAAAAAAAAAAAAAAAAAAATTCAATTTGATGTCATAGAAATATGAATATTGCTTGTGTGTGTGTATGTGTGTGTAATTGGATTTAAAAAAAAAAAAAAAAAAAAAAAAATTGGGCCGATGTTACATTGTATCTTCCATAATCTTTTGAGTCTAGACTCCAGAGAGAAAAATGGAGGGGGCATGTGTACTTGGTACCCATGTAGAGCACCTCTGCCGAGCGTCTGTCATTTCCCAGGTGCCGAGGCCTGACTAATGATTTCATGCACACAAAATATTAAAACTCAGGAATACCTCATAGCTTGACATTGGCTGAAACTATAATACATGTACTATTGTGTAAATATTGTACACTCTATCACTGCAAATGATAAGATGTGAATTTGTAGGAACTTCTATTGCGGAACAGTGATAAGTCTTTCTTCTTCATTTATGATGGTAGAATTTTTGTGTGTGCTTTTTATTGTATATAAAAATGAAATAAAAAAGGACAAAAAATTACAATATTTACATCAGGATACCATTACAAACCAGATCAACATATCCCATGGTAAAGTTGTACAACATCAGTTGCGTAAGAGGTACTACATGTACAGTACATGTAGGTCGAAGTGTCATTAACTTGTAGGAGTGGGTTGCAGTAAATTATGTTTTGATTTCAATTCTCTCGTTAAGAGAGGACATGCAGGGTAGGAGCTGCCTGTGAAGGTAGATATTTTAGTAGGATGTCTGTCGGCATGTTAAGACTAACCCCTTAGTAAACATGATCATAGGATGCCAGCTGACAATGTGCAATGACCTCGTCTTACGTTTCCGTTGACGCAAGAGGAGCTGGAATCAGTTTAAATGCGGTATCCCAAACACAGAATGCACTTTGCTGCATACATTCACGTTTTCATGTGCATGTACATTGTATGAAGATACATGTACACTGTACATGTATACCCATGTGGGGTTACTTTAGCCTTTTAGCCTATTTATAGCCTCTTGGTTTTTTTAAATCTCTAGACGAGTGAGTTTAATTAAGTATGCAGTACTGTGAAGCCAGACACCTTTGCGGGCATGAAATGTTCACAAATTTTGGAAGTGGATCAGATTTGCGAAAGTGTCATGTTGCCAATTTAATGAATCACAGCCGACACAACACAGGATTTTTGGAATTTGCAAAAAGTTTCTTGCTGCGAAATGGCAGTTGTTGACACTTTGTGAAAGTTTTATGATTAAATTTCTGATTTAACAGTACCAGACAATGCTCACTGTCTCCATATTGAGTGTGGGTTGAGCTACACTGTAGTCTACAAGCACTGACTCAATGTTGATAATTAGAAGAACATACACAGAAACAGAAATACACATTCATATATCGGCCTATAATTATGTTTATCAGAATTGATAATTTCAGTTTATTTTCAGTGATAAGATTTGTACATGTAACAGATAGTTTTGGGAAGCCCTCAAAAACTTTTCGTGAGATTTCTTTGATTTTACTAAATAAATAGCAGGGTACTAACATAACTAAGATGCTGTGAAGTTTTTTCCTCAAGTGAAATATTTATTGAATGAGAGGTGAAAAGTAATAAAAATCCCTGGCCCAAAAAAGAGGGTGTGTACAAATTCAAACAACGTGGCCACACACACTACTCACATGAGGATTGCTACATGTGTATCATACGCTACACATGGTGCGAAGCGCTGGGTTTACTCTGCGGGGAACCTTCGGGTGGATATGGTCTTAGCGTGAGGCAGTGAAAAGCCTGTACCAAGCGTTTCTTACAGATATTTACACTAAAATTTGTTCGAAATCGTGAATGGAATGTTAAATAATCTCGTACATGTGTCTTATGATAAAAGGAGAATAGTATGTGACTATGTTAGATAAGTTTCTTGCCAGTATGATTTTTTGCTACCGAGACTGTCTATTAGCTTTAATCTTGACTGAAAATAAGACTAGTGTGAGCATGGAGTTTACATACATGTACATGTATCATAAGAAACATTTGCATTTCCCACCCTCTTGGTGGCACAATATATAGATCGTAGACATTGTACATATAGGTCCACAATAACATTTTCCATTAAAAAGTCAGTTCATGATTAGTGCATGGTACAAATGACCCTGAAATGACCCTGAAATGACCCTGAAATGACCCCAATTAGTATGCGAATATGCATTTGTTTTGGTGGACGCGCTCATTGTTTTACAAGTAAAATCATGCTGGTGCTCACATCATGGTACATGTATGTACATGTATAAAGCGACAGAGTATAGAGGTCAGTTGTGCTCGATACAAATGACCTTTATCCGAAAATTTCGCAAATTGAAATTACGAACTGGCTTATTGCCAAGAATGAAGGATGATAAAGGGTAGATAAATTAGGCAATGTTTCATTTTGATCTATTTGAACATTTGATCATTAATTTTTTTCATACGTAAATAGCATGGAGGCCAATATTTTCCTCAAATCCGAAAGGCCATCTTCTACTAATGTAATTTCCTCCGAAATGCACATTAAATTGTAATCACTATTAGACTTCTTACAACATGTTTTGGATATCTGTCTGACCATAGTATATAGCTTGTTATTCATTCATGTTCTAATGAAGCAATGGCATCTAGGATTACATGTAGCAGTACATGACCCACATCAACACAGGAATGTGGATCCAGTTTACTTTTGGATCCTTCATGATGTCAGAGCGGCTAAATTTAGCTGATATTGGTGTCTGGTTCCTTGGCTGTTTGCAGTCCACCCTACATGTGCACTGTATACCCCATTTACATATAAAGTATACTGGGGGACCACATTAGACATGTTCACCACCTCCCCCCTTCCCCCGCTAATTCGACATGTATGTAATGATGGTGTTTTTATGTTTGTGATTTGGGAGATCAGACTTGTCCATCCATATGGAAAAATAACAAGGGGACATGTACTTGCACACTGCAATGACATTCCAAAATTTTAGAGCTACGTGTAATGATGGGCATACATGATCACCTCATGATATAATGTCCCTACATGTGCATGTACATGTTTGTGCTTCCAAAGAGCTTTGAAAATTATTACTTCAGCTTTAGCTGTGGCTACTGTTACCAGCGCACAGGGTATTTTAAGGAATAGTCCTAACAGGTACTCATTTACCTCACCTGGGTCGAGTGTGGCAAATGTAGATTAATGTCTTGACATACATGTACATGTAAAGGACAGGAATTCGAACCTGGTACCTTGTGGTTCAAACTCTAGAGACTTACATGTATTCACTAGACTGCCAGCCCCTCTACAATGACAGGTCATAGAAAGTGAATTGCGAGTACTCAAACAGTAAAGCTTCATTTTGAGAAAACATCAGTTAATTACTAAGCAGTAAATGCAGAAATATTCGCGGTACATTAATTTTCACGGATTTCGCGCTATTTTCGGCAAGCGCTAAATCTAGAACTTGTGAAAATATTAGCCTGATTTCCTATACAGGTTGAATTGCACGCTTCAGCACATGAATATGTGTTTGTGTATCTAATTCATTTTTGAGCGCGTGTGTGTAGTTGCGCATGCCATATGCATTTGAATGGACTGCGTGTGTGTAAATCAATAAATGGAGTGGGTGTACATGTACATATGAGCGTGTAATTGTGCAGCGCAAATTTAAGAACCCGTGAATATGTTTTGGGGTTGCTCAGCGCAAAAATTTAATCGCGCAAAATAAACTGCGTTTACAGTAGCTACTTTCATACAGGACTTATGATTTTGAAACTTTCGGTTAGCGAAACTTCAAGTTCACAAAACTTTAAGTTAACGAAACCTTAAGTTCACAAAACTTTAAGTTAAGGAAACTTTAAACGAAACAAAGACTCACTAACAACGACGAGGGTTCACACGGGCCTGAAGCAATACATGTAACGCTCGTTGTTCTTAGATTACAAGTCAAGCGATCATCATTTAACATGAACAGAGAGGTCAATGTTAAATGGAAAGTCCACCCTGATATTAAAGTATACCTATCACCTGAAAAACTAATTTGTGTACAGGGAGTACAGCTAGAAAGTATAAAATCAACCTCAAAGAACTTTTTCTGGTATTCTATAGGTCAACAGTTAATGAGTAAGAAGGAAATAAAGGATAACATGAAAATGCTCGCGCGGAACCGAACTCAGAGTTTGGCTCCGCGCGAGCCTTTACATGTACCTTGGCGAGCGCGTACGGGTGCGTCGAGTAGTCTACTCACGAGTCGCTTTTACGTTTACAGAGAGTGTAATTAAAATTGTAATATCTCTTTATAGAATTAATATTTGAAGCCCATATTTTGAATATATGTAGTACATGTATAACGACATGCAACCTCTAACATACAGATCAAAATTAGTTTTGGTGATTAGTACCCTTTTAGTTGTTTTTAAAAGAAGCAGAAAATTTAAAGAAACATATCAATGGAAGTTTGAGCACAATCAGATAAGAAATGTTAAAGGCAGTTATGATTTTTTTTGAAGTTGTATCAATCAAACACAAATGGGAAACTCCATGACGTACCTTGCGAGCTCCTCCACACTTTACCCTGTACTGAAAAATAAAAAATTTTCATTTTCGCTGAAGATAATATTTCATCATATATTCACCCTAGATAAAATCATTTCTATTTTGCTTTTATACAATACCTGTATGATACAAATCTAGTCCTTCATTATAAACAAAGAAAATGAAAATTTATGCATTTTTGTTTATGGAGCAAATGGGAGAGCAGCTCACAAGATACAGTGTACATGTACGTCACAGAGTTGCCAATTTTTGTTTGATTGATTACAACTTCAAACATTCATAACTTTCTTATTTCTTATCGGATTTTGCTCAAACTTTCATTGATCTGTTTATATAATTTTCTGCTTCTTTAAAAACAAACTTGTAATCAGGGTGGACTTTCCTTTTCCAACAACTTTCCTAAACTTAAGTTTATTCTGTCCACACAGTCGCTAACTACGACGGGACCCCCTGCTGGTCTGGCATTAACTCCAAGCTCGCTTGTGGTTCTAGAACTACAAGTAAACTTAAAGTTTTGAAACTACGAGTCTGTTCATACAGTGTGAAACTACAAGATAACTTAAAAAATTTGAAACTACACGCGAAACTTACATGTACATGTATAGTTAGCTCCCTTCATATGAACCTGACTATTATTGTGGTACAGTTGAGGCCAGCCAAATGTAAACAAAAATGACGAAAACTTGCAGCAAACTGCAACCCCTGAAAACTGCAACCATGTTTCTTTACAATATTTCTTGAAATCTGGAAGTTTTTCTTCTTTGTGCCTTTCTATAAAAGTTTATTCAATATTCACTCACTTTCTACATTTTACATGAAAGAACCACAACAGTTTAAGTGTATGCATGTGCTGATATGTGAACTGGTCCATGCTCATGCATGCTACAAAAAAGCATAGTGTGAAAGGAAACATTTATGATCTGTGACACAGCCATTAAACACACATTGCCCAGGTTAAGAAGGAATTATTAATCTATTAGAGGCAGAAAATGTATTTCAGGCATATTGAGCAAGACAGTTTGCTTGTGGCATTCAAATCAGTTTAATTAGATGCCTGTTATTGATTTCCTCCCTATAAGCAACTATTGTACATGTACATGTATGACAGAATGTGTATCCAGTGCCTACATGTAGATATTGTTGTACCATGTATTCCTGTATATATATTTTGCACAGTGCTTTTGAAATTGAAACTTAAAGTTTTATGTACAAGTACATGTCCTTGAGTATATGCTAGAAAATGTTAAGATATCTTGTTACAATTATCATGTACTGTACATAAATGTACATGTACATGTATAGCTAAAAATTCTTTATAATGAGACTGTGTAATATAAAAACATTTTCATAATTTGTCTGAGAGTGAATGCTTTGCTATACAGTGTGTCCAAGAAAAAAGAAAACCCGATTTCATGGCAGAAATTTTCTGTCACGATGAAAAATTTCCTTAATGAGACATGTATGAAAAGCTCTGCTTCTCTTCTTTCATTTGACATACATGTACAACTTATTATTCATTTATGTATGTAATTCATGCTTGGCAGAATTAAAACAATGGAAAGTGGTGCTATCAAAATTTCATTTGCATGCACACATTGCAAATTTGAGAGAGTTTATAGGGTAGTAAACTTAATCATTTTGAAAAAAGAAAAAGAAATTTCTGCCCTGAAATCCGGTTTCCCTTTTTCTAGGACACATTGTATTATACAGTACCGTAGATCATGATTGCTGCACATGAAAAATCTTCATTTTCTAGATTTCGTTATATCTTCCAAAAGAAATGGTATAGAAGAAAAATAATCTACGTGTATGTACGTGTATGTCAAGGAGATGTAAATAACTAAATATCTCACTAATGAAGTTTTTTAGATTGAGAAATTTAAGAATTAAAAAAAAAATTATGTAAAACTACAATGTACATCTGCACAGCACATTTCAGTCTGGACCCCATCTTTGTTATGAAGGGTTATAGTTTAAGATTTCTCTCAATATTATCTCTGATAATAATAATGACATTTTTTTTATTTCCCAGGCTAGCCTCAGAACATTCTCCCTGAGATCCTTGCAGTCATATTATTACTCCAGATTTATCCTTTCCTGACAAAACTAAAAACTTGACCCCTTTCCATCCCCTCGAAATGAATAAATCGAAATAAAACGTGAATAAATAAATCGACCCATGTTTGTGTTTGTGCCCTTCTGCTGGGCTCACAACAGTTTGTTCAAGCTTGAAAGTTTTTTTTTATAGAGGGAGCTACATGTACGTGTGCATGTACAGTATCTGGTTATTTGCTAGATTTAAGCTTATGATGCAGAAGAAGAAATGAAGGTTTCTGTTAGTACAACATCATCTCATCCCCATCTTTGAGATTGTGCACACTAATCGGATCATCGGCTCAAATTGTGCGTACAAAGTAGATTACAAATGAAGTTTTTTTCTTGTATCTGTTTGTACATGTATGTAACAGTCACTTCTATCCTTGATATTCTCAGTCCAACACATACTCTATCGTGTATGTGACACTTTGGCTCTCTCATGAAATGTCCATTAACAGATTGGACTTCTTAGTCCTCTTAGGACATCAGTCAAGACATCTCCTCACAGCGCATTATCTCCCGCTCATTTCGCCACTACCCGCTTCCGTCTGCCTGACCAGGCCTGCATCACTTTTCATCACGTTTTAATTTCTCGGGGGCAAATTAAATTGTCCGGCCGCAGCGGAAGGGAGCATGCAGTCTCGCTTGACTTCGTTCTTGTACATGTCGTACATGTACATGGGGTGCTGCTGTGTGTTTGTTGCATCTGTAAAGCATGACTGTATTAACCCATCAGAGACAAGGATATTCATAAGGTGAAAGGAATCAGAGTTGCTTCTTCCACTTGGCAACATCTTAATAGAAATACACTGCAAACTGTATATAAAGACCTCTCAAGGGAGGTACAAGAAAAGTGGTCTTTTTTAGGCAGGTGGCCTTTAAGTGTATCCATGTTCATGTTTGTTATAGACAGGTTTCATTGAGAATTACTATTCAAGGGACACAAAAAATGTTTTTGCAGGTGGTCATTTAACCAGGTGTGACTATATGTACATGTACAATGTGCATGTACATGTATCTGTTTGTCTGTCTGTCTGTCTGTCTGTCTCTGTCTTTCTCTTTTCTCTTTCTCTGTTTGCTCTTTTCATTGTCAGCCTTATCATTGTTCTACGATTAAATAGTGGGTGTACATTGTAGAAATACTCCATTAAAACTGTGAACAAATATTGATTGATAGTTACATTTGTTTCTATTTCTTCTTTTCTTTTTTTTAGAGAGAGCTCTTGCAGTATTTCAACCAACATCCTTGTGTGATTACATCAAAGCCCTTGTAAATCACCAGTAGAGGTCGTGATTGAAGGTGTCTTACAAGTAGGATTACAATCAATTGGACGAGTGGAAACATTTCCCCAATTAATTGAAGGTAAGTGTAGAACCGTAGCGGTTGGGGGGGGGGGCACAATCATTCCATCCCCTCCTTTTACGCCCCTTTCCTTTTAAAACCAAACCATGCATACTCTTTTTTGCTCGTCAGATTTTCTGAAATTCTCAAGGCATGATAGTTTGACTCAAAAGTAGCCCTCTTGAATAAAATTGTATTTCTTACACGATCGTAAAGACTTTCAGAAAATCAGCCTAAGGCAATTTCAACAGCCTTTGAACACTACAATGACATGTCGATGTAGATACACATGTATGATGTATATTGCATCATCCAAACATGATTTCTAAAGGCAAAGCATTGGGGTGTTGAATTGACCATTTTGTCTAGGGATGCCAGTTTTCAGGTTTTTTCCTGATTTCAGGCATCATCACTTTTGTGTTTCAGGATTTTCATGCTTTACATGTACATGTATATTGTACAGAGCATATGGGGCTCCAATATTTCTGGGTTTTTTTCTTAGACCAACAAGTGGGTAAACCGACTGGTATCCTGTTAGTTGATTTCTAGAAAGCTTTAGCGTTTGTTGTGTTCTCTTATCCTGTCATTTTGAGATGGACAACCACTGTTTCTTTCAAGTCGGAGCTGTTTGTAAACACATCCATCAGCTGTAGTCTTTCATTAAGCAGCCATCCATAGCCATGGTTTGCTGGAAGGTCACTCACATTAGTCCCAATGGTCCGCATCACTCACACCGCAGGAAGAAGTGTCCAGAGGCTTGGAAGAATATAATTTATAAGAAAGAGAGGACCCGTCCTCATCAGCCCAAGTTTCCAAATTAGAGCGCAAATTCTGATCCAGGAAAATTAACTTGATCAGAACTAGCTTGAGCTTAGTTGTAATGAAGACGCAAATAGCAGGCTATTTCATGGGGGTGGGGGAGAGGGGTCAAATGGCATGCTATTTGGCGAATTAGCTTGTTTATTTGCAGAGGTGTGTAGATGCACTCGGGTTTTGACTCGGGCTTTACTCACTTCTCGATCATAATTTTTAAAAAATCTTATTTTTCCCAGTTTCTATTTTTTTCATTCTTTTTTAATCTTTTCCTTATGTATTCATCTGTTTCTTATGTATTTCTTTGTTTTTCTTTCTCTCTTTTTTTTCTCCTATGTTTTTCTTTGTTTTCTCCATTCACTATTCTTCACGACTTGGGCTAATGGAGACGGGGAAACGGGCTAGAATCTCAGGCTCGAGCCCAACTTGGGCTGATGGAGATGCACCTAGAGAGTATTTTGTGCCATATGGATCATGCTAGTAAAAAAAGGGTGAGAGTACTCTGTCCCTCCCTTTGGAGTACCACAGCCTTTTCACACAAAGAGAAAAGTACATGTGCAATGAACATATTGTGAAAGGGTGCATGTATACATAGGATACATATTGTAGTGTTGTATATGTAGGAACTCGTTTGGGAGGGAAGTGTGGTATTCTCGTACTGTATCTCCTGGTTTTTATGGGACATTTATGTTCATGTGTGCCCCCTTTTGCTTTACATGTACCTCGATTTCTTAATTTATAGCATTTCTTTATTTAAAAAAACCACGAAATTCTCTTGTGTGAATGAACCATTTGTAGATAGATGGGAGAAGGTCATTGGTCCATGTCGCTTTATACACAGGAAGATGTATCCATCCAAGGGCTTTTAAGAATTTCACAAGAATGAGCGATTTCTTTTTTTTTTTCTTGTCCTATGTATCATGCCTGGACAAAAAAACTGGGTGCTATCATTACAATTACAATCAATTCCAAAATATCACCAATTTTCTGTTACTGTGGGCAAACACACAACCAACCTTATGATAACTTGATTTGTTACAATCTAAAGAATTTTGTCAAATTATTTTGATTTGTAAGTCAAGCACCCCCCCCCCCCCTCCTCGAAACAAGTTGATTTGTTCAAAAGATGAAATGAAGAATAGACAGATGTTAAGTAAGGTTTCAATCTCTCTCTCTCTCTCTCTCTCTCTGTCTTCTTTTCTTTGTCTGCCAAGGAGGTTTGACCTTACCAACCTATCTATCTCAGTGCTCTCTTTTCAGTAACTAGTTTTTGAGTCTGTGATTTGAGTAGACTGGATTGTGGCTTTTGTCTCACAACCACATCATTTCCGCTCTTGTCTGAAGTTTCGCTTAGCTTCCTCGTTTGGATGCAAAGGTTTTTTTTATGTGCCCAGTTTACCTTTCAGGCTCATTAATTTATTCTCCTTTATTATTGATGACGAAGTTTGAATAATTAATGTAGAATATCAAATCGTAAAGTTTTAAAATAGTGTCTGTGCCCTGCAGACTATTCTGGAAGTGAAGCCAGCAGGTATGGGTTGTGATGATGAACCTTCGTCACACATAAATTAGCCAGTACACTTGTTACAGATATATTCTCTGCAATGTCCAAATTGCTTGAATATATAGCATAATATGATTTATTTGCTAAAAACCACAGGAAACTAATACCACAAGGTCTGAAAGGGAAATACTTTTGTATCTGAAAATAGAAGATTAGCATTTTCAGAAAAAAAAAATCTTTCTCTTTAATAGTCTTTTTTTTTTAATACTCCTTTTAAGTTATCAACTTTCTTATATGTACATGGAGATGCACTTGTATGTGTCCATTTCTTGTCACCCCAACAGACAGAACATTTCCTTTTCAACCTCAAAGTGCTAAGAATTACCAATATTTTTTATATTGCTGATAACATTCTTTCAGTGCCTTCAGTGTAGGTACATATTCAAGCACAGACGTGTAAGATTCATTTCACATTATTATCCGACTGCATTAGGACTCAGACATCGCTTCCTTCACTCTGATATTATTTCCAACAATTTTTCGCTTACTGGAGCTTTTTCCAGATCTGCTATTAAGGAACAATTTCTTCATAATTTTAATGTACCTGTATCTCTTTTTAAAAATCTTTTATCTACATAATGTACATGTATTTGGGCTTTTTTTTTACACTCCAGTTGTTTTTATAGTTATCCAGAGCTTATTTGGAGCATTTTAGAACTACATGTAAATGGCTCAAAGTTCCTGTTCATTTTGTCGCCGAACCAAGGCTTTATGTTAGAATTCTCAAAGAGACATTTTCGCACGATTCCATTTGTCAGAGTGAGTGGAAGATGTGGTTTAGGATAGACCTGTGGCTTATCGCATGTAAACATGTCATCTGACTTCCTAATCCCTGTCACTCTCAAGATTAAATCCTTAACCCTGCTGCTACTACATGTACCATACTCCCAATCAGATGTAACTGACTGCGCTATTTATCCTAGCAGACACAGATTCTGGATTCCCCTTTTTTTTTGGGGGGGGGGGGGCAGGACACAAGTCTGAAAAGGCAAGCATGTGAAAAATAAAGAGGTTTTCATATTGTTTGCAGGCCATTTAATTGTGCCCCCTCCCACCCCCTAATCTTTGCCAGCTTAGGTTATTCATGCTACATGTAGCAGGAACGGTCCAGGTTTTCCTAGGAGGGGGGAGGGAGGAGGGGAGTCCCTCCCCCCCCCCCCCCCCGAAAAGCAAGCAATCAGCAAAAAATAAGGGGGAGGGGTTACAATGTATATTCAGTCTTGTATAGTGCTCATCGCATTATGAGATAGCGTTCCTTTGTGTTTCCAAATACCTTTGGAAGTTATTACCCCTGGTTAAGCTCAGTCAACTGTTATTAGCACACAGCATTTCACAGAAGAATTCTACTACAATGCACATGTACCCATTTTATACCCACTTGGGTCAAGTGTGGTCAATCTAGATTAAAATTTTGCCAAAGGAAATTAGTGCTATGATAGGGATCTGAACCCAGGACCTTATGATATGCTATTTGGTGACTTAACCGCTCGACCTCAATGCCTCTATTATCACATTTATCACATTTGTCACAGGCTTTGATGCTAGAACGGCACACCCTGATGATCAGGAAAAAGTACCTGCAGTTTTTACCAAAAACAAATAAACACTCCACATCATCACCACATGGCCATGATTGAGAGTGCATTCACACTGTTGTTTAGTATTTTGATGCAAATGTTGTAGCCTTATGGTGTGTGTAAATCAATCTTTACTTCTAAATGTCATTTTGAAGAATGCTTTAGTAATAATATAGATCATGTTTAGCCATTATTCAAATGACAATTTATAGTATGTACAGTACATGTAGTACTAACAAAAAGTTCATTTGAATGAAAGCCAAGCTACAGTAGAGGCGCATTGCAAATTACGTACAACCCACTCTACATGTACATTCAAAGTGATATCACAGTCACACCGCCAAACCGACCCCATACCGACTCCATTGATGACATTGTAATTTTTTGTTCGGTCTGTTGTCGGTCTGGCATCGGTCTTGTTGGTGTACATGTAGCTGTGGTATGAGGGAATTCAGTATTTGAGGCTAAATTTTGACAATTGCTGCATGATATCTGTCAAACGTTTCCCCCATGTTTTTAATCCAATCTTTGCACCATTTATCACATTACCTGTGATATTCTGCCAAGATTGCAAGAAATATGGGTGACATTATGCCTCAAAATCATATTACAAAATAAATTAAAGTGAGAGGTACATAATAAGCATGTACATGTACATGTATATGTACTGGTGGAGGGGGGGGGGGGGGGGGGGGGGTGGGCATGTAGGTAGGTACATTTTTTTCAAATCAGTGTACTTGAAGTACATAAAATAAAATTGTGCTCCCCTTTTCAAATTTTCAACCCAAAAGGCATTTGAAAAATCTTATTAATTCTGCAATTTTTTTTTTTTGCAAATTATTATCCATAAAATGTAATAACCTATCCCTTTTTGCTTGTCAGAGTTTTTCTGGATTGTGCGCCATGCCCTTTTACAAAAGCCTCCGTACCTATTTTGTAATGCATCATGAATTATAAACATGCCATTGTCCTGCAATGAAGATAAAAAGTAAACTTTTTATACAAAAGTCAATACCAGTAGTCCCTTTTAAATTTCTCCCTAGTTAAAGGTACATTGTAAATTTACTACAGGGTGTTCAGTGTTAAATGTGTGGCACTATATCACAAAAGAAATGTCCCGAACATAATTTGAAGATCATGAAAGTATTACAAATATTGTATAATTATTGCAAGTTTTAAAAGTCTATACATGTACATGTACTTCTTCTTGCAGCCCTTGAGGAAAACTTTTCTGCATATGACATGAGAGTTACATGTATATCATCTTGCGGCTTGCAGAACTGCATAGGCACGTTGCGCCGTTCTGCAAAACACGGACGTACACTATTGGGTTAAGGAGAAGGTTATAGGCATTAAAGGAGAATGAAACCCTGGGGAAATATCCATTTTAATGAAAAGAGAGGATAGAGAGAAGCAATTTTTAAAAAGTTCCATCAAAATTGGTTACGAAAAGAAAAAGTTATGAAAGTTTGAAAAGTCTCAGTTTACTTTCTATGGTGATCCTCACATTGGCAATGTTACTTCAAAGTGACACAGGTTTAGTAGTAGAACTCTCTATATGTTTTGTACACAAAATTTCACATTTTCTCTAAAGATGCTACTTGTCTTTGTGAACTCAACATATGTTGTGTCAAATACATTTTCCCATGATTAGCTTAAGAAGGAGACAAGCTGCACCTGTAGAGATAATGGGGAAAATATGAAATTTTGTGTACAAAACATATGGAGAGTAGTGCTACTAAACCTGTCACTTTAGAGCAACATTGCCAATATATATGAGGATCGCCATAGAAAGTAAAGTGAGACTTTTCATACTTTCATAACTTTCTCATTTCTTAACCGATTTTGATGGAACTTTTAAAAATTGCTTCTATCTATCCTTATTTCATTAAAATTGATTTTTCCCCAGGGTTTCATTCTCCTTTAATTATGCTTTGGAAGCGCATAGGGATGATAGATCATCATGTGATATGCACTATACCAGGATAGTTTATTATAATAAGCATTAAAATACCCATAACTTCAAAAATATGTCCTTGCTTGACACAAGACTACTAAGATTAGGTACCCATCCATTTTCACTTTTTATCAGTTGATGAAGAGAGAATCCCTGTCATATTTTAAAAAATGGTATGACATGTACATGTTCATGTACATGTATAGAGTAATCAAAATGTTAGAAGCATGTTAAAAGATATTTGCTTTATGGCATGTGTGCCTGCTACAAACGTGCTTCTGCCAGTCACACAATATTGCTCACATAAACAAATGTATATTCACATCTTATAAAGATGTAGTTTTTCATTGTTCAGTTACCAGAAGGCCAAGTGAAATGAGCCTAGTTTTTCACCCCTCCCGCTTCTCTTTTTAAAAATTTTATTTTGAATGCCTCCTTTTGTTATTTGATATTTTTATTAGTCAGTAGAATAAGGAACATGTATAGACGACATGGTAACAAAAATAATTAATATAGTGCTATTTCACCTTTTTTGAGACTCTGAAGTGTACAGGTGGAATTATATTAAGAAAAGTTGTTGTGAAATTTCCCCAAGCAATGGTATATATACATGTATACAGGAAAAATTTCACGTATAGACAGCATGGAATCACCACCACCTCCGCATGTGAAAATAGAAATGGACGAGAAACTAGGAATCAATTTTACTTGGCTTAAATTTCATGAGGTATTGCACAACAGGGCGGTACTGAAATCTATTGAAGTTTAATTTCTTGTATTCCCTTGTGTGATGCCTACTGTATCGTCTGTTTGGAGCCAGAAGGGCGTGGACTCATATAGTTTAACACATAGTCAACGCTCTTCTGGATCTCAACAGACGGTATACTTGCAAATCACACATAGATTCAATATTGTGTAAATTTGTTATTGGGACTTTCCCTGTGACAAAGTAGACTTGTCAGATTTTTGGACATTCCCCACTGTCACTGTAATGTATTTTTGGTTTAACTCTCCCATAATAGTTGACTTGACATTTTATGAACCTAGAAGAGTTCTTTCCTTTGAAGTTTTTTTATGTTGTTGATTGGTGATCCCATGTTGTCTCCGAACAATTTCAGCTTTATTGCCCAAAAAGTAACTTTAAGCATTTTGCATAATTTGCATAAATCCAAATGGCCACACATTTAGTTAATGCTGAACAGCCCAAGACAACTTACATACATGTACGCACTATGTGCGCACTGCACCCAGTGTTAACAGTGAATTGTTAATCTTGTGCAATGAAACCTGTGATACAATACAATTTCCTGGTATATTCTCTCTTTGTTGCATCACAGATTGCATTGTATAAGAAGAACTACACACTAAATGAATGAATGAATATATTACCATTTCTGAAACAAAATATGAAACATATACAAGGTATAAAATTAATGTAAATGTATTATGGGAGACCAAGAAATAACTTCAAGTATAAACACAATATCGTGAAAACTACAAGATAGGACTATATTCATGAATACTGAAGGAAAAAAAAAAATATATACATTAAGATACATTACTTGAAATATTCATTTAGCATCATTTCTCTTAATTTCTTGGAATTCGATATGCAAATTATGCATATTGTTCAAGGTTCCCTCTTACAATTACAAATCAACAACAACAAAAAAAACTGCGACAGAAAAAACTTTTCTAGGTTAGCTGTTGGTTATAACTTGTATAGGAGTGTCAAACAGACTATTTGCTCCTGCACACAATATTGCTATAATTTTTCAAAATTTATAACCGCACAGAATTTATTTTTATTTGAGAACAACATCATGCCATCCATCTTGAGTGTAGCCCATAGGAAAAAGTTTAATGAATAGAGAAATGTAATTGTGATATTTTAGTGTACAACAAATAGGGAATGAGTACTTTATGTATGTCGCCTTCGATGAACACAGTATTTGCCACTTTGAGTTAAAGGAAACCAAAACCCAAGGAGAGAATCAATGTTATTGGAAAGTGAAAATTCAGAGAAGCACTTTACAAAAAGTTTCATTAAAATTGGTTAAAAAATGAGAGAGTTATGGAAGTTTGAAAAGTCTCGTTTTACTTTCTATGGGGATCCTCAAATTGGCAAAATTGCTTCAAAATGGCTGATTTTGTGAACAACTCTCCATTTGTTTTGTACACAGATTTTCAGATTTTCCACATTATCTTTCAAGGTGCAGTTAATCTCCTTCTGAGCTCAACATATATAATGGGAAAAAGTATTTTACACCACATATGTCGAGTTCAGGAGGAGACAAGGAGCACCCTGAGAGATAATGGGGAAAATCTGAAAATCTGTGTACAAAACAAATGGAGAGTTGTTCACAAAAATCAGCCATTTTGAAGCAATTTTGCCAATTTGAGGATCCCCATAGAAAGTAAAACGAGACTTTTCAAACTTCCATAACTCTCTCATTTTTTAACCAATTTTAATGAAACTTTTTGTAAAGTGCTTCTCTGAATTTTCACTTTCCAATAACATTGATTCTCTCCTTGGGTTTTGGTTTCCTTTAAAGTTATCTTATATATTTTAAACAATGATAACTTTTGTATTACTAGTCCAATTTCTTTTAAACTTTAACCAATCTGTTTCTCTTATTTTTTTTTACACAACTGTCATGATTGCAAAGACTTTCAGGAATTATTGCCTATCAAAATCATGTTCAGATTATGTAATATGTCATTGTCATGTTCTGCACATTTCAGTAGATGAAGTGCAGTGCTATTGAAATTGCCTTAGGTTGATTTTATTTTAAGTCTTTGCGATAGTGTTAACCTAATTTAGGTTGGATTACCCTTTCAGAATTCAAAGACTACTGTATGATGCTTTTGGATTGAGCAACAGCATTCTTTTCCAGGCTGTGTGTGAGATCATTGTTCTTTTGTATGGAAAGCCTGTTGGATGAGACTAGCAGATCTATATCCCGGAGCATTTCATCTGTTTGAATGTCATGGGTTCATGTCTTAGATGAACGTTTGGGAACGAGCTTCTACAGGTTGTAGTTTAGTGATTCGATCTACAGCTAGCCTATTCTCAAGACTTAGATAGTTAAACTCACTACAATGTAAGCAACTACATGTACATAAAGATGTACACTATACTGTACTAGCTTTCCTGACCTTGCAACGGCTATTGAATGTAAACTGTGCAAGCTTGACAAAAGAATTTCAATTAGTTGGAACAACTGAGTTACATGTTACATGACTATGATAGTAGAAAGAACCATTGATTTGAATACAGTGTACATAATTATTAGCAAATGAAAATCTTGTGGAGAAAAAACAAATTGTGTTCTTGGACAAGGTTGTATATACATGTAGTTGTTGTTTTTAAAGCATTTACCAAGTATTAGTTTGAACATGAAAAAAGGCTGTCCCATCAAACTTTTGATAATCATTTGAAACAAAAAAAAATTAAAGTGAAAGCATTCAAAGCATTGTACTTCTAAATTTGAGTTTAGTCTCTGTCTGCCAGACTACATCATGAACATAGATCTGCATTGTACATGACTGCATGACAGGCTTTTAGCCAGGTTTTCTAAATGCAGATATATTTGGGAAAGGCATATCTCTGACAATTATGTATTTTGCTCTTCGGCATCTTTACATTTTGGAAATTATAAAAGATTCTATCTTTAGGCTCATAATCAGGGTTCTCCACTAGCGGTTTTACCCGGGGGCTCCGCCCGGGTAAAATTTGAAAAACCAGTTTAGTGCCCGGACAAAAACTTGACGCGCCCGGATATGAAAATTGACATATTTTCACGCACAGACAAGACAGCATCAAGACCGCGCGGCATTGCGCAATCAAGCATCGACTTAAAATAAAAACTTTACTCGCATGATCATGTCGGAAACCCGCACAAACGCATTATCTCTTTGCATGAACCACGTCGAATTCTCATTGCGATCACGGCCACCTTCTCTGGATCGATCGCAACAAGTTCTGTCTATAATACTATGCCGTCACGAAACCGCAAATTTGACGCCGTCGCGAAACCGCAAATTTGACTTCGGAGGCCGACGAACACGAGCCCCCGGACAAAATACAGACCAGTGGAGAACCCTGATAATGATAATGATAAATGATAATAATATTCTGTTCTTGTATAACGCATGTACATTGTAGTATCACATGATGATATAATGTATGGACATTTACATGCACTGTACACTCTGGGTATCGGGATGTACATGTGTAGTTCAGCATGAGCTGGGATAATAACAGTATTCGGCACTTTCTGTTCCTACCGAAAAGCGCTATATAAATTGTTTTGCATGGCGTTGTCTAAAATGAGGTTAAAATCATCTGAACCCTAGAGCCAGGGTCATTTTCTATATCACAGGATGTTGTTATCTTATTTTTCTGCAAGGGAAAAACAGTAATACAATGCATCTACATGTGCATACATTGATGCATCATAAAGTAAACAAGTTGAACCGTATCACTTTTGTATCTCCCTTAGGTGTCTGCATACATATGTATGTGACAGTGACAAAATTATACGAGAGCCGAGAGCAGTTTAGTCCTAAAATGCTCCCAAGAGGTTTCAGTAGAAGCAATAAAGATTGGTACAGAAACGGAAATGCTTTCTTGGAGATTTCAGTAGTCCCATTGTGTAGGAATACTGTTATCTTGTGAGAATAAATTGGGCCTAATTGCGTGGATCATACTGTACTTTTTTTTTTTCATAGTCATTGAACAATGGAGAAAGAAAACATGAATGTGCAGAGAAATAGAGACAATTGAGACATTTTGGGAAAATGTCAAAGTTGAAGACCCGATAAGAGAGAGACATTTAGTCCATCGTAAAGCGGCCTTCTTCGCACGTAATGTATGAACTTCCTTTAAAGGGAAATCCAACCTTAATAGCAAGTTGCTTTGAAAGAAAGAGGAAAAAATCAGAGAAGCAGATTGGTGAAAGTTTGAACGAAATCGGACAAGCAATAAGAAAGTTATGGATTTTTGAAAGTTGTAATCACTATGCATATGGGAATTTCAAATTGGCCGAAAAGGTAATGTCACTGTGATGTAGCTGTGGACAACTCCCCCATTCGCTCTAACACACAAAATGACTAAAGTGTCACTTTTTTTCAAAATGCATTACTCAGTAGGATCTTTTCGTTCATGAGGACCTATAACAATATGCTATCTCCAATATATTTTGAGTACTGCCCTGAGGGTAAAAGCGCCTCGAAGAAAACCGCAAATTAATGATATTTTTGTGTACGACAAATGGGAGAGTTGTCTACAAAAATGTCATAGATGTTCTCTGTAGGTTTCCATGGTGAGTGAGTATTCACAATTGAAGGTTTTCGGTAACACCATGTGGAAGCCTTTGTGAAAAGGCTGTTGATATATTCTTTCGTGAAAAAATAACCCACTTATGGGGCGTTTAGAGGAATTTAGGAGAAGTGAAAGGAAAGGAAAGAGATGGAAATGGAATGAAATTAAATTAAACACTTACACAAGACTATTTTTTGTTTTTGTTTTGTTTTGGTTTTTTTTGTTTTCGGTGTTTGTACACCAAAAATGAAGTGAAATGGAAAGAGGAAAGAAGAAAAAGGAAGAAAGAGTGATCGAGATCAGGAAAGTTCTGAGTAGGTCACAGAAGTTTGGAGAAAGTAGTTCTGAAAAGAACTGTTTGTATTCCTCTGTAGAGTAGTTCTGAAAGAGAGTTTCCGAACTATGGTATTCTTTCGGTAAAGGAGTATATCTGTCTCGACGCGTTTCGAACAGTGTGCTCTGTTCATCGTCAGGAGATTAACTCGAGGAAAACTGCAGAGCGGCGAGTATTTATGCAGTTGTGCGGACCGGGGTACCGTTACTGTGCGAGCCCGTGTTCGCCATTCCGGGCCTCTGATTGGTCTGTTAACGGAAGTGGGCGTGGCTTGCGGTTGCGTGGTCTAAATGTGTGTCTGTGTCGGAAGTTTGCCGCGCAAATGTCTAAGTCTATTGTTAGTCGTTTCCTGTCGGGTCCGTTAATCTGTTTAGAGATTATCGATTGGCGTGAAGTAGTGTGTTGTGTTGGGGGGGGGGGGGGTAATGTAGTTTAATGTTGTGATGTACGTCTGTTTAGGAGAGGTCGCCAAATGTCGTTGATGACTAGTCCGCTGTCCTGTGGTACTGTGTTGTGTTGTTGTATTTCGATGGCTTCCCGAACTCGTCTGGTGTGCCAGTGTTTGATGGAGGTGATGAGTTTCGTATTGGGCCAGTCGATAGGGTCATAATTGTCATAAATGTCATAATTGACTCACCAAATTGCCAATTTGAGATTCGCATAGATGCAGTGAACTCATTTTTCAAACATCCATAACTTTCATAGTCCTTGTCCGATTGCTTTCAAACTTTCACCATCCTGTTTTTCTTATTTTTCTGCTTTCACACAAATCATCTTATTACCAAGGTTGGATTGCCCTTTGAAAAAATATTTTTTGTAATACTGCCATGGGACTAAATAAAATGACATTTTAATAGTGTACAGTGCTTCACATTTTTGTACCTTATGCATACATTGTACACTACATTGTAAGATTAACATGTTTTGCTACAGTGTACATATTTGTTTGTCTTTACATGTATGTAACCAGGAGACTTTAATGCAGTACTTGTACATGAACATGATGAATAGGTTTTACCTTATTATGTATTCTTTTATTGCTTACATGCATATGGATGCACTGTCAGATTAAAAAAAATTTTTTTTTAATGTATTTATTAAATTTTTCATTCTTATTTTATATTCTTGTTTTATTTTTATTTGATTATTTTTTAAAAAATAGTTATTTCTTTAATTTTTGTATTTATTTATTTATATTTATTTTAAAAAATTTCAAAATTTAATTTAAATTTATTCATTTATTTCATTTTTTTTTTTTTTTTTTTTTTTTTTTTGGGGGGGGGGGGAGAACAACCAGCCCATGATACCCTTCACTTTAAACCCTCACCCCCTTTATTTTTTTTAAACCCAAAGACACCTGGAAAGTCTGGTAACCCTTTTTTTGGGGGGGGGGGGGTTTAATGCTTGTCAAAAAATTTCCAGAACTGTCCCCCACCCCTTTCACGTCACACCTGGACCTGCCCCTGCACGGATAAATATTTTAAAATGCTCCTTTAGCCCAGGGAGCAGTTGAATGCCACAGTCATGTTGTGTGTGGTTGACTTCTCCTGTTCTCACCAATTAGTTATTGTCTCTGTCTCCCTCTGGACACTTGTTAAATGTCACACACCATTGTGTGTATGTACATGCATAGATGTGTTCTTATGGCTGAAGGAACAATTCTCTGTGCATCGTAACCACTTGTTTTGACTCTGAGCAGGTTGAATTATATAAATTTATAAAGTTAAAGATAAAGTTGAGTTCTGGTCAGGAGATTGAATTGCGAAAGAAACTGTCTCAAAGCAATTTGGAAAGGTTGATTATATAGCACATAGGAATTGATGTATCCTGTCAGGTTTTGGAATCACCAAAATGATTAGAAATGGACTCAATCCTGTGCTGCCTACACACAAATGTTCGGCCCGAACATTTCAGCTGTTTCTTGTCATACATGTATTTTGAATGTGAGGGCATTTGAAGAGCAATCTTTTTCAGGGGACATGTCTACTGTGATAATCATTCAAACTAACATAAAAAGAATAAGAAAGCTCACCTATTATTTTTTTACCTTTCCCAGAACTCAACCTTCCCTTTAAGTAAGGGTCATGCAATTGCATTGTGAAAGAACCTGTCTGGGTGTTATTATGATTGGTTGATTATGTTCTACATTAAAAATGTTGTGTTATGAGGTTTTGGAATTATCAAAATTACAACAAATTATCTAAATCTGGATGAAAATTACAAACTAAGGAAAGTACTGGACACAGACCGCACAAATATGTGGCATCAACATTTGGTTTAAAGATGGGAATTATTTCTTGTCATGTTTGAAATATGAAAGCACTTCAAGAGCAATTGTTTTGAGGGACATTAATCATATTCATACTCTTCCCCCATGGGAAATAACAGAATAAGAGAACTCACAAATTATTTTCACCCTTCCTAGAACTCAACCTTCTTATCTAGATCATGAGACCTTTCTTAGTTTTGTTTACAAATGTCCATGCTATTATCTGCCATATCGTATGCCTATAAATTCTATTTTCGTGCCATATTATTTTGGTCGAACCACAATATTAAGACCACTCAATTAGGCTTTATGCACTTGATTTTTTTTAACCCCGTACTATCCTTAACCAGGGCTGTCAACCCTCCTGCATTTGGCAGGAGTCTCATGATACCACGCTCATTCGCCCCCCGTCCCACCAGTGTCGTAGCGGGAGACTGCCGCCACCACGCCCTTCCTCCCGCCAAAATGAAAATTTCCCTTACCATTTCCCGCAGATGACCTTTTTTTTTTTTTTTTTTGCTTGTCAGAGAAATTTGGAGTAAAAAAACAGTGCTGAGGATCTTTTTAATTTTAAAAAATTTTGCTTGTCAGAGAATTATGGAGTAAAAAGATGCCCCAAAAGGACGATTTTTAAAGCATAAATAATTTAGCCTAACTTTTTCATGCTTTTTAACATACTTTAATTTCTGGTGCTGGTCACACTGGGCGAGAGAAAAAAAGAATCTCCTTCCAAGCAGTTCCCCAAAGTTGAGAGCCCTGCCTTAACCCTGTACTATATTTTTGCTGTTCTCATTTGCAGTTTGGTCCCGTACTATCTCCCTTTAGCCAGAGTGTTTAGCCCCACCTTTTTACATTTGTCCCCACCAAAGGTGATGCTAACCCTGCTTTTTTCCAAGGCTAAAATACTAAATACTATCGTGGAGTTAGCCCACTTTGGTAAAATGCAATGTGAACAGAAAGTGGGCTGAGCTTAGTCCCGTACTATCGATGGGGCTTAATCCTCGTTTAGCCCCACTGATAGTACGGGACTAAGCCAGATTTTGTAATTGTAAAAAGCCTAAATGGAAACAAGACGATGTACATTATTTATTTCATTGTTTTTTAGGAAAATAGTCTTGAAGTTTATGTTCTGATTTTCTGTAGATATAAACTACTTATGAAAAAGTGACCAGTGGTCTGTCACAAATGCAGGTCTGCATTTACAATGTACATGTATGTACACATTTATGCAGAATGTGGAGGTGTCATGGTATAGTTGGTCATTCACTTGACTCTCAATCCAGGGGTTGAGGGTTCAAATCTCAGCCCGCCACTAGCGTCTTTTGTCAAGACATAAATACACGTTTGCCACTCTGCACCCAGGTGTTAAATGGGTACCTGGCAGGATTTATTCCTTGAAATGCACTGTGCGCTGATTACGGCAGCCGGAGCTAAAGCCAGGCTAATAATATCCAAACCCTTTGGAAGCGCATAGGGATGTTATATCGTAATATGCACTATCCAAGAACGGTTTATTATCATTATTATTAATATGTTAAATTTTTACTATGTTACATTTTATATAATAATGGAGGTCTGTGGAGGCATGTGTTGTATGGGTTAGGAGCAATTGCTAATCTTCGTCCCTGGAATCAGTGGCTTATCATGGGACCAGTTATTGAGTTGGCACTGGCATCATTAGGGGAAATGAAATGTGAATTAACAAGGCTATATTTATTGATTAAGGGTGGGGTGCAGATGGGTGTAGAAGGGGTCCTGTCAACTTATTTCTCATCTTTTTGCTCCTTCCCTTTTTTCCTTTTTCTTTTTTCCTTTTTCTTTCTTTTTTTTTTTTCTTCAGAGGGAGCACATGCCCCCTGTTCCCTCCATGTAGCTATGAAACTGCCTGGAAGGGTTGTTATAAGGTGAAAAATGACATGTACATGTATCATCAGTGCTGGGCACACCTGATCCTGAACAGTCAGTTTAATAGATGAGCACTTCTTCTTCATTGATTGAAGGTCTATCCTCCCACCCTGGTACAGCAAAAATTGCTCTTAGAACTATTAAATAAGTCTAAAAAAATCTCCAAATTGATATATTACTCCTGCGATCCAATCATCCAACATTTCCTGCGGGCGACATTTCCTCCAGGGACCTGTTGCATAAAACTTGTTATCAATAACAACCGCCAAAGTTCTATAACAAATTTGCTCTCAGCCAATCAGATGCAAGGATTTCAGTAGCTTATATCAGTTATTGCAACTTGTTACTGATACCAAGTTTTATGAAACGGCCCTGGTTTATTTCATTAACACTGGTCTACAGTTTCATAGCTACATGAGGGGAACAGGGGGCATGTACTCCCTCTGAAGAAAAAATTAAATAAATGGAAAAAAAAAAGGGAAGGAGTTAAAAGATGTGGGCGACACTGGTCTACTGTAGGGCTTGGGTTGCTTATGAACCTCAGAGCGGTTGTCACTAGATCATCAAAACAGTCCTTATACAAGGCAGGCATGCTAGCACAGTGCACAGAGCAGTTGTTTTTGATGAACCTGGACCACTTCATCTTCAAATCTTGGAGCTGTATTCACTTCAACCCAGTGACTACTGAATTCACTCCTTCTCATAGACTTAATACAGGAACCACCCAGTTCCTGTAGGTAATTAGGTTAACAGATGGAGGTCTGTAATACAGTAGATGCACTGTTTAAATTTTATACACACACATGTACATGTTTATGTATTGTACTTATATTCTCATGCATGTAATCAACCGATCCAGTGTAACCAATAGATGTCTGTGGTTGCTGCAATTGAAATTGAAATTCATGCCTTTAGCTGTACATGTACATCTGGAAATGTGTGTTTTTACTGGTATGAATTTATGAATAATGCATTTACAAATAGAAATAATCACAAGATAATTACAGTTTTTGCTCAGTGAAGCATAATTGAATGATAATAATTCAGTGGGGGGGGGGGGGGGGAAGTGGGTTACACTTTGACATCCCATTTGTTATATGTTTACATTCTACATACATGTACTGTACATGTACACTCTACATGTACATGTACTTATGCACATTTATGCATGTAATCTGTCTTTCTACTTTAATCGAGGGAAGTCCGTGGTTACAGCAGATTAACACTTTAATAACATGTACTTAGAGATGCTCCTGCTTGTAATCTGCCATTCCATTGTAACAAAGGGGTCCGTGGTTATAGCAGCAAGCGTACTTTGATTGGAAAATGATTAATCCAGACAAGATGCTCTACAACCTGTAATGAGGCCCTGCTGGCTACCGACCGATCCAAATTAAAAAATCATCTCATCATTATTTCACCTCCCGACGATGCTGCCTATTAAATCAGCCTCACTACATTGTACATGTACATGTGTGTTGTGTTAGAGTGCGACTCTACGGAGACAGAAACAGACGTAATTATGAGACCAAATTTGGTGTAGAACATGCTTATTAATTGTGTAAGGGTATTTGTATTTTCAATGGAACAGGTTTTATCCCACCCTTTTTCTTTGCATCAGACTGCACAGTTTGTTTCAGCCCTACAGCACTTTAGAATGATGTAAGTCAAGGGAGCTCAAAAGAGATAATGCATGTTATGTACAAGTTAACCCTTTCAGGACAGGAATTATTCAAGGGCTAAATTGATCACATTTCGTTCTTCAAATTGGCAACAATAATATTTACAGCAATAAATCAATGTATCTACCTATTTGCTAGTTTCCCAAACTATGCCGTCATTCGAGAAAAGCTAAGTCAAAACGCGCACGCCCCGCCCGCGTGTGTTCCCCGTCCACCAATCATGATCGCGCAGCCGCCATGCTCTTCCTCTTCCTTTCTCGCCCGTCAGAGCAGTGACATCTACGAGCTAAGTCTTAGCCTAAATTGCGAGATTTTTACTTCCAAAAGCTTTTTTGGTTGCTATTCGCTATTAAAATTCCGTTCACCAACCTTTTACAAGCATTTTGGTGTATCGGACTTTTCCTAAGTCCACCTCCTTCACGGTATTTTAATCAAATTAATTTGCCGTTTTTCTTCCCCTTCGGGGCATTACACACAGACGGTGTCTAGTACGCCACGTCGGGCTCTTCCCCCGTAGGTTATCCCCGGGTTGCCCTGTCTGTAGGTGGTTCAATTCAACGCGCATTGGCAAGCGGTTTATCAGAACGTTGTGTTTCTCCTTAGGAGTTTTTTTTTTTCCCACTCTGAATTGTGAGTTGGTTGTTGTTATATATTAGTTCTGTATTTGTTTGCTTGTCTTTGTTTTCAGTCATGTCGAAGTCTCCGTCTCGTACGGCTAGTGTTTCCTCCCCCTCCGTGGGGACTCGCCTAGCCTTGGGAGGGTTGGCTGCGAGAGGTTCATCTCGCACCAATGTTATCTTCCCCGGAGCTTCGACTGTAGGTAAGTTAGGGCCCGCCTCGTGTGAGGCTCGCCCCGTGATGAGTTCGTCGTCTGTATTGACAACCAACTCATGCGGGATGTACCGGGAGAGTGAGTGCCGCACTAGGCCAATATCTCTCTCCGGGATAGAGACGAGCAATGTATTGCCTTTACAGGCAATACAAGGCAACGGGGAGAGTGAGTGCCTCACTAGGCCGATACCTCTCGCCGATAAAACTGTGGGCAATACCCCAACCCGCAGTTCGTCTCGCTCGAGTGACACTCCTCGCTCTCTAGCCACGGATGTGTTCGCTCAGGGGTCGGCTCCCTTTGTCTCTCCGCACGCTTCTAATCCAAGCAAGGCGGGTAAGAGTAAAAGGAGTCGTGATCTTCCTAATGTACCCAGTGCAGGGCTTACTACGGAAGCGGCGCCCGTTTCAAAGGATAAAGGGAGCGGTAAAAATGCTCGCCTGTCCAAGAAACGTAAGCGCCAGAGTCCTGCCCAGCCGGCCGGCGGGGCGGACTCTCTCCCCTCGACATCGACCGCGTCTTCACCGACTGTGTCAGGGGGGGCCCAAGAAGAAGCGGGTTAGCCCTCCGAGGTCGACTTCTTCTTCCGAGTCGGGCGTCTCCCATGAACTTCTGAAATATCTGAAGATCATTGTGGAGAAGAGTGGTTGGTCGGACTCTATGTCCGTACCCCCCACCACGCCTGACTCCAACCCCTCCCCCCCTAGGGGAGGGGGGGATACCTGTACCCGTCCCGGTCCGGGTCCGGTTTCGGATCCGGTTCGGATACCGGATGCAATTCGGTTTCCGGTTTCGGATACCGGTTTGCCGGTCCCCGAATCCGGTTTTACCGGTTATCCGCCGGTTAGGAACGCTGATTTTCCCTTGGTTTCCACCACTGGTTCCAGTGGATTGGGATCCGGTTCCTCTGCTCAGGTATCCGGCTCAGTGCTGTTGGGCTCCAACAGACATGAGTCTTGCCGCCCCTCTTCGGGCGTCTCCCGACCACGTTCAGCTTTTGATCGTCCGGTCGGGGCTGCTCCCCTACCAGCGGCACTTGGTGCTCCGCCTGGGGAGGAATCCTGGGACTGCCTAAACCGCCCTTCTTGGGATCAGGCTTCGCAGTCGGGATTCTCGGAGGATGATGCCTCTTCACAGGCTGAGCTAACGCCCCAGACCTTTCGGTCCCTGGCGGTCGATACTCAAGCCCTGCTGGAGAAATATCTTCCCGACACGTATTTACCGAGTCGGGTCGATTCGGGACATCCGTCTCTCCTTTTCAAAGGTGAGCGTCCCTCCAAGGGCATCCCTCTTACGGAGGACTTTAAGCGAGTCTATAATGACTTCTCTTCACAGCCTCCTTCCCTTCTTGGTAAGGCTCGTCCCTTGGCCAGGGATTTCACCTTCTCCCAGCAAGACACTCTCGATTTCTTTACGAGAAAGTCTTGTTCCAGTGACCTCATTCATGTAGGTGGAAGGCTTGGTGTCAACTTTAAGAGTACAGGTTACACCAAAGCGGAGAAGTTCCCGAACCTGATGGAAACCCATTCCAGGTCTGGCCTGAGACTGACTGCCTACTTGGGTACGCTCCTTTCCCTTCGGGCTAGGAGCCAGGAACTCCAGATGTCCGACTCGGACATTCTGTTGTTAGACGAAGCCCTCTTGTCTTTGACGGGCTCGTTGTGGTCGGAGCTGTCTGTTACGGCAGCGCTAGCCACCAATGCTAGGAGGAAGCTGGCTCTTTCCTCTCTGGGCATTGCGGACGTGGACATACCTGCCCTTTTGGCCAGTGTTCCCCACTCCGGTCAACACCTCTTTGGAGGTAAGGTGACTGAGGTGATCCAACATGAAGTTGAATCACGTAAGCAGGCGGCGGAACTTTCCAAACGCCTTAAGTCCTCCGCTCCGAAGTCGCAGGCTCAGGCTAACGTTCCACCTCCTCGACGCGGTGTCTCTTCTGGCTATCAGCCCGCTCGTGCACCGCAAGTTCAGCCCAGTGCTCCACACTCGTTTGGAGCCAAGGCGGAGCCTTCTCCTCGTGGTAGGAAGAAGGCCCGAGGTCGCGGTCGGGGCCGTGGTTCGGCCCACGATTCGCGGCGAGTTTGAAGGTGCGCCCCGAGCGTTGGAGGAGAGGGTTGGAGGCCGTCTTCAGTACTTTCTTCCCGCCTGGGAAGAAATTACCGACGACAAGTTCGTGCTCTCCATCGTGCGAGGAGGCTTCTGCATAAAGCTCGCAGAGCCCCTCCCACACGGTGCCATCCGCCGCAACCCTCCTACACTCTCGCCCCTTTTCCAAGAGCACATCTCCTCAGAGATTCAAGAGCTGCTGGAAAAGGGTGCGATAGAAAGGGTACGAGACCACCCCCATCTGTGTCTCTCCCCTATCTTTGTAATTCCCAAACGCTCGGGGAAGCTCAGAATGATCTTGAATATGAAGGTCATAAATACCTTCATACCAAGAGAGCGTTTCCGCATGGAAACCTTGGCCTCGATTCTTCCGGCTATCAGACCGTCAGACGTGGCCATTTCGGTAGACCTGAAAGATGCCTACTTTCACGTACCGATACACCCTTCTTCAAGGGACCTGTTGGGTTTCACCTTCCAAGGCGAAACTTTCCGGTTCAAAGCCTTACCATTCGGCCTGAAACCGGCACCTCGAGTTTTTACTCGAGTAGTCTCTGCCCTAGCCGCTTTCCTCAGGTATCGCGGTCTGAGACTTTTCACTTACCTGGACGACTGGCTCCTGGTGGCGAGCTCTGTGTCCGTCCTTCAGTCTCACATGGACCTACTCCTCTGTACCACACAGAGAGTGGGGTTCGTAGTCAACTGGGACAAGTCGGAGTTGACTCCTACTCGCAAGCCCATTTACCTGGGTGCGGAAATAGACATCGCGAACCAAGTCGCCCAACCCAGTCGGGAGAGGGTTCAAGCGATTGTCTTACTAGCTCGATCTCTTCGCCTCTTACGTCGAGTTCGGGCAGGCCGATGGCTCCAATTCCTGGGCCACTTATCGAGCCTTGTGGATGTCCTCCAAGACTGTCGGCTTCATATGAGGCCACTCCAACTTCATCTTCTGAAGTTTTTCAAGCCCAGTGTAGACTCTCTCAAGGTGTGGATTCCTCTCACCGGAGAAATCAAACGCCTGCTTACCCCCTGGTCGAAAGAGTCGTTCCTTCTTCAAGGCAAGTCTCTTCGCACGCCCCTTCCGTCAGTCTCCATCTCGACGGATGCCTCTCTTCTGGGGTGGGGCGGCCATTGTTCGGACCAGGTGGTCTCGGGGGACTGGTCACACCTGTGCACCTTACCCCACATCAATGTGTTGGAGTTGATGGCAGTCTTCATGTCTCTCCGTCATTTCGAGAACATGATAGTAGGTCGCTCCGTCCTGATTTTGACGGACAACACCACTGTTGCTGCCTACATCAACCGACAAGGCGGGACTCGTTCCACTACTCTGAACGATCTGACCGCCAAGCTGTGGAGGTGGTGTCGGTCTCACCGAGTAATTCCGATAGCCTCCTATGTTCCCGGCCAAGACAATCTGATTGCAGATTTTCTGTCCCGGGGCATGTGCCTTCCCTCCGAGTGGACACTGAACCAAGAGGTCTTCGATTACCTCAGTTCAGTCTGGGTCCCTCTAGAGATAGATCTGTTTGCGACATCTCTCAACCATCGCCTCCCGCGATACTGCTCTCGAGTGCAGGATCCAGAGGCTTGGGCCCTCGATGCGTTCTCCCTTCAGTGGGAGAACTTCCGGGGTTACGCCTTTCCGCCGGTCTCCTTAATTCCTCAGGTCCTGCGGAAAGTTCAGGAGGATCAGGCGTGGGTTTTGCTCATAGCACCTTGTTGGCCGAGGAGACCTTGGTTTCCTCTTCTTCTCTCTCTGCTGGAAGGTCGGCCGCTCTCCCTTCCCCGGAGAGCAGACCTCATAGCTCAACCCCTATCGGGGATCCTCCACCTTCGTCCAGCGGCTCTACATTTGACCGCCTGGCCTCTGTCGGGGAGGATGCGAGGACTGCAGGACTCTCAGAGAGAGCCTCCCAGTTCATAGTCCAGAGTAGAAGAGAATCTACCCGAGCTGTTTACAACTCGAGGTTAGAAGCCTTCCATGCTTGGTGTGAGGAGGGGGGAGTTTCTCCCCGTTCTGCCTCAGTCGGTGCTATTGCAGATTTCCTGATCTCCCTTTTCGATAAGGGTAGATCTCTCTCTACCATTCGTGGATACCGATCAGCTATTGCTGCAGTTCACCTTGGTTTTTCTGATGGTTCTGGAGTTTCGAACTCTCCCTTCTTGACCCATTTGCTAAGATCGTTTTTCTTAAAACGACCAGCAAATCGCCAGTTGACTCCTGCGTGGAGTCTTCCTTTGGTTTTGGACGCTTTGGCCAAACCGCCTTTTGAGCCGTTGTGCAAAGCGTCGTTGCACCATCTCTCGATTAAGACTGCCTTTCTTGTCGCTATTGCTTCTGGGCAGAGAAGAAGCACTATTCAGGCTCTCTCTACGGCGCCCGGGCATATCAGATGGGAAAGGCAAGGTGTACGTCTTGTCCCTCGACCTTCGTTTATTGCCAAGAATCAGACTGATGCTTCTGGCTCCATCGAAGTGTTCTTGAGTCCTCTGTCGGAATTCTCTTCCGTTAAAGAGGACAAATCTTGGTGCCCTGTTAGGGCGCTCAAATGGTACTTGGATAGGACTAAGGTCTTTCGTAAGGATGATCAGCTCTTTCTCATTTCCCGTCACCCTTATTCCCCAGCATCACGGGAGACTATCTCCCGTTGGATTGTCGAGGCTATCCAAGCTGCGGGTTCGGAGGCTCTTCTGTCTGAGATTCCTCCAAGAGCGCACGATACCAGGAGTGTTTCCACTTCCTGGGCGCTTTTTCAGGGTATTCCTTTGGAGGATATCTTGAGGGCTGCCTTTTGGCGTTCCCCTACCTCCTTCACATCCTTCTATCTTAAGGATGTTCCTTCGGGTGAGGTTAGGTTTGCTACCTCTGGTTTGAGAGCTGCTTCGTCTTCCCTTTCTGCCCCTCGTTAGTTCTTCCCGTCCTGGGACATGCCACCCGGGTTTTTATCCGTGCTATTCTAGCAAATAGGTAGATACATTGATTTATTGCTGTAAATCAAGAAAATTATAACTAATTTTGTTATTTACTAGATAAATCTATGTATCTACCTATTTGCTAGTTTCCCAAACTATGCCGTCATTCGAGAAAAGCTAAGTCAAAACGCGCACGCCCCGCCCGCGTGTGTTCCCCGTCCACCAATCATGATCGCGCAGCCGCCATGCTCTTCCTCTTCCGAGCAGTCAGAGACAGAGTCTAGGACATGTTGTCAGACAAGGAGAGGGGCTGGAGGGAGGGACATAGGTAGATACATAGATTTATCTAGTAAATAACAAAATTAGTTATAATTTTCTTGATTTTTCTTTTAGTGCTAGATGGTTCTAATAGGTGTAATGTCCTTTAGAACAATAAACATGGTTAGTGATTTTATCGATATGTTGAAAAAATTGCCAATTTTGATGAAAAACAATGATTTTGAATCTCTCAATGTGTTGCCAATTTAAGGATTTTGAAGCTTATTCTCCTTTTTAAAATTCCTGACATCAAACGCAATATGGTCATGGGACAAAAATGGACATAGCATGTGCAGAAATTTTTGCTCTTTCTACTCATACATCTGGTATATTTTTTAGAGCTCTGAATCAAAACTTACTAAGCCAAACCACAAAATGTGGTCAATTGTCTTGAAAGGGTTAAGGAGATACATGTGGCTTAATATCTCAACCACTATACTATCTATCGTACATTCATGTCTGGACCTTAAATTTAGAACAGAAAGATAGATGAAGTTAGCAAGAAATGATAATTGGTGAGATGGAAAGAGAGAGAGAGGGGGGGGGGGGGTGATGTAAATTAAAGTTATCATATATATTTTGAAGGAAAACAGATCGGATAGGGGATGGGGTAAAAATCAATCATGCATCAAGGCAGCTCAACGGCGAGAAGTCACCCTCAAGAAACATTTCAGTGGAGTGAATATGAAGGAAAGGAGAGAGGGATAAGGGAGAGATATAGGTCTGTATTCTCGAAAGTGGCCTAAGTTAATCCTGGCTTAACTTAGGCCACTGATTTATGGAAGGCCATTCGTCAACCCCCAAGTCCTGTATAAATTAGTATGTAACAAAGTAAAAAAAAATTCTGGCATGAAATTAGCATTAGAAATCAATTCTACCGTGTCGATTTTTGGATTTGCATTTAGTCCCAGAACTATTGTGATTTTGTAAGATTAAAAGAGGGTGACATTTGGCTCTCCATAATTTGGTGGCCTAAATCTTCACACTTAGGTGAGGGCTTAAGTTAGGTGCCTTTCGAGTATATGGGCCATGGAGAGAAAGGGTAGGTCTATGATATTGAGAAAAGTAGAGAGAAAAGAGTGAAGGAAAGATGAAATCTGCTGTGTATAGTTATCTATAGAAGATGTGAAAGTAGTAGCTTCTTTAACAATGTAGATTTTTTTTTTTAAATAATGACTTGCAATGTATGACACATGCTGAGTTTAAACTATAGTCATGAATTCTCTTATTGGATGTGCCTCTTTATCCAGAAAACTGCCTTATGTAATTCTAACTTGCTTATCAGGAAGTACATGTAGATTGGTTTGGTGGGGCAGAATATAGTCGGAATTATACTTTTTGAAATGCGTCATGGAAATCACAATAACTGATAAACACAAGATAGCATATTGATAATTAGGCAGATTGGTTAGGACTATTAGCTCAATTTCGGTTACTTTTCTCATTACTCGGCCATTTTAGATTTTCTATAAAATCTTTTGGCAGATTTTTATTTCTCATCTTGAATATTCTCTCTAAGCTTTTTATTTTGTTTCTGTGAAAATGTATTTTTGTCCTTACCAGAACTTCATTACTTTTGATTTCAATGAAGCAGTGTGGAATATACACGTTCTTTTCGTTCACAGGAGTTTCTTTTGGATATGTTTTTGTTTCCTTTGAGGCAGCTCTTTTTATGTATTATTTATATATACCAGCATTCTTCTTTAATTTTCAATAGCTCTTTTAGAGCTTCCAAGAGCGAAATTGCTCTTTTTATATATTTCCCCCCTGAAATGAAGCAAACTGTTACTAGATAAGTTGTAAATGAGAATAAAATCTAATGGAGTATTTGGATTTGAACCAGGCTACATCTAGGCCGATGACATATCGGCTTGACTTTGACACCCGTTGGCCATTGCGTGTTTTCTTGTCACTTTTGGCACAGTCCCCCCAAGGAATATCTCTATTATTCATCCCCTCTGCAATCATCATTATCATTATCACTGAGAAACAAAATGAAGGTATCTATAATTTAACCCCTTACCACAATTTCTGCACTTAGCTAAGCAGAATTTTAATTGGTATTTTAATACCATATCGTCTGCTCACAGTGCTTAGAGCCAGAAGAATATTGACTCATGAATATAAACTTTTAGTTTAAAGTGTACCAACCACCTAAAATTTTTTTTGTTTACTGCTAGGAAATATAAAATTAATCTCAAAGAACTTTATCTGAAATTCTATACGTCAACAGTTGAGGAGTATGAAGGAAATAAAGGATAACATGAAAGTGCTCGCGTGGAACCGAACCTCCGAGTTGGGTTCCGCGCGAGCCCTTATCTTGGCGAGCGCGTACGGGTGCTTTGAGTAGTCTACTCACGAGTCGCTTTTATGCTTATAGAGAGTATAATTAAACTTGTAATATCTCTTTGTAGAAGTGATATTTGAAGCCCATGTTTGGAATATAGTAGAATGACATGGACCCTCTAACATACAGAGTAAAATATTTTTTTGTGATTGGTACCCTTTAATACAGACCCTCTGGTTCTCTACAGCTGATATTCTTCTTCCGAAATGTTATCATAATTATAACCCTCTGCGTTTTTTTACCTTTCATTCAAAGATTTATCTTCAGGGTTTTCTTTTGGATTTTTAGGAAATCATTTCAAATCAATATACTTTCACTTCCTTTTATCTGTCATTAAATGAGTGTGGTTTTGTTTCTTGTTCCCAATTTGCAGTATTAGTTTATTTTTTCAATCAATGCATCCTCCCCTCCCGTCTCTCTCCCTCTGTTTCTGTCTACCCCTAGGCCTATCACACCCCCGCCCCAATTACCATGGTACATCATTATCAATATCTTAATTCTCATTTTGTCCCTCTCCCCTCACTATTCTATCTTTTACCATTTCTTTTCTTCTCTCTTTTCTTCCCCTCTCACTCTCTTCTCTCTCTCTTTCTCTCTCTCTCACTCTTCCCCCTCTTCTCTCTCTCTCTCCCCTCTCTCTCTCTTCCCTTTCCTCCGTCAACCCCCCCTCTCTCTCTCTCTCTCTCTCTCACTCACTCCAGATTTTTCACAGCATTCCCCTATATTTCTACATTTATTTTTTGTATATTCTTATCACTGCATGCTGGTAGCCAGACCTTAATCAGTTCCCTCACCTTGGCATTTTACCAAACTTTCTCATCAAACCAAAATGGGCCAGGGGGTGAAAAACATTAACGTCATCACAACATGGACATGCAAAAATTACTGGCCCTGGCATTTTCCCCCATAAAAATCAAATCATCTTAGCTAATTACTAAATGTCAAGCATGCACATAAATGTACAAGTTTGTCATTTTTAAAGGGCAAGCAAAAATCTCTTTCTGTCTGCCTCTCTGTCTCTCTTTTACTCTTACCTTCAATATTGGCCCATGGCATAGGCTTGCAATTACAGAAACAAAAGATAATGAATAGCCATATTCATTTAGAAATTGTTTGCACGACTTTATGTAAATGGACTTGGATCATATACCAGCCCGCTTGGTAATAATAGAAATAAATTGCCTACCAGTGACATTTTTCTAAATAATGTGACTGTGTTACTGGTTGCAGGGGATAATTGAATATACAACACAGGCAGTTTGAGCCTGGTTATGCATGTGGCTTGGCTTCTCTCACTTATGTTTGGTTTTTTTAGACAGTGGGTCAAACATAGAGGGCATTTCCCAGCATCGTTAATTGAAAAAAGATAGTGGCGTTGGCAACACTCTCAGACGTGCCCTGCGCTCATCAAACCAAATTACATGGCATGGTCATAAAAATGCATATCTTGAAAAAATAATACGTTAAAGTGTGTAGGGTGGTGTGAAAACCTTCTTAACAATGTGTTGTGACCTTTAGGGTGTCTTTGAAGATTTTTTTCCCTCAATGTACCCCAAGGGACCAACAGAGGCTGATGAAGTTCAAAGTTTTCTTGCTTCTTTTTTACTCAGTCAGTGACAGTGTCATTGCAAAAAAATTGATGTACATGTATATAGCAGTTTTAAACATACAATAGTGCTTTAAAAATATATATTATAATACTAGTTTGAGCACCGTTTAATTGCTAACTTGGTGAAAATGAGCATTCAAATCCTCATATTGGTAACATGTTGGCATTCTTACAATAACTGTTTCCATATAAATGGCAATTAAAAAAATCAGTTTATGTCCATATATGTACATGTAGGCCTACATGTTTATACATGTACATGTGTGGTTTTTGTGTGTTTGTACATGGCTTTGTATTTATAAGTAATATGAATAAAAGGAAAAGGTAATTGATGCCAACTTTTAGGATAAAAGCTGATTGATTCAGCCCTTAAAAACAAAGGGAGGAAAAAATATCCAGACAAATAGAGACAGAACAGTGCACATGTGCCCTTAAAGACAAAGGCACATGTATAAATAATGATAATCAGTCAAGAAAAAAGGAAGAGTACGAAAAAAAAACAACATGGATTTTCTCGGACAATCACCTCACTTGTCGACATCTCTTTCGTCTTCACCCTGGATTGCTTGCATCGCTCAGACTTTTTCTCTCTTGTTCTCCAGTGATGTTGTGACATTTGTTGGTGACAAAAATAACACCCAGTGTGTGCTGATGCGGACATATTTCTCTGCGCATTGGAGGAAATGGAAAAAGGGGAAAAAAAGGTAAAAATCTTGCATCGTTCTGCTGGATTACCTGTTTAGATCCTAAATCATAATACAACATAGAGCAGGTCAGGATGCAATTCAAGGCCTCAAATTCATAACATTACATGTATATGTTTACAGTTTAATTTTTAGGTTTTACCTGTAGGTGTCCAATATGTTTCATTTGTGTTTATGGATGCTTTGTTCATTTTAATAATAACAGTATCTGATGTTATGATGCCATCTTGTTGTAGTAAGAATGTAGATCGAGTGTAAATTTTACTTGATAGATATTGAATTGCTGTGACGAAGGTGGTACAAGCAATGCTAGATTGTTTAATCCGTGATGTCTGTGCATTTGTTGAGAAAAGTATGCATATAAAATGCAAGTAATGTACAGATCATGAGAATTGGAGTAGCCGAAAACAAATTGGATGCTTCAGTTTTGTTTGCGCTATTTTACACCTCAAAATTATATGTACCCCTTTGAACTTGGATAATGCATGAAATGAATGTAATATCTATTGACTCTGTTCTTGCAAGATTATAATAAGAAAGAACATGTTTCCAAAATGCGACTACATGCTCAGAAAATTTTATTTAGTCACAGGACATAGAGCTAAGAGGTTGCTTGGGGATTTATGCATCCCTCGCAAGAAAGGGCAATTGCTTTGACTGCCATTTTGTCAAGCCCCTAGGGCTAGTTGTCACGGGTTTTCGCTCGCACTTTCTGTGGTCGCCCTGTAGCGGCGCCATTTTGTACAGTACGTGTATATCCCACGGCTCGTCATATTCACACTCGAATATTTCCCCTATCCCCTACCCCTTCTTCTGTTTGTATCCCGCCCTGCGGTGATTCGTCGTCTGGGAACGACATGGCTACTTTTTCTCTCTCTTCTTTTTTTTTTATGGTTTCAAGTGTGTTTGTATCCATGTTTAATTTGCATCTTCGTGCTGTTACCAGTGCAAAATTGATAGCCTTCAGACTCCATTCAAGATGCCATTGCTGACATCCTTTGGAAGCCTTGCTAGGAGGTCAGTGGCTGGAGCACAGGATTTGAGGGGATAACCTTTCTGTTGTTATCATCATTAAGTTTTTAAAATACTAAGATACTACATGTATATAGTAGATCTGTGCTGGATTGAAATGAAGAGCAGCCCTGAAAAAAGATTTGTTTAAAGGTTCCTTAGTGATTTGTGATTACATTCTAATTTATTCATATATTTAGAATGAATTTGGAGCTTTTAAGCTTTACCATTATGTTACCAAGAATTTTAACCTTGCAGAATGACCTCAACTTTTTGGAAGACTGACACTCCCCTTATTTAGTCTTTGGAATCATTCTGATCCATGCTGCAATATTCAAGCTATTACATTTTTGAAAGGACAAACAAAAAAAGAATCATGATTTTTTTTTCTCTGCTTACACCTATATATTTTACGACAGGTTTGGGTTTTTCATAGACTGCCTGAAGATCCATTTCTATAGTCATTAATGATGGCATGTAAGGTGGAAAATAAATGCATGTGGTTGTTCATTGATTCTGAAGAGCAATACAAGGGGGATTCCCTTTTCTCTGAACTACAGCTTAATGATGCCATGATTTTATAAGGTTTTTCTATTCCTATTTCTCTCTATCCTTCTCTCTCTCTCTCTCTCTCTCTCTCCCCCTTCATGTCCTCTTTTTGCCCTTTTTTCTGTCCCTTTCTCTTGTCTCTTGTCTCTTTCTTCATCTACAGCTGTCTCTCTCTTTTTCATTTTTTTTCTCTTTCTATCTCCCATTCTTCACTTTTATTATGCACGGACTTGCAGAAGAACAGCCATTGGCTGAAGCAAGTGTTGCTGTGTTGAAATAAAATAAAATGAAAATGAAATGAACCCTGACTTTTTCTGTCTCCCCTCTTTATTCTTATTCACTCTCTCTCTTTCTCTCTCTCTCTCCCTCTTATTGACAGTTATTATTTTACTGAATTCCTCTCTCCATCTTTCTCTCTGTCTCTCTGTCTTTCTCTTTCTCTTTCATTGCATTTTATCACAGTTTATCTTGTGTACATTTGTCAACAGAATATCACTGTAGTGCTGTTATCAGTTCATTTGAACATGCATTGTTTTTGATGAGCAGGTGTGAGAAAAAAATACCATTTTCTTTTGAATAATGGACCTGATGTTCATGGAGTTTCCATGCAAATAGAATAACAAACAAAATGAAAAAAAAAAAAAAAAAAAGATCTGTAGCTTCATCTAATTAGAGTGCATACCTCTGCCTCCGCTCTGTTTAGAAATTTAGATGAGCACGTTCGTTTGTTTCAATCAACCAAGTTTTGAGGCTTGGAATTTACATGGTAACACTTGAGTGGTGTAAAATGAATCCATTACAGCCTTCATCGCTTCTGTCTTTAAAGGTGAAGATCACCCTAATATTAAAGTCAGTGTCAATAAAAGAAGACAAATCAGAGAAGCAAATTAATCATAATTTTAGGAAAATCCGTTAAAGAATCAATTAATGAAGTTTTCAAGTTTTTGCGATCAATGAAACATAAATTCGCAACTCTGATTTATCTTGCGAGCACCTCCCTCCTGTTGTCTTCTATACTACACACGTCCTAAATTTGTATTTTCTCAGAAAAGGGTATTTTGTTATAACTACTTCTATATTATTGGGTACATGTTTGATACACCTCTTCCATATAAGATCTAGTCCTCCATCAACAACTACACGTACGAAAATTGAAATTCATGATATTGTTAGATATGACCAATTGGATTAGTGATTTCGAGGAATAGAGTGAGAATAGGAAAGATGATTGAAATTTAGAGAAAAGAAAGAAAAAACATTAGTTTTTTTTAGAGAAGAAGGAAAAACAGTATATGGGAAGACAGATGCGATGTTTAATGTGACAGTAAACTGAAGCTCCTAAATATCGCCATCTTTTAACAGGATTTGAAAAGTGTCTGTGCCTCTCATTTTCCCATCATATCCCATTCTAGTTGTCAGAAGCTTAGAATGTACTTGCAGGCAATATTCCAAATTTGCTATGTCAAAAATAATAGTTTGAAATATAAAATGTGCCTATTATCCAAACAAACTGCTTGTCAAAATTAAAAATGAAATGCTATTAAATTTCAAATTAAAATCTTAATTTAGCAATCACTGTAAGATGGCACTGTTCAAGTTCTGCCAGTTTAATGCCACTTTAAAAGAAGAGAAGAGAAAAGATCAAGGCTTAGAATACACAGATGCAGATAGAGTAATTTAGACAGAGGGAGAAAACAGAGAGAGAGACAGACAGACAGAAAAAGAAGATCGGCAAAGACAGGCATCTGTATATAACCTTGTGCACCATGTACATGTACATATTGTGGAGGAAAGAAGAGAGAGAGATGGGTGGAGAGAGAGAGAGACTGATAGAGAGAGGGAGAGAGAGAGAGGGGGGGAGGGGGTTGAAAACGATGATGGAGAGGGGTGGTGAAAAAGAAAATCTAGCGAGGGAGTAAATTATTAAAAAACCGTTGCACTCGCTGATTGAAAAATTACATTATACTTGCAAATTTGATTTTGCATGTGAGTGCTTGTACACTTACTCAATCTGACAAGTCTTCACTTCAAATTTAGAAATGTGTTGGTGGTGGTGGAATTAGTATGGGATGTTTATCTATTTGAAGGAGCTATATTTAGACTATTGGATTATTTTGTCTTTTTCTTGGAAATGACTACGTGTACGATTTCACAAAGAAATATTTCACAAATATTATGCAAAGTTTTGAAAGAATGCCAGTTTCTCTTGCAGTTAATTTCTTTGTATTGTATCTTATTGATAAAGAATATTGTCTGTTTTGAGCCAGAAGGGTGTTAACTCTTAAAAGATGTGAGTTAATGGCCCCAAACAGATGATATGCATGTACATGTTACAGAGACAAACAACAACAAAGATAACAAGCGATACTCAAAATGGAGCAATGATGAACCATACTGAAATGGGCAGAATTCTTTGTTTTTAAAGTGGTAAAGTAAACTTCAAATCTCCAATTCTTGAAATTGCAAGATGAAACAAAAAAAAATCTTTACTTTGAAGTTACTTTTGCGTAGACAATGATACTGTACTGTGATAGGGTACAGATTTATTACTCCACTTTAATGCATGTACAGTAGTTTCTACCAAAATTGTTTGGCAGATCGATATCATTTGTACTCTTGAGCATTTAGTGTAAGTTTGTACATGTACTGTATTTTGTAAGAATATATGTACTGACATTACCAGAACTCAAAATTAGCTTTAACAAGATAATAATCAAATTTGTTCTGTTTGTCTTCTGCTACCTTTTATTGTAATGCCTTGTGACATATCAACAATTTAATCATGAAAACGATAACTATACAATCTGTCTATGTAGAAAATGAAGTGGATGCAAGAAAATTAATGCTGAAAGTTAATTAGCATGAATTGGTGAGCACCGTACATGTACATTTCATACAAAGACTGATTTTATTGTTATCATTATTGTAAATCATTATCGAATTGTAAATATGTGACATGGGCCCTCTTGCCTAAAAAGTTGCGACTAAATGCAACTCAAAAAATTAAACGCAACTTGATTTTCAACCAATCAGGATCGCGTATTTTGGACTTGTGTTTATTTTTTGAGTTGCGTTTAATCGCAACTTTTTATGCAAGAGGGCACAGCCCTTCACTAATAGGGTAGTACCAAGGAGCTTCAAGATCTAGATTCACATGTAGCTCATTCCCTTTGAACCATGTTCGATGCCGCCAAGGAAAAATATGTCAGGCATGTGCTTAACTGGATCTTCCTTGCAGATAAGAAGACAAAAAGATTCCTGCCTGGCTGCAAACTTACGGGCCATTTTCAAAGGAAAATATGCTTTTGTAATGATAATTACTTTTCGCTATCACTAGTCTGATGATATGAGCAGTTCACAGTGCTTACCTTTACTGGGGGCAAGCGAAAAGAAATTGTACAAAATTCCCTGATATATGAATCAAAATTGCCCGACTGGGCATATGTGGGCACTAATCTGACATATAACATCATAATTAACGGTACTTGAACAATTGCAATATTTTTATTTTCGTTTGCAGGGAGTAATCGGAAGAGTGTCAAATTGGGGATTTTAGGATTGTAAAATTTTACTTTTTTTCCACAAATTGAATCTATTATCATACAATATAGCCAAATTTCTGGACACAATTAGGCTTTTGTATTCAATTTTATCATATGCGAAAATTTCACTTTGTTTATTGAAATAAACAGTGATATATTCTTGATATTTCATTTGTGACAAAAATCACTACTTAAGCTTTCCCATGAAGTTGGCGGCATCGAACATCAGGCATCGAAGGCTATATACAGCACACCTGTAGATCTATTCTTTTGTGCATCCTTAGAAAGGAGCAGCTGCTTGAGATAATTTGTTGCCAGTTGGAACTTCAGCTCCTGGAGCTCCTTGGTAGTACTAATTATCTCCCATCCATGATTCATCCATTAATTGTGCCCATACATGTACATGTACATGGACCAATACCATGCAATTTTTTAGCATTTGTACAGATTAACATGTAAATAACTCCAGTCCAAAGCATCTCTTATGACCTTGTTCACATTGTTGCTGTTAAATGCCTAAAATATATATCTGTCATAGGATAGCAAAATAAATACTTTTTACATGTAAAAGAATGGCAAATAGAGTTTAAAGAGAAGATTGAGTTCTGGAAAGGTAAGAAATAATTTGTGAGCTTTCTCATTCCTTTTATGTCAGTTTGGAAGAACATTCATAGTTTAGAAATGTCCCCTGAAAAGGATTGCTCTTCACATGCCCTCATATTGGATATATGATGAGAAATAACTGAAGAGTTTTGGCCAAACATTCATGCCACATGTGTGTGTAGTCCCATATATCCATTTCTGTCTGTGGTGTGCTTTTCAGTGAGATTGGGTCAATTTCTTATTATTTTAATGATTCCAAAACCTCACAGTATACACCGATTCTTTTGTAGACATGATCAAGCTTTCCTAATTGCTTTGAGACAGTTTCTATCCCAATGTAATCGCATGACCAGGGCCCCGTTGCATAAAGCACTTACCGCTGCGGTAAGTGCCCATTTAAGCGGTAAGTCTAAAAAAAAGCGGTAAGTTTAATATAAGCGGTAAATATCCGTTGCATAAAAAACTTACCGCTGGAATTGAGCGGTAAGTCTATAAAGATCAGCGGTAACATTACCGCTACCCCCTGACCATGCGGTAGCACTACCGTAACTATGGCTGCTATACTGGCTGCATTTCAGCATCGTGCTGTTGAGAGAGCGAGGAGGAGGGAGCGTATTTTCCGAGATCGCAGCCAGCCCTTGGAATTAGGAGATACAGATATTTTTCGAAAGTATCGATTCACACGGGATGGGTGCATCCATGTTATCAACTTAGTTCGGCCTCGTCTACAGCATGACACTCAACGGAATCAGGCACTCCCCCCAGAGCTGCAAGTTTTTGTAGCTTTGAATTTTTATGCCACGGGGGCAGTTCTTGATTCCACGGCCACAATCCATGGCATTACTAGATCGACGGCATCAAGAGTAATTCACAGTGTTTCAGAGACCCTCTGCACTCTGAAAAATGAGGTAAGTCAATAAATTTTTCTTTAATGAAGCAAGGAGAAGACCAAAATGTGCGGTAGTCTGTCCAAGCAGAACCATAAGTTATTATAACATTTGTCTAAAATTTGTATTTCGAAATTTCGATTGGCAAATTAAATTAAGATTTAAAAAAAAAATTTTCATGCATATACTAAAAATATTATGTATCTTAAAATGGTAGACCTATTTCAGATAAATTTATATGTTTAATAAATCTTAGACGACCATATCATCCAAGCAATGAATCATGATCATGACTAGCAGCGGTCCATATAGTGGTTGCCATGGGACAGAGCCCGCGACTGTGCCGGGCGGGAGCGCAGCGGCTGGCGAGCCGCCTTCGTCGCGGTAGCGGTACCGTCCGATGGTAATCACTGTCTGAAGACCTATTATTTTATTACTGGTTTTATACTAATGGGCAAGTGAACAAGAGAAATATCAAATCAACCTACAGCTAAATTTTTTACAGTTCAATAGATAGTTTTAATAAATAAATCTATATCACAACTCCCCCAAGTTCGCGAGAGTGCTAATGCTATGTTCACTATTTTGGACGTAGTCCTAGGTATATCGATTTGTGTATGGAGTCGCCGATTTGCCCATACTCAGATGGCGCGGCGCCAGCGCCAGTTTGATAACAAATGCATCATCTATGATGCTTCAAATAGGTCTATATGTCAAAACAAAATTTCTTACTCAATGATGATTGCATGATGGATGACTGCCATGGTCAATCTAGCACCTTTTCAAATGCACAAAACCAGGGGGTCTCTGTACCTCATCCACCACAGAATTGAACCTAGCCTAGCGTACGTGCATGCAGCATGCATGCAATATGCGTGCATCACACAGCTGAGCATGAGATAATGTATGGAAAGCTAGAATGCCAATCGATAGTCTTGAAATTCTTCAATTTCTTCAATTTCCAAAACTGCATGATTTCATCATCTCCTCTTTTTTGCACAGATAGTAAATAGACTTAATGATAAATTTATATCTTATATGCACATACACAGCAGTAATAATACATCATTAACTACCATCAACAACAAAATCACCCAAACAAAAATGGTAATAAAAATATAACAAATACTACTAATAAACAAAATAATTATAGTAATAATGATAAAAACAATAAGATTAAGAGGAAAACATAGATTCCTATGAGATCCTCTTCAAAGAAGCATAAACTAATGAGAATAAGACAAGAAAATAAATTACAGGAGAAAATCGAAAGAAAGAGGGAAAGGGGGAGGGGAAGAGAGAGAAAGAGAGGGGGGGGGGCAGGGGCGGATCCAGGATTTCGTATAAGGGGGGGGGGGCACACAAATGCAGTCCTTGTCAACTTTGGGAAACTGCTTGGAGGGAGACCCATATTTCTTGGTCTCGCCAGCCCTCCAAAAGTCGCTCAGTTGGGGGGGGGGGGGTATGGGGTCCAGTTCCCCTCCATAATTCTCTGACAAGCAAAAAAAAAAAAAAAGTTTTCTGGTCGAAAAGGGGGGGGGGCACAATCGCTAATAGGAGGGGCACAATGCATTGTTTTCCCTCAAAAGGGGGGGGGGGCACGGGCCGGGATTGCCCCCCCCCCTAAATCCGCCACTGGGGGGGGGGGGGTATAGAAAGAAAAGGGCCAAAATAAGAGGATCAATGGTAAAGCAAGAGTGTAGCACCATGAACAAAATAAAGTATCCCATTTTTCTTTATTAGTATTGGGGGGGGGGGGGAGGGGGATGTCAAAAGATACCATTGCAATAATAGTTTTTAAGAATAGTTAGTTGCATCATAGCATAACTATGAATATGTTCATGAATTTAACTACTAATCAAGAGTCGATTCCAGCCACATAAAACTTGCACTCTCTCTCTCTCTCATTTTTTTTTGTTTTTTGAGTGTTATATCACTACACTGGAACTTCTTCGGATATCTCACATACTTTTATCAACAATTGATGGAAAGAAAGAATAAACTTCATGTCCAATTCTCTGCATATTGAATGTACTCATAGGAGATAAATTATTTATTCTTATAATGTACAATGTGATAAATATTACATTTCGTTAAACAAAATTGTTCCTGTATATAATAATAAATATCGCTGAATTTCAACAGCAGCTGTATAAATATCATGACGATGAATAAAATATACATCAAAAGACATTTCAAAAGCTTGCATACAAATGTATACTTATACTGTATACATATATCCTATGATGATCTGAAACATGAAATTATTGAGTTTTGTTTTCTGAATTCTCCAATTCACACTTCAGATAATCCAGTTTCCAACGACAAGGGAAGAAGTCACCAAGGCACAAGTAGGCTTTTTCCAAACAGCTGGATTTCCCCAGATTGTGGGTGTTGTAGACGGAACACACATCCGTTTGAATGGAGCTCCATTGGGTCCCGGGGAGCATGTGTATATGAACCGCAAAGGCTACCACTCCATAAACACCCAGATCATATGTGCTACCAATTTCAAGATCATCAATATCGTGGCACGCTGGCCCGGCAGCACGCATGATAGTAGAATATTTCAGGTAGGATACATTATATTTTGATTTGTAATTTACTATCAAACCCACTCTTTCTTTTTTTTTTTTTTTTTGGATAATGTCTCCATGACAACATGACATAATTCATTAAAATTGATGTCATATGTTTGTATCAAATGATACAAAATAACTTTGAATATACTACATTTTTAATAATGAAATTCACAAGTGTGGTGTATGCAAGAGACGGCAATAAATATCAGAGGTCAACTATTCTACCATATGTATATTCTTGTAATGATTCTTCTTTTATACAGAACAGCACTGTTGGAATGGCATTCGAAGATCTTCAACTACATGGTCTACTTCTTGGAGATTCTGGGTATGCTCTGAGACCATACCTGATGACGCCAGTACTTAATCCAAGGACTCCTGCAGAAGAGGCTTACAATAGGTTCGTATTACAAGAAACATTTCAAAGCATATTTTTATTTACATTTAAAAAAAAAAAAAGAAAGTGAATGAATGTATGCTATTTTATTTTGAACAATGGGTTTCTTTTTTCTATTTTGAAAGAAAGAACTTTTTACTGGTAGTACAATGAACCAAAAATTATCGCACATATTGAACTATTTTCTTCCTCCAGGGGGATTAGCAGTTACCTTTTTTTTCATACCTGTATCATTTACTTAAAATGCTCATATTCCCTGCATTAGAGCCTTCTCTACACCCCCCCCCCCCCTCAAAAAAATTATATAAAATATATATATATATATATATATATATATATATGTCTGCCCTACATTGGCAAAAGGAAGCAAGTGAGAAATGTGACATTTTCACTAAAAGAACAAAATGTATCTGTCATTTACACTAACATCACTGCAATACTGTGATGTCTTGCCAAACATATCTCTTAGCAGGATGAGTGTTCATGCATAACACTTGGCCCAGAAGAGCACACTAGGTTGAATAAGAAAATATCAATAATCCATAGGGTCCCATATTTCATTGATATGTGACTTGCTTCATTTTACCTTTGTAGGGCAGATGTATATATAGACAATTTCCCACTACTTCTTTGGTTTTATATTTTTTATACATCAACACTTTTCTTTAATCTGCAGAGCACATGCTTCAACAAGAGTGATCATCGAACAAGTAAACGGTCAAATCAAGCACAAATTCAGGTGTTTACTCAATGGCATGCAAATGTCACCAAGGAGAGTGTGTAAGATCATTACAGCATGCGCAATACTACACAATGTGGCCAAAGATTTGAAGCAGCCTGAGGTAGACTTCGATATTAATCAACTTGAACATGAAGAACCAGACAGGGGCCACATTGCAGACAACGGCTTTGCCATCAGAGACACTATCATTGCTAATTATTTCAGCTAGACTTTCATGAAGAAGAATTTTTGAAGGGCAAGTCCACCATGAAAGCAAGTTAGTTTCAATGTGCCGGTAGATGCAAGAAATGAGAGAGACAGGTCAGTGGAATTTGGAGTGAATTTCAATTAAAAAAAAAAAGGAATTTATTCATTTTTGAAGTTTTGATCTATTATTTAAAAATTGGCAACTATGTGACATGTCATGTGAGCTTATCTCCAATATAATTTTTTTTTTTCATTTTTTCTTGAGGAGAGCTCTTGTGATACATCACATAGTTACCAATTTGTATTAGATTGATCACAACTTCAAAAATTATGATGTATTGATAACTTCCATACTGTCAATAGGAATCTTCTTCAACATTCACTGACCTGTTCCTCTAAATTTTCTATCATTCAAACATACTTATTTTTAGGGTGGACTTCCCCTTCAGTTTAACACCATTTTGGGTCTTCTATAAGTTGACACATGAATTCTGTTTATTATTGCACTATTTTGTGAGAATGTTTTTGAGATATACTTGTAATATATATAATGTAATAACCCAATTGTTATATAGTGGTTACAATGTGTCACAGCACTTCTCAGATGTATTCATTGTTCATTCATTTATGAATGAAATTACTGCAACGACATACATGTAACTTGTGAATATTTCAAAGAGGAAGATTTTCCAATACACTGTAGTTTGTAACTGAAAAATTTACTTGAATATATGCAATGAAACAGTAGCACTATGATCATCATGACCTCGAGATAGTCAATCTTTCATGTGGAATGAAATGTATTGAATTTATTTAACCTTATTCCCACAACCAAATGAAAACTTCATGGTGAAAGCATTGTGTTGGTAAAAGTACAAGACTTTCGTTTAAATCGGTTAATATGGATTATAAAAATCCTATAGAAACAGTGAATATTATTGCTAGGGCAGCACCAAGCCAAAATTTCAAATTTCATGGACTTGGAAGAGGGCATGGTCTGCTGACCTGTCGTTTGTCATATTGTTTTATAAATTTGGATATGAGGGTTATCTCATATTCAAGGCCCTCTTTCAATGAATTGTGTGAGATTCCCTTCAGATAGGCCTCATAACCATTTCAGATTCAGTTAATGTATGTATGGGAAGAGTATCCACTGAATTTGTAATTTGTACTTTTAAGAAGCCTGCCACATTCTTAATTCCAGCACTAAGGGGGAAATGTCCCATGGTGTCTCATGTCTCATGCGTAGTCGATTCATTTTAATAACAACATACATGTATAACAAATTCATAGTAGTTTTCTTGGAAAACTTTCCTTCATTCTGAAATGCACAATGATATAATCTTTTTAAAAAAGGAAAAGCTATCATGACTAATGACAAAAATTATCGTTCAGCTTCAAAGCTGAATGACATTATATATTGTTCTAATTCATTGGCTCACTGCAATAATGATACTTTGCCCATGCACAACAGCTGATGTGCAAAACAGCCATAACAGGTATGATGTATGTCGATGTACCATTACCTAACAATAACTATATACCTAAGCCTATGAAGATGCCAACTATATGTATTAGCAGAGTCTGATATTAAAGTGATAATAAAAAACACTCCTCATTCTTATCAAAACGTGTCAGATGTGTTAATTTGTCTCTCTGTGTTTTAGAGTAATCTCATCGTAGAGATATCACATGGTGTCAGAAGCATGAAAATTTCATTTAATGTGTGCTGCAACCACTATCTGTAGGGAAAGAAATCTCTCGATACAGATCAGTGGCTGCAACATGCTTTCAAAAAAAAAAGCCTTCTGTTCTTCTTCATTTATGATTTTTTCACATGCGGTTTGCCAAAAAAACTTATTAACTTGCCCTGTTCAATTGAAAATGATTGCAGTAAGCCAATGTGTTATACAGTGCATATGGAAAGAAAGTATGCCAAACTTTGGTAGCTTCTAATAGGGGAAGTCCAGCATGAAAATAAGTGGGTGTATATAAGAGCAGAACAATGAGAGGAATATGTTTGTAAAAGTTTTAGCAAATTCTAAATAAAAACAAGAAAGTTATGAATTTTGATCAATCATACACAAATCCGAACAGCCATCTGTCCGTGCAGATTGAATCACTTCCTCAGTTTTTGAGCAATGCTTATGAAATTTAGCACACACACTGGTCTTTGTGATGAAGATATGCAAGACATATTTTTCAAATGTGTCGGAACTGCGTTGCCATGGTAAAAGTATATTATGGCAATAAATATGGTTTGAAATAATACAAATCAAAGTAATACCTCCTTTTTCGAGCAATGCTCATGAAATTTTGCACACACGAGGCCATCCCAATAGGGCGAGGGTATTAATCACCTTTTGTGTTATTTCTACTGTCGGCTATCTAATTAAAAATTCACAGCCGATGTAACATTAAAATCTGTGTCAGTAGAGATATCACTACATGTGATTAATACCCCCGCCTCATCAGGATGGCCTTATGTGTGTGACAAATTTCACGAGCATTGCTCGAAAAATGAGGAAGTAGTTTGATTAGGAGCTACCAAAGTTTTACATACTTTTGTAATTTACACTTAAAGGGAAATCCTACCTTTACATCAAGTTGATTTGAAGGAAAGCAGAAAAATCCAAGAGACAGATTAATTGAAGTTTGAACAAAATTCGATGAACAATGAAAAAGTTATGAATTTTTGAAAATTGAAATCACTAGGCAAATGGGGATTTTGAAATTGGCAAATTGGGTAATGTCACTGTGGTGTAGTAGATGGACAAATCTCCCATCTGCTCCAACACAGGAAATGACTAAAATGTAAATTTTTCAACACTGTATCACTGAGCAGTATTTTCTTTATGGGAGGACCACAATATCATTTGCAGTCCCAAAGGGAAAAAGTACTTGGGAAAGAATCGCAAACTAATGATATTTTAGTGAACGATAAATGGGGGAGTTGTCCATAATTATGTAACAGTTGAATGACCAATCTGCCAATTTGAGATTGCCATACAGTTAGTGATGTCACTTTTCAAAAATTCATAACTTTCTTACTGTTTATCTGATTTTGTCCAAAACTTCACAAATCTTTTTTTGTGATTTTCTGCTTCCCTTCAATGCAGTTTACCCCCAGGGTTGGCTTGCCCTTTAAGCTTCTTTTTGAAACACGAAACATTCAAAGACATGAAGTGCACGCTTCATGACCTTCAATTTCTCTTCCTCAATTGCCAGCAGCCTTTCCTCATACGAAAAACCACTTGGCCTCTTGGTAGGTTCTTTACTTGGCTTCCTAGTAGGTTCTTCCGGAACAGGCCCAGTAACTGGTTCCCCAACTGGTTCCCCAACTGGTCCAACATCAGGCTCTGGAACACATTGCTCATTAGTAACACCACCAGCCATGCTATTCACTAACATTGCCACAGCCATGGTATTCTCCGATGTCTGTATGTAAAAATAAAGATTGCCTTGGTTGAGTTTTAAAGAACTATAGAAACCTACTGTCTAATATCATGCACTTCTTAAAAATCTGTGATAAAAAGGGAAACAATGTCAGTAATAGGTTTATCTAATCATCAATACGTTTGCAAAAATGGCAAAAATGGCAAAAAAAGACAAACAGCAAGTGAGTAAAATTAAATTGTTGTCTATCGTAAGTGAGAATTACATGTTTTTAAACAGAAAAATACAAAATATACCATATGGAAAATGACTTACATAAAAATTACGTACATACCACATTTAAATGTCATGTTCAATGGGATTAAATTTTCAAGTAGAATTGGGGGGGGGGGGTGCAACATAAAACTGAGGTTGTCAAGGAAATTAAGTCACGAGGTTGTTAGCCTTTCATTATTATCTACAACTGAAAATAAAACCAAATATACATGTACCTGTGACACTTGGCTCAATGGGAGAGGGAGTCCAGCTTCCTCTTCTGGCCCCACCACACCCTCCAAGCTCTCCTCCACCATTGCCTCAAGTACCGCCTCATACTTTTCGTTATACTCGACCGGTGGTCCACCTCCTAATGATCCAATATCAAAAAAATAAAAGTGAAATAAATTTGAAAAATGTTCATTTCCATCATAAAATTACCTCCATAACAATCAAAGAGAGAGATCATGACTTAGGTCGTGATGAGTAATAACCCATGAAAAATTTATACAAAAACTAACCCCTTTAATTCAATAGTTTTTATCGACAGCCTTCTCAAGAGTATTCTTTATTGAAATAGGTATTGGGATATACTATGCAAAACAAGTTTTCTTTTTAAAGAGAAATCAAGAGAAGCCTATCATTCAAACACTAGGCTGTTGTCCTAAGTCATGAATGTTTATATGTCAGAAGTAGGACATCTAAGGTATTTGTTTAAGCATGCAATTCATCATGATTGACCCATGGTGGTACAATGGATGCAAATAGTAGATGGAATCCCACCATTTTCAATTTTTTTTTTTTTTTTAATGGCAATGCAATAAAAAAAATGAGAACAAATCCTTTCTTACATTTTAATTTATACGAAGTACAGGTAACTATTGGTGATGATTAGTAGGAGTATGATAGAAGAAAGGTACCTATTACAGTTTTATCTGTTACACAATAAATCATATTATTAAAGACCGCATAATTTACCTGTCTTGTTCTTCTTATCCCTGTATTTACGGGCCTTGGCTGCCAGCTCATTCCATGTAAGACGAAGGTCTTTGATGGTCCTGCCCGGTTTAAGTCCCTGGGCCTCGAGGAACGCAAGTCCCCGGGCCCAGGTATCTTCCTTTCGTTTCTTGATCTACAAATTCAAGAATCAAAGGTACAATATAAATTGGAACATACTCAAGTTCTCTTTAATCATATGCAATTGATAATAAACATTTTAATTCACCAATAATTATTTTGAAAGAATACTCTCTTATGGCAGCATCCAAGTGTCTCAAAAGACTGTGGACTGCATTCTGTCTTGGACATTGGATAATATAAACACAAAAACATTGTTAATTTTTAGTAATCAGAAGAAAAGTTGAAAGAAGGCAAAAATGAAAATAAATGAGATAAAAAGTACTTTATTCAAATTTGAAAACATTGTTATGTTCTGGAAATTTTCATAAATAGATCTGCATTGGATTTTACAAACCTTTTCCACGCAGCTGCCTGCTTTGCCAAACAATGCCTGTCTGTTCTTCTTGACAAAGTCTGCCAGGCATCGCACATCTTGCCCTGTCAGATTTGGCCGTCTTTTCCCCATTACCTACAATGAAGAAACAAAATTAAAAATGAATGAGAAGCCATGAAAGATTGTTTAATACAAGTTCTGTTAAATCAAATTTGACGGTATCATACCCTTGTGACCATAAGATTGTTTGGTTTTGTAACTCGGTAGTCTAGGGCCTAGTTCTAGATCTATATCAACTTTACTCAATGGTGTTTTTCCATTAAACTCTGCTTTCCGTAGAGTAGTATTGATGCAGGTCATTATTCTATATATTTCTACGGTCTAAGAACATGTGATTGACTTAGCTGTGGATGTGGTAGTTTCTCTGGTAGATTAGACATACAATGTCAATGATGATGGTGAAAACTAATATTACTATTGATCACTTTAATTGTCAATGACTAACTTAGACTCTGTCTATGGTGACTGTGGTCAACTAAATAAGCTGGTTAATGGTTTTAAAAAATCAGTGAAAGGTGACATTCTAGACAGAGTCGGATCTAGAGTATTAGAAATTCTGTTTTATTTTATTTATGATTGCAACTGCAAGAAGTTAACACTTTTAGTTTTAACAGCTGACTTGTCTTCGTCACTTTGTCTTTCTAAGTTCTAATAGACTAAGCTAAGAACATATTTAGATTAGATCTACCATGGTTACCACTCACGGGACCATCACTATATGGGGCTGTGTCAATTTTGGCCTGTCACAACCTCTAAGTTGAAGAGGCAAAAACACCAATATAATCGGGAAAATTTTTGGGAAAATACTTCCTTCTACATTTTAGAATGATAGAATATCTAATTTCATGCCAGATCCTCATGATCCTTCGATAGGATCTTTATCATCTTGATCAAGTGAAATTTTCAGGCTGTTTTTGGTCATACATGTATGGGCAAGATATCACACACTTGCCTATGGGAGGCAATTGCTCACGGTATGAAGTAACTCCAGGGAGCTCCAACGCATTGGAGCTCCGGCCGGATCCAGGTACAACTAACCAAAATCTTCATCGCCCATGGCATTAGTTTGATCTGTCGCATCGCTTAATTTCGGCAGGTAAGATGAAAATTTGTACTTACATTTCAAGAGAATTACTGTAACTATCCAGCAGGCACTTTGATTTCACGATTTGATGATTATTTTGATGAAAAAAAAGGAATTTCCTCGCCAACTGATCAAGTCATTTGAATCGACTGTACAGTACGGGGGAAGATCGGGTCGGCGAGGAAATTCCATTTTTTTCATCGAAATAATCATCAAATCGTGAAATCAAAGTGCCTGCTGGCTAGTTACAGTAATTCTCTTGAAATGTAAATATACAAATTTTCATCTTACCTGCCGAAATTAAGCGATGCGACCGACCAAAATAGTAATGCCATGGGCGAGGAAGATTTTGGTTGGTTGTACCTGGGGCTCCAACGCGTAGCGTTGGAGCTCCCTTGAGTTAGGTATGAAGGTACTGAGTGCGAGGTTATCTCCAATAACCTCGTGAGTGCATGATTACTGCAGGTTCTACTTCTACTTTCTAGCCTGAACTAGACCTAAGTTGAACTTCTAAAAGAGAATCTAGGAATAAAATTTTCATTTTAGAAAGATATTATGAGGTAATTGTAAGTTTGTTACCCCTAAACAACTTCAAATCATCGGATAAGCAGATAACGATTAAGTCAAAACACCACTCAATCTAGCCATGCTAGTAGTGGAATGTCAGATTCTGCTCCCCCGCTCCTCCGGGGAGCTCATACTCTAGTCTCCGCTGGCTTCATGCAGGCAAGTGCGGAGACTGACGTACATACAAAAAAGCCGAGAACAATGACAAAAACGATCTAAATAAAGGCTACAATTTTATTGTCAGTAGTTTTATTTATCAATAGGTATGGCAGCATGAATATGTTATTTCGATTATCATATTTTCTTAAGAATCTGAAAATAGATAAAGTCACAAATACGTACGATTGATGACAATTCCTGTTCCCGTTCCTGTTCGGCTCCAGCTATTTACCTCTAGCAGACAAGGTACGCAATAGGCAATGGCGCATGCGCAGAAATTTCAGTCTCGTTCAAGAAAACATTTCGCGGTTTTTTCCAATATTAACTAATATAGGTTTCATGCAACGGATATTAAGCTCCGATGGTAGTTACCATTTATGGTAACTCCAATTATATTAATTCTGGGACTTACTATTATAGTAAGTCAAAAGTTTTATGCAACGGGGCCCAGAACTCAACTTTATCTTTAAAAGGTAGCCGTTACATGTATGTGTGCAGCAAAGGCTATTATATTAATGCTGCACTTTTCTTGAGACAGTTTATCCAGGCCTTATCGTGTCATGTCTGTGAACAAGGCTTTATAGGGGTTGCATGACCGTGGAACTCATTTTTGCTGTCCTATTATCCCCACATTTCTCTGTGAGACCTCACTAATAGAAAACATGTAGTAGTTATTGATCAGGGTTCAGACTTAATGAAATACTGTCCCACATTGACATGAAGCTAATTTAAATGAAGTGAAATTTTGCTCGTCATGGAATGCTCCCAATAGGCGTACATACTTTCATATGTCATCTGCTGAAAACAAGAAGGGCGTTAACTCTATGCATGTATTGCCCTTCTGTCTGATGATGTGTTTAACTTTTACATAACTTGCCTTGAGGGTATTATGTAATATGAGTTACAGGGGAAGTCCACCCTGATTACAAGTTGATTTTAAAAGAAGTAGAAAAATTAAATAAACTGATCAGTGATGGTTTGAGCAAAGTACGATAAGAAATGAGAAAGTTATGAATTTTTGAAGTTGTTATCGATCAAACACATATTGGCGACTCTGAGATGTATCTTGCGAACTCCTCTCTCATTTGCTCCGTACACAATAAAATCAATAAATTTTCATTTTCTTTATTTTTGATGAGGGAATAGATTTGTGTCCTACAGGTTGAGTGTAAAAGCATAAGTGAAATATCTAGGGTGCATGTATGATAAAATATTTTCTTTAGAGAAAATGGAAATTCATGATTTTTTCAGTACATGGCAAATGGGAGAGGAGCTCGCAAGATACGTCACAGAATTGCCAATCGATGTTTGATTGATTACACCTTCAAATATTCATATCTTTCTTATTTCTTATCAGATTTCGCTCAGAATTTCACTAATCTGTTTCTTTCATTTTTCTCCATTTATTTAAATCAACATGATACCAGGGTGGGCTTTCCCTCTAATGCCCTTTTGGCTCCTGGCAGACACTTTCACTTAATTTTTCTGCATAGAGCTAGAATGGCATTAACTATAGTATAGCTGTAAAATCTTCATGCTCTCTGCAGATAGTGGGAATCTACAGCTTTTTGTAAAATGAAAGGTGCCACAAAATTTCTGTTGATTACAAGAGGTTTTCTCAAAATACATGTTTGATCAAATCAAGAGCAGCTTTTCCTATTTGAGATTTCAACAGTATCTAAGCATTATTTGTGTAAAACTTGTATTACTGAATGCCCCTTGATTCCCTGACTTTCAGAACATCTGATTATGACTATCATATCATTAATTTGATCAAGTGTCACTCTTACCCCCCTCCCCCTCCCCCCTCGAAAGACCAAGTGAGTTCAATAGAAAGAATGAGTAGACAGTATACTTCACATACTTCATTCCGATATTCAATTACTATTTCTTTTCTTCTTCTTTTGACAGGACTGAAATCTTGATTTGGATATATAGTACACATTGTGTGCCACTAGAAAGGTAAGTGTTAGCATTATATTGTATGAATGATGTAGTAATTTTAAAAAGCAGTTATACCAGGAGAAAAAAATAGAGATACAGCTCACATTTCCTTTTCCACTCACAGATGATGCCGTAATGATATTCATTGAAATAGAAAGCTCAGAAACTGAAAAATGAATCAATTTTATTGTGGAAATGTCATCATTGGTTCTTAAAACAATTGGCAAAAGGATATGTGGGAAGAGGTTGTAGAAATGTTACAATTGTTTTCAACGTTTTCTCCATACCCCAATAGAAGGGGGAGGAAGAACATTACTTGCTACTCTACTCAGTACTAGCACCCCCTCCTTACTTTTTCCCACCCAATACCCCCCCCCCCAACCACTGAACAATAATCAGATTCCAATTGATTTTTCCTCCATCGATTAAACACAACTGCATGCACAAGGGACATTATCAATGTGATTTGAACCCATCCCACATTTTCTTCAGCCAATTTTCTCCTTCTTCCATCCTACTTTGATGTGGCGGCACTATTTCATCTTACCTCCCGAGCACACCTATAAATAGCTCATGCGGTTTTCTTTATCGATCCTCGTCTTTCCCATCCTGCCTGGAACGTGGCGTGGTGCGCCTTTTATTGTTTTGAAAACAAACAGGTAGACACTCTACAATGGTTCCTAACTACATACAGTAATCTTTTTTCCTCTCCCTCTTCTTATTTTTCTTGGTGAATCGACCATATATTTTTCTCTCTTATTGCTTTTTTGTGAATAGACAAGACATTTTTTCCATCCTTTTTATTATCTTTGTAAAATTGATCGGACTTGCAAGGATCAGGTTAAGCTATTTGTCCAAGAGTGAAACAGAGATTAAAAAGTCTGAAAATGTTTTGCAACTTTTGCTACTAGATTCTACTAAGGTTGTTAAACACCATTTCTTTTTATCAGGCAACATAAACATGTAGGCATAAGTGAAAATGAAAATAGTTGAATCATACTTAATGATTTCATCATAAAAATTTTGGTGGAAAAAAATCCCAGAAAATTTTTCATTTTTTGTAGTATGGTCGATATACATGTAATTAGTGTCACTGATTTTTATCTACATGTATGTTTAGCTAACTAGTGTATGCCGAGATGAAATTGCATACTGTAATAGCAGAAACTTTAGCGAATTGTTGATGACAGCCAATTGTGCAGCAAGAAACTTTCGCAAATTGCAATCATTTTATGATGTTTCAATTATGATTTGATTATTTTGGGGCACGAAACTGCTCGCGAAATTAGTGAAAGTTTCATCCGCGCGATAATTTCTTGTTTTACTGTATGCATGAGAATATTTACAAATTCCTTTTTATTTTTCATTTTGTACTTTTTAGGAATATATTACTCTGTTTGTTTTTCTGTGTTATATTGCATGTCTATAGACACTGCATTGAGTTCATAGTTATTACCCCGCCTCCCCCAAAAAGGTTGAATAATCATATATTTGAAGGGATGAAACAGCTATACTTGCGAAGAGTAGAAGGCCTTTCATGCTCATCACATCATCTGTTGAGAGGCAGACGGCCATTAACTCTGTGTTAAATGATACAACCCAACTCCCTTCTAGCTCTCAGCTTACGCTATCCTATCAAGTTGGTCAACACAATGTGACAAGCTTGTTGATATAGCAGCAGGCCTTTGGATCAATCGAACCTCCCCATCAACAAATGTCATGTCAGAGGAGGAGGAGTCGATGGGGGTCCAGTGTACATTAAGGCAGGGTATGATCCACCTCGGGGAGGACGATAAACATGTTGAATGCATGCAGCGTTCGATGGCGGTCGTCGATAAGGCAGGCAGCTGTTGGAGGCGTCTCGCAGGAAATTATGCTACTCCTCTGCCTGGAGACGAAGAACATCATTTCTGGATTTATGTGACAGAAGTGGGGCTGGGATGGAGGTGCTGTAGACTTCGGGGTGACGGGGGGTATCGGATTTCTGCGTGGCGAAGCCAGCTCGTACGAGGATATGTTCACACTAGAACACCTGCGTGTGCGAAGAAAGTGTTCACATGAGTGATTTTATACATCATTTTTTTTTTAACCAATGCTCATGGAATCACAATATTTTGTTCCTTACTTTTCATGAATGTTACACAGGATATAATCTCGTTCATATTAATATGGCAGCAAGTAGCGCCTAGGCTATTTTCTCTATGCATTTTTTAATTGGATTGAATTTCATGAGCTGCCATTATCAGCTCATAGTACAAAGCTAAGAATAAATCCTACCAGGTACCCGTAGTTTGAGATACATAATGTATTCCAATATTCCAGTATGTGCCTGGCCAGCTCGATTTGTTTCCAACCCTCAATCTCTTGATTGAAATTATTTAGCGATTGAGCCGATCTAAGTGCTATCACGTGTATTATTCATAAGCATTGTTCAATTATTTCATTCAGCATTTCAGCCTTGAGGTGGCCTAGTTGGATGTCTGTTCTCTCCATAAATGTTAATTGGAATTTATGGATGGAACATGAAAATATGTGGCACATGGACTTCTTATTGAGACATATTGTAAAAAATGAGTTTTAATCTTATTTCCTTTTCACCACTAGAGCTTAAAATTATCTCTAGAGGAGAAAGAGAATTGGCTGGCTGGAAAGATAGTCCTTTGCCCCCGAGTTTCGTAGATGCTCATAGCATTCAAGACTGTTAAAGGAAAACTATTTCAGATGCGGGTTTCTTTCTGAAATTAGAAGGAAAAAAAAGTAATATCACCCCATCCATCACTTTTTATTTCACTAAATTAAAAGTACACCTCATGTGCCTAAATGTACATGTACAGTAAAATTTTCACACTGGTTGCATGTAAATCAGCAGAGAAGCTTTTAGAATGAAAAGCATCATCAGGTACTTTCCTGGAAGATTTGGGGCCTTGTTTTGTTTTTATTTCATGTGCAAACACAACCTTGTGTGACGCAGTGTGATTCTAACTGGCTGGAGTGTATAGCAGCATGCTGCAGTTTGCAATGTAAATACAGTGAAATTGATCTGCACCACAGACGCTGAGAGAGAATTAGCTTTGGAAAGCTGAAGAAAGATCTTCGGAAATCTTGAAATGAGCATTGGAACAAACAACGTAATAAATCAACTCTTTTCGCTGCAAAGGATATCATATAAATGAGATTAGAAAAGCTGATGGAAAGGGAATCTATTATTTCATATAGAAAATTCAAAGGACAGCTCCATTTTTAGCGAATTTGCAAAAATGGTAGGGAAAAATTATTTGAATGCTTGAATGCTTCAATGCTATGTTATGGAAGCCATGGTAGGGGTAGTAGTATTCAGTTCTTTTCAATTGTATCCTCAGAAAAAAAAAGTAAATCCTACTATCAGTATTATTTAACTCTTTGTGAAGTAAGATTGTATCATCAGGAAAAAGAGCTTTATAAATCCAACTGTTATCATTATTGAACTCTTTGTAAAGTGCCATGAGTGAATGCCCTCTCTGTTAATGACATGACGATATCTTTTTTCCCCAGGGTAGCCTCATCAGTATTAAAATGGCATTAAACTGGCAAAACTTGAACAGCGCCACCTTACAGTAACTGCCAAATTGAGATTGTAATTTGAAAATTAATTGCATTTTATTTTGAATTTTGACAAACAGCTGTTTGGAAAATAGGCAAATTTTATATTTCAAACTATTATTTTTGATGTTGCACATTTGGAAAATTGCCTACAGATACATTCTAAGCTTCTACAAACTAGAATGGGGCATGATGGGAAAATTAGAGGCACAGACACTTATCAAATTCTGTTGAAAGATGGTGCCATTAGGAGCTTCAATTTACTGTCACTTTAATACTGCTCTTCCTGAGAGCTCTGCAATTATTATAGTTACTCCAGCCCAGTATAGCCAGGTACCCATTTAACACACCTAGGTAGAGAGGGACAGATGTGAGTGAAATACCTTGTCCTAAGATGTAACTACAGAGTAAGGATTGAACCCAGAACCTCCCGTATGTTAGTCAAGAGCCTTTACCAATACCATAGTGCCTCCATCATCCTGGATATCTAGAGGAAGTTTGTTTTTACCCTTTGTCTCCAGGATTCTCTCATTTCCATAGGCTTAATACAGGAACCACCCAGTTCATGTAGGCAATAGGTTAAAGGCAGAAGACAGTTTGGCTTCCTGTACCTTGCATCTTCACCACTGCTTCATCATTTTAAAATCAACTCCTTACCACCCAAAGTATCCTCGATAATCCATGCATTATTACATAATCTGGGGGATTGAGATTAGTTTATCAAGGACTTTACAGTCTAATTATGCATCAAAGGGATATGTTACTCTGAAAACTTAATTAGATCTGATTAGTACATATGTGTGATTTCCTTCCTACTATAGTATGAAGGTAATAAGGTGTTGCTGACAATGTATCAGGAGTGGATTTTTTTTTTTTTTTTTGGGGGGGGGAGTACATCTGGCCCATGTCTTTTTGTTTTATAAATTTGTTTTGCTTGCTTGTCAAAAATTTATTACTATTTTTAACTTGGCAGGCACCTAAAGAATGTAAAAAAAACTGTTTTTGGTGGTGTTGTTGTTGGCTTGTTTGAGATTATACATGTACAGTACATACTAGTACCCCTTCCCCTGTATAAAGAGAAAGCTTCATCCGCCTGCAATATATCACAGGTTTTCAATTACTGCATCCTCTGCACCTTTCTTTCATGACAGTTCTGTAATGACAAATCGTCTGCTGAGAGCCAGAAGGGCATTAACATAGGTGTAACACCCTTCTGACTCTCAACAGACTTTATTGAGGTGCAATAAAGTGGTGAGACTCAGTTGAACTCATTTTCAATATTGGGGGCTGGGGATATTCATTAACCCTTTCAGGACAGGAATTATTTAAGGGCTAAATTGATCACATTTTGATCTTCAAATTGGCAACAATAATATTTTTCTTTTAGTGCTACATGGTTCTAATAAGGTGTAATGTCTTTGAAAAATAATTCCCAATGTTTATGAATTTTGTCGAAATGTTGAAAAAATTGCCAATTTTGATAAAAAATAAGGATTTTGAATCTCTCAATGTGTTGCCAATTTAAGGATTTTAAAACTTATTCTCCTATTCAAAATTCCTGGCATCAAACGCAATATGGTAATGCAACAAAAATGGACATAGTGTGTGCAGAAATTTTTGCTCTTTCTACTCATGTATCTGGTATATTTTTTAGAGCTCTGAATAAAAAGTTATTGAGCCAAACCACAAAATGTGGTCAATTGTCTCGAATGGGTTAATTCTGCCTTGATGCAATGCTAGTATTTGCATACATGTGACCCAATGACTACTGAAGTCTCTCATTCCTATAGGCTTAGAGACAGGATCACCCAGTTCCCATAGGCAAAGGGTTAAGCTCCTCCAAATTAGGAATAATGGAAGAGATGAATACCACAAAACAGTGAAAAGGTCTTAAGTAGAGCCATTATTAGAGGGAGGATTTGCTACGTTGCTGAAAGCAAATACAGCAGGTTCATTAAGTAGGTTTTGTTGTTCTCGTTCTGCTTTTTTCGGACTTCACTTGGGCGCCACTATAGAAGATTAATAGAGAATGAAGGAAAGATAAATAGAGGAAGGGAGAGAAAACAAAGTGGGGAATGGGTAGAAAAGAAGAGGGGAAGCAATTTCATTCCGCCAATTATTAAGTTTGTTTGCTGAAATAATAGATTTGCTAATCAGAATGTAATGTATATTTTCTTTTTTTACGAAGTTGAATAGTTTTAATATGCATAAATTACTTATCTTGTCTGTGATTTTTTTTCACCTTAGTACTTATATTTATATTTATATGTTTTTTAAAAATTGTAAACTCACAGTTAGTCTTCGGACTTTTTGCTGAGTCTTTTTAATAAAACCGAAATTGAATTGAATTGAATTGAATGAGATACATGTACATGTACAAGTATTCAGAGTATATTGCAATACATGTTCCAGAAAGTAATAATTCACATGTACGACTGATGTGTCTGAGAGAGAGAAAAAAAAAAGGGTTTATAATCATATAGACAATTTTATTTTACATGGAACAACAATACATCTATGCAAGATGTGAAGTTACTTTGAAATTTTCATCAAATATCTGAATTTTTTTACAAAGAAAATTATAGCAATGGATTGCACAACTTATATAGAGGAACTGGAAATGATGTTGGGCAAGCATTTAAATTTATATAGATATAAATACATGTGTATGGAGCTGAGAGAGATGAAGAGGGGGGGGGGGGGGGGAGAGAGAAGCAAGGGGAAGAAAGGGGGATTAGGCATGCAGGGGATGCGATTTAGAATCATGATTACTATTTTGCTTGTACATAATTTCTTCCTCCTTTTCTCTCTCTCTCTCTGTCTCTCTCTCTTTCTTCCTCGCTCTCTCTCTCTCTCTCTCTTTCTCAGTACACTGTTAAAACATGTATTAAAAAGATACGGATTAAAAAATTGTTGATTAAAAATCGCTCAACATTGGTTATAAAATGAGTGTTGCTTAAAAATGACTTTTAATCTTGCGTGGGTTAAAAATATTGTTGATTAAAATTATTGTTTTTAATCTTGTTGGTTACTTTGTAACCAACATTGATTAAAAACAGTGTTCTCGGCTTTCCCGCCAAAATGATAGTGCTAACTGTCGAGACACTTTATCTTTTTGTTGGTTAAACTTTGATCAAAGTTGATTAAAATACCGATCGCGTGACTTAACAGCGCATGGATTTGGAACAAATTTGCTGCGCGCATATCTATCGCAGAAATTGTTTGCGATAAAAATGGAAGGCGTTGTCATTCAAGTCGCTGAATGATTGGGGACTTTCAAAGAGCTTGTCAGCGTGTTTGAAGGTGAGAAACTCTTTTCATATCTGTGATTGTTGTCTAGCTTAATCTTGGGAAGAAATAGATCTATAGTGTGATCTTTCTTTCTAATTAAAACGGCTTGGGAGCTAGTTCGACCTACTCGATCTGGACTAGACCTGGCTAAGCCAGGCCCACTGGTAGATCTACTGACTACGCCTACGGTAGCTAGGAGGCGACGCCGGCGGTATGGCGGTGTGTTCACCTTCGCGGATGTCCATATTTCGCGGACAGGTCAATACGACAAAAACTGAAACTAGAACTAGAACTTGAAAAAAAAAGATATAGCATCAATGTAGGCGTAGGTGTAGTCTACGGCCGGTGGGCCTAGCTTAGTCAGGTAGTCAGGTCTAGTCCAGGTCTGAGCAGGTCGAACTTCCCAAACCGCTTAACTTAGAAAGCAAGATCACACAGTAGATCTATTTCTTTATAAGATTAAGCTAGACAACAATCACAGATATGAAAAGAGTTTCTCACGTACCAAATGAGGCTAACCAACAAATGGTTAAACATTTAACCAACAATTTGTTTAAGTTTAATCAACACCAATTTAACCAATGTTGAGCAAAATACGATTAATCAACAAATGGTTAAACATTTAACCAACAAAATAAAACTAACCAACAAATGGTTAAACATTTAACCAACAATATGTTTAAGTTTAATCAACACCGATTTAACCAACGTTGAGCGAAATGCGATTAACCAACAAATGATTAAAACTTTTAATCAACCACAGGTTAAACTTTAATCAACAGGCCGTTGATTAAAGTTTTAACCTACAAATGTGTGGTTCACCTGGTAATCCTCGGTTGATTAAAATTTTAACCAACAAGATTAAAAATTTTAATCAACGTTCTAACAGTGTATTCCTTTCTCAGTTCACCCTTTTGCTCTCTCATTAACCCATAGCCTACAAGAACTGGGATATCCTGGTATTAAGCCTATTAGGCATGAGAGAATTCAGTTGCCAAAAGGTTAAATTAGTTCAAATGGTAGATGAATAAAATGTTAGAAAGAACGAAAGAGACAGAGCATGAAAGAGAGGGACAAGAGAGAGAGGGAGAGAGAGGAGGGGGGGGGGGGGGGGGGGGGGGGGGGAGGGGGAGGGAGAAAGAGAAAAAACCGGGAAATGGATTGAGAAAATGAATACTTAGATTACTGTTGCACACAAGCATGAGGAGATCTATATTAAAATGGGGAAAATGAGATCCTGTAGTGTAATAGCTCTGACAAATTGCAATTATCATCTTCTGCCAAAAGCTAATTTACTTTGACAGTGATTGTTGCCAGCCATGATCTATAATAGTACAATCTATCACATACATGGAACATAGGAAATGAGGTGACCCACAAATGGTGATGAAAAATCTGCAAAGAATGTTATTTCTATTTCTACTAAATTAAATGAGATTACTCTGATGAGTGCAATATGAAAAGCCTTAGTTTGTTATTATTCAAAGCTGTTCTTCGAATTAGTAGTACTAATTATCTATTTATATAATATTCTTTCCATTTCAACCAAATTTTTGAAACAGTACTTTAATAAGAATAGTATTTATACTATTTAATCATATATTTTCATTCCCTTTTATTCTATTTTATTTGATGGCTATCTCTCTCTCTCTCTCTCTTGCTCTCTTTCTCTTTCCCTCTCTTCCCTTTTCTCTTTCCCACTCTTCCCTTTTCTCTGTACATGTTCATGTATTTTTTTCTCTGCACTTCTTTCTTTCTGTTGTCCTCTCCCATCTCCTCCTTACCCTCTTTCTCTCTCAATCTCTCCCTCTCCCTCCCCTCCCTCCCCCTCCCTCTCTCTCCATCCCTCCCTTCCCATCTCTCTCTCTCTCTCTCTCTCTCTCTCTCTCTCTCTCTCTCTCTCTCGCTTCGTTCCATGCATCATTTTTTGCGGTTAAGGATAATCTCAGTTGATGTACTGTCATTTGCATTTTATCTAGCTCATTCCTCTGGATGAAGCTATTATTGGAGTAATTTCTCCAGTTTTGCATGATCCGAGCATCCTCACTTAACCATCCCTGTATTAAAGCAGGCTGTAGTAAGAGGCCCGTGCTATTCAAATAAATGCAGGTACTTTGCATGGAAGTCATGTAAACACACTCACAATTTATTATAGGCAGATTCAAGTTAATTTTTTTTCAGAAATACACAATGTAAATGAGATAAAAACACAAGGCATATACATTTAAGCAAAAATAATTCACATCAGATAAATTTGTTGTCAAAGCATATGCTTTGTATTACATTTTCTTGCTCTGTTGTATTTACTTTAATTACTTTGTCAAGTTTGTCATTTCATTTCTGTTGTGCACTTATTTGTTCTAGCTTGTGAAACATAAAAATGCCTTTATACTGGTACAAAAAGTATAGGTCATTACCAAATGGTAAAACTTCTTTCATTGCCATTAAAGTTCTTGCAAATTGGATCGCAAGGTTCAGGGTTAGAGTCCTCAGCCCATATTCTCGAAAGTGGCCAAAGTTAAGCCTGACTTATCTTAGGCTGCTGATTCATGGAAGGCCATTTGTCAATCTCAAAGTTCCTTATAAATTACTATATTTATGTAACTAAAAAAAAAAATAATAATATATATATATATATATTGATGTGCAATGAACATTAGAAATCAGTTTTATCAAGACAAGTATTTGTATTTTGTATTAACTGTGGTGATTTGAGTAAGATTGAGGGGGTGATATTTGGCACTCAATATATCATTGGCCTAAATCTATGCACTTAGGCGGGGTTTAAGTCGGACTTAAAATTAGGCGGCTTTTGAGAATACGAGCCCCTGACGCTTCCCTATTGTAGTTTGGCAAGACATTAACCTACATTTGCCACTCATCACCCAGGTGTAGTAAACAGGTACCTGGTATGACCCCAAATCCACTTAAAATCAAATGGTCAAGGTAGTAAAGGTGGATTCAGGCATTGTGTGTAAACTAGGCCTAAGATTTCGCATGTTTTAAAGGCATCGATCTCTACCTCACGTGGATATAGCATCATACACACGGCTCTATGCGAGCAGTTGATGTGTCCGTACAACCAAAATTAGGAGCCCTACACTCAAATCACAGTATGTGGGACCACGTGGGACATAGTGTGGGACATCTTCTGCTCTGTATAATTCCAGTGTACTCCAGTTTGAAAGATACATGTACGTGATTTGATTTTTTTATTTAAAAAAGACATTATACTGATTGTCACATTAAATCGCTTTTAGAATTTGTAAGGGTACACTTGTTTTGCCTGATTTTGCAGTTATTTTGTGGAAAAGACTTCACAGTGCTGAATTATTTGATTCTAAAAATGCGTAAAATTGTATTGAAACAGTACAGTGGCGGTGTTTTTCTGCGAGCCCAAACATGGCGACCGGTCGCATGAAATGTAGAGGCCGTTGCTTTATCCACTGGTAGAGATTGATGTTTAAAGGCCTTTGCATTATTTAGAAATAATGGGCCTATAACCAAGGATATTGCGAAAAGAAAATATTTATAAAGTGCTTTCAACTTCAACAACTAGTCCTCCATCAGCATATGAAAGGAGTTGTTTTTTTAGGGCAGTGCACTGTTCTGTTCTGTGCATCTTTCATTTGAGTGAAAGGCCTAAACATTTTGAAATCAACTCCATCAAAATATCCTCTTTTCTCATTAATACAAAGTTAGACTGTTGAAAGGGAAAGAGGGAAATACTTAAGTTGAAAGGAGAGCGTTTGGATAAAAATCACTTTTGACATTTGCAGCAGTTGTACTGTACTTAAAACATTGTATTGTACAGTACTTTGAATGGTAATTGTTATTCATGTACATTTAGTCTTAAAATGGCCATATTAAGAGAAAACCACATATGTTTCATATTTTGTACTGTTAGATTACTTTTGACATGCGTAATTAGTAAATTTTAGTGTTAATGTTTGAAAAAAACTACTTAATTTATCATTGAAAACATAAATTTCAAGACAATTTGATCATTTGTAAATTTGATAAAGAAATTAATGAAGTAGGCAGAAAATAAAAATTAGCCTACATTATTTAAATGTTGACTTTAAAGGGGAATTAACCTCAAAATATAAATGTGCTTATATTGAAAGATGTAATCTATTCCTTCTTGTTGTCCTACGTAGTTTTGCATTAAAATATACGAGATGGGTATAAGTCAAGATTTTCTCAGCAAAATTTATCCTCTGCTAGCGATACCTGGGGGCTGCCATTTTTTTTTATGTATACATAAAGATATTTTTAATCCGAATGCGAAATTGCCTTTCTTCCTAATACAAAATCCCATTTGAGATTCAAAATATTTAACAGATATATACATATATTCTAAAAACGAAAATGTGTTTTATATTTCTTTGAAAATTACTATTTTACTCATTATGAATCTATTTTCTTGATACTATGACGTACGCGACGGAGCAAATTAATTCAAATTTAAGGATGATAACTTTCCCGAGCGTAAATAGTGACAAACTATGCATTCACCTGCTTTGAGATAATGGACTTCAATAGTCATTATGCGCGTTGTATAAATTATGTTCTGCTCTGGCAGGCAAGCCCAAGAAATCGATTTCTGTTTAGCAAAACCAGAGAATTTAAAAAGAAATCTATAAATTTCAAATTTTAGAATATATGTATACACCTGTTTATGTATTTTCCATCATATATTGGGATTTTTTGTGGTGAAGAGAAGCAACTAAGCTCTAGGATTAAAAATATCTTCCTGACCGGAACGGTTTCCAATGGTTCATGTACAACTCCATATCATCAAGAAAATGGCAGCCCCCATGTAAAGTGTTGGCAGAGGATACCGTGTGCTAGAATGTCTTAATTTAAACCCTTTTGTGATATTTCATTTCTAAAGTGATACAGGCCAATGATTAAGAATAACTACACCTTTGAACATAAGTACATTTATATTCTGGGGTTAATTCTCCTTTAAAGGGCAATCCAATATATGTAAAAAGCTGATTTGTATGAAAGCCGAAAAATAAGAGATGTAGGATAGTGAAAGTTTGAAAGAATTCAGACAAAGAATAAGAAAGTTATGAATGTTTGAAAAATGATATCACTGCATCTATGCGAATCTCAAATTGGAAATTTGGTGAATCGATTGTGACGTATTCACAGTCAACGCTCCCATTTGTCTTACACCAAATTAAATTCAGGTTCTCTCCTGAGCGCCTTTTCCCTCGGGGCAGTAGTCAAAATGTGTTGCAGTTAGCATCTATTTATAGGTCCTCAAAAAAAATATCCTACTGAGTTATACATTTTGAAAAATTGACATTTTAGTCATTTTGTGTGTTGAGCAAATGGGAAAGTTAGCTACCGCTACATCAGAGTGAGCGGATATAGCCAATTTGAAATTCCCATATGTATAGTGATTACAACTTTTTTTTTAAATCGTAACTTTCTTATTGCTTGTCCGTTTCGTTCAAACATTCACCAATCTGCTTCTCTGATTTTTCTGCTTTCACACTAATTAACTTATTACAAAGGTTGGATTGACCTTTAACCCTTTCAAGACAATTGACCACATTTTGTGGTTTGGCTTTATAACTTTTGATTAAGAGCTCTAAAAATTATACCAGATGCATTAGTAGAAAGAGAAAAAAATTCTGCACACACTATGTCCATTTTTGTTGCATGACCATATTGCGTTTGATGTCAGAAATTTAAAAAAGGAGATTAAGCTTTAAAATCCTTAAATTGGCAATACATTGGGAGATTCAAAAAAATTGTTTTTTATCGAAATTGGCCATTTTTCCAACTTTTCGACAAAGTTTCTAACCATGTATAATGTTTTCAAAGACATTACATTTTATTAGAACCAAGTAGCACTAACAGAAAAATATTATTGTTGCCAATTTGAAGAAAAAAACGTGATCAATTTAGCCCTTAAATAATTCCTGTCCTGAAAGGGTTAATTCCTCTTTCATGCACGATACAGTAAACTGCTCCAAACAACTGCTATTGACAAATAATAACCATTTTAATGTAAAGGATTAGCCAGTGGGGCAGAAAGTAACTGCACACAACCAAGGCCCTCAAGCATTCTCATTATTTATCTATATAAAATAAAGATATGGGATAGAAATCTTGAGCGCACTTGGCTAATGATAGTCATTTTATTTTTCCTCAACATTTTTTTCCTGGCATATTACTGTAAATGCAGAAATATTCACGGTAAATTAATTTTCGCGGATTTCACGCTGTTTTCGGTGGGCGCGAATTCTAAAACTCGCGAAAATATTAGCCTGATTTCCTATGCGGGTTGAATTGCGCGCTTCAGCACATTAATATGTGTTTGTGTGTCAATTCATTTTTGTGCATGCCCTGTGCATTTGAATGGACTGCGTGTGTGTGCATTAATAAATGGAGTGGGTGTACATACGAGCGTGTAATTGTGCAGCGCGAATTTAAGAACCCGCGAATATGTTTTGGGGTCGCTCAGCGCGAAAATTTGATCGCGCGAAAATAACAGCATTTACAGTACTGCATCAAGTATGAATATGGCTTAATTGAGGTATGAATATGGAAACGATGTGTCATTACGCTTCCAAAGCTAGCTTAGGTAGCTTTAATAGCGAAACCCAGTGGCCCATAAATGCTCGGGAAAGATGCAAAGAGGAAAATTGCTAGTTTTGTCGGCGCTTCTAAAATTAGAATCAGACAAATCTGAATAAAGTTTCTTGTATTATTTTGCTTGAAAGTGTTCAAAGATATAAATACAAATTCTACATCCTACTATTTTCAGTTCTGCCTCTATAGCATAAAGGTTTGATTTTGAATAATTTTGTCATATGCGTCTTTCCCGCATTTTTACTCGCCACAACATTTTGCTAAGCTACCTTACATGGATTATCATTTTGAAAATGCGTATTCTGTGTTGAGCTCCTCTTTTTATAATTGTGGCAGTTGAAGGCAGATATGTATTGGCAGCAATGGATCAATACCTTCCTGCTTCCTGGAAATGTTCAGTGATGTTGTTGTCATAGCAACAACATTGAGCCAGATATTTATTTTCTCTATTGATCTTCCCTGACTGTCTTTCTATCTTTATCTTTTTTCTTTAGCCTTCTCTTGCATGTTGTTGTTTTTTTTTTTTTTTTTTTTTACATATACATAAGTACCTGTCACTTCTCTCTTTTTCCTTGTCCATCCATCTTTTTATCCCATTATTTTCTTTATCTCTCTCTCTCTCTTAACCCCCCCCCCTCTCTTAACACCCCTCTCTATTTCTCTCTTTACCCATCTCTCTCTCTCTCTCTCTTTCATTTCCTCTCCCTCTGTGTTTCTCTCTCTATCTCTTTGGATGCTCTGTCAGAGTTACCTCTGTATTAGGTTGCCCATAATAGAGAATATATCTTGTATGAAAAATACTTCTTTGAGTCATGAATTGAAAAAGCTTTTGAAAATCCGTATTTTCCCACAATTTTGTAGTGATCAATCATAGTAGTGTGTTGTTAAAGAAGAGGGTATAGATCCCCTGTTCTTAAAGTGCGGCCCACGGGCCACTTGTGGCCCGCGAAACGATTTCATGCGGCCCGCCAAAAATATCTGAGTAAGAAGAAAAAAAATCTTGTTTTAAGAACTATGTTGATACATAATATATCATCCTAACTATTGATAAGAATAAAAGTATCAAATTTTTTGCTCGCTCGCAAATAGCGTATCATATTTATCTGTTCCCTGCCCTACCACATATTATTATAGTTTGGGTTTTTTTTTAATCAAACAAAGAAAAAATAAGGAGGGTGTATTCTAAAATCGTTTAACCGTCCTTAGATGAGCCATTCGGGTATGTATGCATTAACGTCTGTGGCGGGGGATGGGGCCTGGAGCCCTTTCCCCCGAGAATATCAAAAATTTTCCTGCATTCGGGCACCCACCATTTCATTTTTGGGCAGTGAAATGGTCTCTCTGTAATTTTTTATATCTAATCTAAATTAGCACATTTTGACGACGAAATTACAATTTCACAATTCAAAAGTGTCAATTTTTTTTGCTCGCAAGCTTCGCTCGCTCACTGAATGATGATAATAATAATTTTAAAAAAAACAACAAACAAAGAAACAAACAAAAAAACAGAAAGCTAATACACAATGTATTCGGGCAAGAGTCGTGAGTCCCATGCGTCTTTGTATGTACTCTGTGGCCCGCGACGTAATTTCAAGAATATTTCTGGCCCTCGTAACAAAATAATTAAGAACCCAGGGTATAGATAGATCCCTTGCAATGTGTGTATAGAAATGGAGAGAGAGAGAGAAATCATTTTGTGATTGGCAAAAGGGTGCATGCACCCTGATGCAGTGCCAGTGAATTACATTTCTGGAAATGAGCCTTATAAAGTTTTAATCTCTGTTTGACAACATTTATTCCTCTTTCTGTTCAGGCATGTTGTGAATTGTGAACAGGGATGAGTTATAACTTCTCTATTTTATTTCTTTATCGTTTCATTACAAAATTATAAAATTGGAAGGTTTAAGTGCAATCATTGTCTACAACTACAAATGCTTGAGATTCATTTGCAAATATTTTTACCAGGAAGAGTGATAAAGTTTATATCTTCATTGATTAGAAAATTACACACCTGTACCTGTTTTTATGCAAATGTACACAGACAATTTAGGGGAGATCTTTTTGCTTTGATATACATGTAATTTAGAATGTCATTATGTCTCAACTATCTGTTTTTACTTAAATTTGAATAGTTTTAATTGCACAATCCACACTATGAAAACAGTAGGAAACATGTTATATAGTACCTTTAAAGCACCCCTCCCAGACCATCCTAATTCACTGCTCCTGTGTAATAAAGTTGGCTGTAATAACATCACTTGACAATCACGATCCTATTCTGTCCGTCCCGTCTCCCACACACTCCCGTCTGTGAGGCCGGGAGCGGTACGAGCCACGGTGAAGGCGGAACGGAACGAAAGCTAATTAGCGCTGATGGTCGTTTTCAAACAAGCCCCAAATTAAGGGGCGTCCAGGCACATGTGATTGTTGTATCCCCTCCCACTGTCGTTCGACCCTGATGCCCCTCTAGCCCTGACATTTGAATGTAGCAAGGCAAGAGGCTGGGTGTGTGCTAATGTTAGCAAGGTTTAAAGGCCAACTACATTATGGGGAAATGTCACAAGAATAAAGGAAAATACTACACTCTAAAAAATAAAATGCTGGGTAGAAAATTACCCAACATTATGGCAATTATGTTTTCCAGTTCCAACTGACATTTGGAAATTGAATGCCCCAATGCAGGTATTGTGTAATGTTATATGCCCGAGTCTGATCTTATTTTACTATGTATACTGAGCAAAAATTAATTGTATTGGGCATATAATTTCCTGATAGTTGGTTGGATATATAATTACTCTACCATTATTTTACCATAATTTTTTTTTTTTTTTTAAACAGTGGATTGGATATCAAAGAGGATTTGACTTACCTTTTGCAATTCTTTGTTTTCCATATTGAGGAAATTCTCAAGCAATTCATGACAGGGAGTGGATGCATTCTGTAAAGAGGAGGAGGTGCAGTTCTGAAAAAAAAAAAACTCTCATAAACCCTTCCCCTCAAAAAATAAAAAAATAAAATGAAAGATAAATGCATAAATGAATAAATAAATAAATAATAAATATATAATACTAAATAAATTTTTAAAAAGTTATGAATAAAGAGATAAATCTTTTTCTGTACTTAAGGCATGGCAGATTAAGTTTCAAAAGGGTAGTGGCCCACCATAAATCTACCAGTGCAAAGACAAATTTACAAGCATAAAAATGAAATTTACATGTACTGGATGCATTGTTCATTCTAAACACTGTGGCTGTGGTATGGCATTCCCAGTGCTATCTAAGCCAGATGTGAAACTACTTTATAAAGCAGTGTATTATCTTTGTATGTGCTTTTCTCTCTTTCTTTATTACTCTATGATGTACTCTCTCTCTCTCTCTCTCTCGTGCTCTCACTTTCTCTCTCTCTCTCCTCATTTCTTACCCTGTATCCCCTTTTCTTCATCTCTCTCATTTTCTCCATTCTATGTGTAAGTACTTTCTCCCTTACTGTGTCTTGTTCTGTCTCTGTCTTCACATGTGTCTCTTTGTACCCTCATCCAGTTTGATATCTTTCTGTGTCTCTCTTCTCTCTCTCTCTCTTATCTCTCCCTCTCTCCCCACCCCCCCCCCCTGCCCCCATCCCCATGTCTACCCCTCTCTTTATGTCTCTCACCCCTCTATCTCTCCCTCTTTCTCTGTCTATCTCTTGCTCTTTCTCTCTATCTCTTTCTCTTTCTCTCTGTCTATGTGTATCTCCCTCCTTTGATGTATCCCTCCCTTCCCTCCATATCTCTCTTTTTTTCCCCCCTTACCCTCCCCCTCCCCCCCCCCCCCCCCCCCCCCCTCCCCTCTCTTTTTTTATTTCTCTGTGATTACGCTCCGTTTCTCTTCCTTCCACGTTCCCAGTCAGCATTCAAATAGGAAATATTAAAACACAGCAGGCCTGTGCACATGTTATTACCAACCGGCAAGACTAGACACATAGCAACCCATCTTGAGACATAAACAAACAGACAAGGCAATACATGGACATGCTTACGTCATTCTGTCTTTTTCCCTACAAAGACCAATATATATGTGGAGACCTGATATTAAAACAATTAAAGGTACATATCATCATGAGTGTGAGTCATTATAGGTAGTGTTGAGTACTGGTCTTGTACTTAAATTGTGAAAGAAAATTTGTGTACATGAACATGTACTGTATAAGCCATAAATTTTGCGGCCATAAATTTTCGCGAACAGGACTAACCAGACTATTTCGCGAGTGGTTGAATTCACTGTCGGAAAATTCTCAAATCTACAAACAGCGGTGATGATGTACTTTTGCAAAGCGAAGTGGTGAATTTCTGACCAGGAGACAACAAATTCAACGGACTTCTTATGTTGGCAATATTTTGGCGTGTTGTTAAATCGCGACCCACTCGTGATTCGCGAAATTCGCAAAAATAAAACCCCCGCAAAATATATGGCGTATACAGTATACTGGAAATGGTTGATTACAGAGTGGGTAAGAAATATTGTGAGATTCTTTTATCATCCAGATGATATAAAGTGACGTGTTCTTGCGGAAAATCGTGTACAATAAAGAGCACTGCACACAAAATATTACGGGACTACACGCACCACACACACACACACACACACACACACACACATGTTGCATCAAAATTTGGTTCAAACTTGTAAAAATGTCTAGTCATATTCTTCCACATACATGTAGGAATAAATGAATGAGAAAGCTGACAAATGATTTTCTAAATTAACCTGATATCAACCTCATCCAGTGAGCTATATTTTAAGAGATGTCTTTCCAAATTGTCTGCCAACAGTCAGAAGGGTGCTTTAATTCAAAGTTCCATTAGCACCCTTTTGGCTCTCACTCTTGGCGGACAACATATCGTCTTCCGAGAGCCCTATGTGCGTTATCATACATGTACTTCCGTATGGAGTTAATGCCCTTCTGACTCTCAATAGATGTTATAAACATGTAGTACAATAAGCCAGTTTGTAATTAGTATATGGTCTGTTTGGAGCCAGAAGGGTGTTATTAAACTCATATGCTTTACCACAGAGTTAACGCCCTTCTGGCTCTCAACAGACGATATGGTACAAATGACCCTGAAACGACCCCAGTTTGTACCCACACAAGCATTTGTTTTGGTGGACATGTTACTTGTTTAACATGTAAAATCATACTGATGCGCCCATCATATGAAAGAGTATAAAAGTCAATTGTACTTGGTACCAATGACCTTTATCTAACACGATAAAAACTACTTTAGAAAAATAAACTCGACAATTTCAATAGCCCTGTCTATCACCTTTAGAAATGTGCGAACATTACAATGGCATATTACGTAATCCGAACAAGATTTCTATGGGCAGTACAATGGGCCTTTGAAATTGCCCTTGAGTTTGTATTTCAAAAGTAGTTTTTATCGTGTTATCTGCAAATGCGCAAATTGTAATTATGAAGTGGCATTTTGAACAGACAGACAGACAAATGGACAATTGCATGAAATCTTGTTGCATTCAAAATTGAAGAAGTCATGTAAGTGAATTAAAACAAATTCAAAGGGGATCAAAGAAAAGTACGGAGTTTGCAGCAATGAAGTCAGTTACTAGTAGTTATACTTAGTGTCATATTTATACACACGGCCAGAGGAACAGATTACACAGTATACATGTATGTAGAGATGGAGATGAAAGCTGTGCTTATAAGGTTCCAATTGATAGCTAAGAAGGAGAAACAGTGGTATCTACATGTATTTTTGAGCGAAGATAGGAGCTTGAATTACATAGTCTTCTACACTACCCAACTCAATTTCCAGATAGTCCTGCATCCATCTATTCCGACCCTCTTTTCTTCTTTTTGTGTGTGTATGCATTCGATATATGTTCAATTTGCCTTTTTTGTGAATGCTTATCATTGGATGCACACATGTAGCTTTCTCTTCAGTGGCATAATGTGGGCAGAGCCATTGAGCATGCATTGGCATCACTGGGGTAAGGGGGGCATTCATCTTACTAGGTGGATAAAAAGTGATTTATCAATGCCACAGATTAGGGGAGGGTGTTGGAGGGGCACCTTTCATCTTCTTTGCCTGTTCCTTTTCCCCTCTCCCTTTCTTCCTTCCTTTTACTAGTATTTTCTTGCTGTTCAATAGCCGCCCCCCCCCCAAGCTACGACACTCTCGATCGAAACTTGAAATACAACGAACATGGAAAAGACCTAATTCTTTTTAAAAATGTTTTCTTTAGAATTGCTTTCAGTTTTTTATACATGCACATAGACCTGTTAGAAAATGGGAGAGTATTCAGTTTTATTTAACTATCAAACCATGTTTTTGGGAAGTTGAGTTTATTGCTACATTGCTAAAAATGTCTATGCAGGTTTTATTTCGATTCATAATCATCTAAGGTTTTGTGTAAAGAGTATTCAACTGGTTATTAACCCTTTCGAGACAATTGACCATATTTTGTGGTTTGGCTCAATAACTTTTGATTCAGAGCTCTAAAAATAACCAGATGCAAGAGTAGAAAAAGCAAAAATTTCTACACACATTGTGTCCATTTTTGTTGCATGACCATATTGCGTTTGATGCCAGGAATTTCAAAAAGGAGAATAAGCTTCATAATCCTTAAATTGGCAACACATTGAGAGGTTCAAAATCACTATTATTTATCAAAATTGGCAATTTTTTCAACTTTTCGACTAAGTTTCTAATGATGTATATTGTTTTCAAAGACATTGCATTTTGTTAGAACCATGTAGCACTAAAAGAAAAATATTATTGTTGCCAATTTGAAGAACGAAATGTGATCAATTTAGCCTTTATATAATTCCTGTCATGAAAGGGTTAAAGAGTGATTGGATTGGCAGTGTGGGCTGAATATGAAGACTAGCATCATCTTCCCAGCCATCCTGTTCCCTTGTAACCGTGCGTACATGCTAAGGTACATGCTGTACACGCCTGTGTGTGTGATGCATGCAGATTTCCTTGGCCACGCATTGGCGAATGAGATGTGGATACAAGCTAGTCGACAAACCACCGCTGGCTCGCTGGTCGTTCCTCTCTTCCAACCTACTTCCAACGCCATCCCCTCATTGGTCTTGTGCGCTGTCCCCTTGCAATTACCCGCGGCCAGCTCTCTCAGGTAATATTATGCAGCAGTCGCCACTGTCGTCCTGCTCTCACTGCGTTTGCATTGTCCAGGGTGACATATAGAAAGACTATTGCTCTGCTGCGGTGACGAGTTGCATGATTAATGTTTTGACGACCGAGTCTGAGGAAAAATATTTTTGGAGTATTAGGTTTATTAGATTCGTCGTCGTCGTCTTCGTTGGGAATACCTTAGCCTAGAATTGGTGAGTTGTTTGGAGTGGGATGTGTGAATTGGGTAGTCATTGGAATGAAGAAAATGATGAAACGCAAATGCTTTTGTGCGAGGTTCTCCGCAGGGTCATCCAAGTGAATATTTTTGTGTACAAGTAGGTTCTCGGACTTGTCCGAGATGTATACATGCATCACTGCATTTTATTCTCTATGCGTTGTGTGCTAGTGATGTTGTTGCATCAGTTGTGTATAATGAGAATCAGATTGAGCCCGAGTTGTGCGTGGATTCATTGCATGTTGCCGTGCATAGAAATTGATTAAAGCCAGAGAAGGGAGGAGAGAAGGAGGGAGGGGAGAGAGAGAGATAGAGAGGGGGAGTGGGGGGGGGGATCAAAGGGGGATACATAGAGTTAAAGAAATGGATAATAAGCTGTTCTTCCATTGGTGTACATGTACATGTACATTATCTCTCATTCTAGCCCTTGTTTTCACAATATTGTTACCTGTTGGCTTCTTGCTTGTATAGGGATTGATAAAAAGACTGAATGCCAAAAATTGTCAAAAGATAAAGTTTCAATAGCTATATTTTCTATTTAGAATCTAGGTTGGCAATTTGGATGCATCTTTATTGTTAATGAATATTACACTTTCTATCTTAGAGATGGAATGTTTTACTATAGCGTTCATGATTACGGAACTTATTTTATATTTTATGTATCTAATGTTCAAATTTTAAGTGCTACTTAGTGGAAGATGCGGTATGATTTAATTTCCCAATGATTATATTGTTCAGGTAATTCATAATTATAAATTATAATGTTCAAGTAACCACCAAGAAGCTCCTGTATTTTTGTATGTAGAATATATGTATTGTCTTCTATTTTTTTTTTTTTTTAATAAAAAATGAAACTGAAAAGAGCTGCTAGAAAAAGAAGAACTTTGTATGAAAATACCTAGACAAACTGTTGCAGATATCTCATTTTAATTTTCCCAATAGTGCATTATTTTAGCAGTGCATGGTGTACTATCATGAATTGGCAAATTGTTTATCCTGGTAGGAAATAGCTTTAATAGGCTACTATAAGGTGATCAGCACTGACACAAATATGCCCCCCCCCCCAAACCCCCCCCCCCCAAAAAAAAAAAAAAAAAAAAAAAAAACAAGGACAGAAATCTTGTCTAAAAACTTACTTGCTCTAAAATATTCCAAATCCCCAATACGGATATGCACAATGGAAACATGGAGCAATTTAATCTCTTTCACGTCATAAACGATATCTAGTTATACTAAGATAATAAGTAGTAATGAGTTTCAAGCGCAATCTAGTTACATTGAAATTATGACATTAAGGCCGGCATCATCAGATGAGAAAGCTTTCATGTTGATTTTACCACTATATGCCACATTACCTGTAAAGAGAAGGTTGAGTTCTGGGAAAGGTGAAAAAAAAATTGTGAGCTTTCTCATTCCTTTTATGTCATTTTGGCAGAACGTCATAGTAGAAATATCCACTGAAAAGCAATGTTCTTCAAATGCCCTCATATTTGAAATATGACGAGAAATAGCTGAAATGTTCGGGCCGAACATTCGTGGACATGTATGTTCAGTCCCAAGTACCCATTTCTGTGTGCTGTGCATTCTTTTCACCGAGATTTGGTCAGTTTCTTATCAGTTTGATGATTTTGAAACGTCAGTATACACCAATTCTTATGTAGACATAATCAACCTAATTCCCCATTTGCTTTTGAGACACTTTCTTTAAACAATGTAATCGCATCACCAGAACTCAACTTTATCTTTAACTATTAAAACCAAATCAAATGAGAGTATAAATATTGATGGCGATTGCAAGGGCACTTCATGAATTACTTTCCTCATCCCAATTTCCATTACAAAGATCCAGCAATTAGTCAGCAAGGGCCTAATGCACTGGACCTTGAAATGTATTTATGCCCTTTTACCGCTCAAGGCTTAGAAACGTGAAGACCATCTCGTTTTAGATTGAGTACCTTTCAGAGAATAGTTTTCAGTGAAATAGACTGTAAATAATTCATGGGTCATTCACATTAGCAAATTTTGGATAGTCGTGCAAAGATTGTTTACCAGTGTATATTGAGGGGTTATTCTTGAGAAGTTTGTATATATTCTGCATTCTCTTTGTACGTTATTTAGAAGCTCTCCGGAACAAAAGTTCACTTATAAACATATATATTTTGTTTTAATTCAAAATCATAGAATTTTCCCACAATTGTCCACACTGCAATTGTCAAGTCAACATTCAATCTACTTGTATGTAGATCAGAAATATAAAGATATTTCTACCTCAAAAAAACACTCCAGTGTAGGAATAGTCATGCCACATTTTGCTTCTATAATCATCAGATATCAGAGGCTCCATGTACATTTTATTTCATCTTGAAGTTTCTCATAATGTGACTGCAGTATTGGTTTAGATAATTGACCGAAAATTCAGAACAGCTGAATTTCCCCACAAGCCAGTACTGTCGCCAGCATCCAATTCTAAATATCGATGTAGGAATAATCATGCTATATTTTATTTTTTTCATTCTTAGATAGTTTTCATGTTCCAACAAGTTCTTCCTTGTCTGAAAGGGACTCATGCTACTTTGCAAATGTTGGCCATTTGCAGATTCTTATGAGAGAAAGATTGTTATGTAAACATGGGCTCCATCAATCAGATTAATCCCTCTCATTTGTGGTTTTGATTTGTGAGCGGGAGACTTGTCATTTTGGATTTGATCACAGTGTATTTGGTCTGGATCATAGATGCACTCTGCCTGATTGTTTGACCGGTCGAGTGTGAATGACTATCTTCCTCTCTCTCTCTCTGTCTTTTTCACTCTCTCCCTTTCTTTCTCTAATTGTGCTCTTTCTCTTTATCTCTCTATCTTGTGCTCATTCTCCCTCTCTCTCATCCTCTCTTGCACTCTTTCTCTCTCACTCTCTCTCTTTTTATCTTACTTTCCTCTTTTTGTTTTGTGCAGTATAGGATAACTCCATGCAGTGTATTTCAGATCTCCATTTTTCAGTGTATTTATTTATTCATTAAATCCGTATCATATTTACAAGTTGCCAATAAGGACAAGTACCCTGGGCTTTATCGTACTCCCTCAGTAGTTACAGCTTTCTGAGAAGAAGAAGAAATATATTTTCCTCTCTTCTTTTCTGTGCCTTTATACTAGGCCCGTTTCGGGTACTCGATTAACCGTGTACTCGCCCGATAGGGTCACTACACGACTATTGAAATTTCCACCGACTACTCGGTAACATAGTTGGAACTTGTGAATAACCCCCCAAAACTTCTAATTCAGAATAAAATATAGAAATTTATCACTTAATTGTTAGTTCTAAGATATTTCAATATTATTAGAATAAATAAAATTCACATGAGAGTGTTTCTTTTAGGGAGCTAAGTTCTGGCTGTGTAGGCTCCCGCTACATCGGAAGCTACAGTTATATTAAAGCGGGTGTGTGAGCCAGCCGCGCATACATCGGTCACCGCGATGTACACCGTATAGCTCACCGTGTAAGCGAGATCCTATCATGTCTTTGTAAAAATGAAGGACGCGTATCAGTACAGAATATTTTCAAGCTAGTAATAGATGAAAAGAAAAGGACACTGAAATACTTCTTACTTGCTAACGCGCGCTTGTTCGTTGCCGACGGGTCATGCACGGGCATGCCCATGTCGATTTGACGAGGGCATTGAATTTGATGTCGATCGCACGCTCAGAATGTGCACAGTTTCAATACGGAGAAAGATGAATGGGATTTCGTGTACTAAAACGCTCCGAACCCAACTGTACTTCCGGGTACTAGCGCCACCTCTTGGCGACTGGTAAACAACTTCAATATCATGATTACAGTTGTGATGAAAAGGGGGAAGGAAATGACGATCTATTTCGCTTGATTTTACCTTGATTTTAATTTAGTCTTCACGAAAGTAGGTAGGAGGAGATAATTTGCATTGCTCTGAATTTCAGAACCGACACTGATCGTTTTAAACTTGTTTAATTTTAGCAGTTTAATACGAAAATCGGACATTAGTTATGGTTGTTGCACAGGCTGTTTGGGACTGGTTTCATGGCTTTACGCTGGTGCTCCGGCCAGAAAAGGTTGCGGGCTTCGGGGCCGGAGCGGTCGGCCTGTCTTATTGACAAAATCATTATACCGAGTAGTCGATTACTCGTCCAAAAAAATGTCCGTGTAAACGACTACCGAAAATGGCCTTTCAAAACGGGCCTACTTTATACCCCCCCCCCCATTCTCTCTCTCTCTCTCCCTCCCTCTATTTGTAAGTAATGTATCTCCCTCCCCCTCCTCCCTCTCTTTCTCTCTCTCTTTCTCTTCCTCTATCTTTTTGATGCATAGTTCCCAATATTTTGTAGAATAGATCAAATATCATTGATGTACAATTTATTAGCAGGAGTAAACCTTCCCTAATATTTAACTATACATATTATTTTGTGGTGCTTCGAAACACAAGTAAACTAATTAATCAAGCACAACTGACAAATATCTTCTTCCAGAACCACAAGGATATAACATGGGATTAACAAAATAATGACATCTTACTCTCAGAATCTCAGATGTGAAGAAATCTTATATTTCAAGAAATCTTTTAATTGCACTAGCTGCTGATTGATCAAAAACTTGTTTCTTTCTCAATTTTTAATTAATGAATAAAGGGAGTAGAGGCTGCTGATGGTACTGTACACAGATTTACAGATATGGGACTATACTAACCAATTTTGATGTATATAAGTAGGATGGCAAAAGAGACTTACATGTATCTACATGTATATCATAGGTTAGAGTCACTATGTAACATTTTGACACAGTTGTGAATGTCGTTGATTTATTAGTAAATTTGGCTTAGATGAATGAAAAAATAAAAGTTTAAAGAGAAATTATCAATGTTTAGTAAGGGGTGCAATTATACATATTTTCAACAAGAATAACAAAAAATTTGTGCTGTGGTATACAGTAAACACTACAGAGCTTAACAGTAAAGTAATTTCAAAGGGAAACTGTACAATAGAAACCCTACATATAACCTCCTTTCAATCACCTTTTCCACTGATTTTTCAACATGTATTATCAAAAGGTAAATAGTAATTCTATTCACTTCCCTTGATATGGCCCAATAATTTTTTTTTTCATTCCCCCTACATTTTTTTAAATTTTTTATTGCTCACTCACTTTTCTTTAACGTCATAGTAGTCGACCTTCAAATTTACAAATCAACTTGATTTTTTTTGCTGGTATATTTTGAGCTGAAATTAGAGCAGGGCGTTTAAGAGAAGGGTAATGCTGTGTGATTTGTTTGTTTGTTGTTGGACTTGGCTTGGAGTCATAATTATGTGAAATTGAAATATAGCATGTAATGTACAATTAGATATAAACACAGGCTCATGCTGGCCTAATTCAAGTCAGTCAGAAATTGTGAGGTAATGTTTCCAAACATTTACTATATTGAATATAATTATGTTAAATAATTATAATGCAAGTATATTTTATTTAAGAATTATTAATTGTTAAAGCTATGAAAACATCAGTTGTGATAACTCTGTTATCTTCATTCACTGTTCAGTTAAAGGAGGAAAATGGTGTTATGACTGTAGTTGTGTATGGTTTTGTTTTGTAGAAGCAGGTGTTTTTTTCTGTACATGGTTTATTATGTCATTTATGAACAAGGCATACATGTACATGACAGAATCACACAAAGGTATAAATCCCTATAAATATGTATCATATTTAGAGTGGTGTTCTGTTATGATGTTTGTTTTTTCTTTTTTGTGGCAGCCAGTGTTTTTCTGTACATGGTTTATTACATGTATATCATGTATGAACGAGGCATGTACATATTGTCAGAATCATACAAAGGTATAAATCCCTATAAATATGAATCATATTTAGAGGAGTCGTTCTCTTATGAAATAAAAGTATTGTCATGTAGCTTTCAATCACTCATCTCTTTGGAGCCAAAAGGATGTTAAATCATATACTTTAACATCTATAGAGTTAATGCCCTTCTGGCTCTCAGCAAACAATTTAATGTTCTCTTCTAGCACATAATGAGTCCTACATCTACATGTGTAACTTAAACATCCTAGATTTTAAAGTCAAATTTTTTTCATCATACCACTCTCATCCTGTGGGATCATGTTAAATATCTATTGAAACACTCAAATATGGAGCGCAAGGGACAGTTTATATTGTCGCCCAAAATTCAGAAAGGCATTACCGTTTGGTGTTAAGATGGAATTAAAGCCTTTTCTTGCTCTCAACGGATAATATTGTCTATTTGGAGCCAGAAGGGTGTTAACTCATACCTAGTTAATGACCTTCTGGCTCTCAATGGACAATATTATGGAATATGATATATTGATTGATTCTTTTCTCCATGGATGTGGCTCCCTAATACCCATGAAATGTTTCTGCTCTGCTATTAACATGTATGCCAAATATAATTAAACATTTCTCTGTCCTCTATGTACTCTCTAAAAATGTTACCACTCTGCTACTTATGCCAGATGTGATATATTACAAATGGGAGAGCAAGAGCGTGCCTGGCTCTCCGGAGATCCACATGGTTTGGAAAGTTAACCCCCGTATGGGAGGTGGTACCATTAATGTTCGTTTCCATCTTGCATGTTAGGTTAATTTGTATATATTGGGTAATGTTTTATTGAATTATAAATATCGAAGACACTAGATGGAGATCTACAAGGTGAATGGCCCACTCAATGGCACCGGTGCTTTGACTGATATAGTTTTAACATGTCACCCCCCCTGATTCCAACTCCCTGTCTTGTATTTGTATTGTTTGGTATTATGCAGGGCCCAGCACAATTTTTTTTAAGTGGAACCAAAATGCCATTTTTTCAAAATTTTGTTGATTGAAGCAAACATATGGTTCTCTGCACATCAATCTCTGTATTTTTTACCTTGTGTGAGTATTTCCTGCGAAAGGGAAAAAAAAACATAAAAAATGGAAATTTTTTGGTCTATGATATCTTCCAAATCTAATTAAAAAATCTGCATTGTTTACTCAGATGATGGCATGACGAACACAAAGTTATAACTGATTGAAAAGACAGTGAAGACGTCATGCCAGATCAATACAGTACACAGTATTCTTTATTTGGCAGAGATATGAATTTTTATGGCTAACTATGGAGGATGAATCAATTTTGTCAGATTGATTTTGTCACCCATCCGAACAAGTTTTTTTACAGGTGACGCACAGCTGCTACTGTATACAAGACAATATGTATATTGTCTTTCCAAAATCAATATCAAATGTGTTTTTTTTTTTTATATCTAGTGCCAGCCAATAACTTGTTGGAGTAAAAGTACAAGTGTTCGTAGTATCCTTGGTGATGAGAAAGGTAGATTGATACATGCCACCAAGTTTTTGAACACTTATCCTCTGTGAACTTTAAAGTAGAATTTCATTGATTTTGAATATTGATTTAATTTTTATTATTGCATAGGTGAAGCTTAGATTGAACAAGGTTATCAAAATTCAACGCTTGGAAACATTTGAAGTAATGATTATTATCAATTATAAAATGATATAACACAGCCCCGCTATAGCACCTATAGAGCTCTTTGAACGCTGCTGAGATATGTGACGTCATACCGGGGAGCAATCCTTCCTAAAGGTGGTGTCACACCTTGGCGTTTTAGCCAGCGTATGCCCGACGTATCAAAATTTCTCTAATAAACGTCGGCATACGCTGAACTTTGATAATTTTTTTTCAACTCTGGGCGTATACTTAGCGTATTCATAACGACTTGGACGTATACATAACGTATTAGTAACTTATATAGAACGCTTCGTTAACTTATAAGTAACGTATTCCAACGAATGCTTAGCGTATTGCCGGCGTACACAACTTATGCCCAACGATAGCCTAACTTACGCATGGCGCGCGGCAGCGTATCGCTGACGATCACGTGTCGTAGCCTATAAAAAGGCTGCCGCTCGACTATTCAAATCATAACCGCACTATACATCACCGTATCAACACCACCGCCATGCCGAAGAACACTTCGAAGAACGCTGCCAAGAAGTCCCCTGGCCGTGGGCGGGGGCGTGGACGTGTCTTCATGAGTTCTGATGGGTTCTTCCTGTGAACCCCATTTTTATATACCAATTCCTCTAAACGTTGTCAATACGCCATTATACGGTAGCTGTAAGTTAGAAACACGTTCAGTAAGTTTTGTGATCGTCCGGAGCACGTCAAATACGTCTTCATACGTCAATATACGTTGGAGTTAAGTTACACATACGTTCAAAGCAAGTTACTCATAGGTTAGAAGTAAGTTTTGGGGTACGCTAGACTATATCTCGACGTATTTCGACTTATGAGTAACTTACGAGTAACGTGTGTGAACGTGTGTCAACGATCGCGTAACTTACCTACAACTTATGTCCCACGTATGCGGGACGTATGAGCCATACGCTGGCATACGTCGAAAAATTTTGTGCTTGCACAAAATTTTTCGACGACCTCGCCGTATGACGACGTATACCAGCGTGTTTTAGCGTGCTCTTAACGTATGCAAAACTTACCCGTAACGTATTCAACGTACGCCAGCGTATTCGCCAAATTCCTCATACGTCGGGCATACGCTGGCTAAAACACCAAGGTGTGACACCACCATAAGCAGACGATGCCCCATAACATCTTATACATTTTCAGTGCCTGTTTTGTCATCTCATCTTCACTTATTTCTCTTACTTCACTAGCGTCAGTATAAATGCTTATTTGTTGCCTCACTCTAAATTTCCTGCATGGTATTATTTTAATGAAAAATGCAGCGTTAAAAAAATAAAGGAATCAATCGCTTGTAAACAAAAAAAGATGCCATTGTATTTTCAGCTGCATGCACTGCGGCATGTCGGCGTTTCAAGAGGGAACGAATACCATCCATGCTATAATTCAGCGGGCTTTACAATTCGAAAGTGTGATTTCTTTGATTGATCATTGACCCTTATCATGACTTTTTACAAACAAAAGATTTTAGTTACTAGAAACGGTTTCACTTCCCTCTTAGAATGTGAAATACAGTCATGGTGAAACAAACCAAACTCTTTATAATTTAAAAATAATGGCATTGCAGTTACGTTCACTTGATATAGGACGTCGTCTGCTTAGGCAGGATTGGCACCTGATGTGACGTCACGAAAACATCGGTATTGTAGCTACAGAGGGGTTAAAACAGTCAACATCGGAACGCACTCCGTAATAAATTTCCATTCACACTGGCGTATAAATGTTCAAAGCTTCTGTTTATTTACATCCGTAAGCTGGTTAAACGTAGACATTCGTATATCGTGTAGAACAAAACGTAAAGACGAGTGAATGAACTTGCATTAAGTTGAATGAGTGAGTGGAATGAGTGAGTGAGTGGTTCGCTGTAATACAACAGAGAAACATAATACATAATGAATATATTGTCAACATTTCATAATGTGCAACACCTTGAACAATGTAAGTAATATAACTAATTAACTAATTAAGCATCGAATGACCGTGAGGATCTTAAATCTTAATCTTCTTGTCTTTTCCAGTAATTACCTAATCTAGGTAGTATACATGTAAAGGCTTGACATATTATATGTAGATATATAATGATACAATAACTTAAAGTACTTAATCTTAACTTAAGCTACAGCTAAATCGGTACTAACTTTAATCCAGTTACAACTACACTTAACTACAATGTGAACACGCCTCTATTCTAAGAAGTTCGTGCCCATAGCAACGGCATCCATTCTGAGATGGCACTGACCATACTTCTGAGATGACTCAGTCCAGTGCTCCCAAATCTTAAACAATGACCCTAATGTGTGTGTATCCCTCTTGTGTGTACTTATTGGTTATACACTATTTAGCATACTCTTGCTAAAAGTTACAAATTCCTACTTCTTTTGAAACTATTCCTTTACACTTTAAATAACTATAAACCAAAGTTATGAACAACATACCATGTAATACATATTCAAGAATAACTGCTTTATGATTCTTAACAATAACTAGGCAATAACTTCGATAGTATAGCAATTTCACTACAATGTTGTGACTTTCCAACTGAATATAGATTGACATTAAACTTCTGTGCACACACAGAGTACACTGACCACTGATTACACAGAGATGCAACTTTTGCATCTTGATCGGAAAACTTTTGCCTTTATAGGCTTATTTTGCCTTGGAAGTCACTTGAATGTTACAAACTTTAGGATACAATTAATAACAATACATAAATAAAACATATTTTTAACTCACCGATTGTTTGACCTCCAGATTTCCACAATTTTCAGTAACTTTTCGATCCAAATGGTATAAACACCTTCTTGACAGTGAAACTTTCTTTCTTCTGATGCAACAAGGAGTGGTGCTTGGCACCTCATTATACTTCTTAGAATTATCTTACTTGGAAAGTAATTTGCATATATGCCCAAAGCCTCAGCCAATGGGTCTTTGTCATTATGTACCTCTGGGCTGGTTAGGGTGTGACTGACCAACCAGAGTCTGACTAATAATAAACAAATTGTGTTACTAGGGTAGAGAATGTATCTTCTGACCAATAAACATTAATTCTGCTTTTTGTAGAACTAAATTCATGAATAATTTAGATTAGGCTTGATAGTCTTGACCTCAGACCATTTTTGCTTCATATTTTGCTTTATGCCGCTACAGGTATATTTCTGGCGAATCGCTCGGATATCCCAGATACTGAGAAGTGTTTTTATTTACTACAATAAATCAATGTATCTACCCATTATGCTAGTCTCCGACTACGCAAGCCATTCGAGTACAAAAAGTCACAAATTGTGCATATCCCCCCACCCAGGACATCGCCTTCCTCCGTGCACGTTGCAAGACGCGCGCGCACACTCGTCCTCTTTCTTACTCGCAGCCTTCGAGTCTGCAGCTAAGTCTTTTGCGCTTAAAAATTATTAGAGTTTTTACTCTTTTTTGGCGCGTTTGGATCGCTTTGTGTTCCTATTCCCGTTCCTTTTGTTTTTAAGTAACATTAGGACGGCTCCTTTAGTCACGTTTTATTTCGTTTTGAGGAAATTTTAGATTAATTTCTTCGAGCATTTTTCCTCTTTACGGAGCTTTGCCCCACATACTCACTTCGGTGTTTTGTTTGGGCGGCTTCGCCCGCGTGCCTTTTGGCATTTTGGGTGTATTGTTTGTTTAGTGCATATCCCTTTGTTGAGTTTGACTGCGGTTTGGAGTTCTCAGTATTGTGTTTTGTTTTCCTTACAGTTTATTATGTCTTCCGAGGATGAGTTGTCAAGGCCCTGGCGGCCCGTGGGCTCCTCTCCTTCTCTCCTTTCTTCCGATTCAACAGCGGTTGTTTCGGCGGACTTCCCTGGTTCGTCCATCCCTTCGGGGGGGTCGTTTTTGTCAGTTTCCGATAAGAAAGGTTCCCCGAGCGCCCGCTCGGGTAAGTTGTCTGCCCTGCCTGGTACGTTTGTGCCGGGCAGATCAGCGCGGACAGCTACAGGTAAGGATAGCGCCCTTCTCAATTCCACTTCTCCTACTGGTTTAGGGATTGCGAGTTGGGCGCTTGCTGGTACGGTCACTCGACCTCCCGTCTGTGCTGCCTCCTCTATGTTTACTGCCATAGGGAGCTCCACTCAGGCGTGTACCGGCACTGTCTGCGGACAGTCTTCTGCTCTCACGACCTCTATGTCTACTGCCATAGCGACGGTGAAGCGGAAACCCGCTGGGTCTGCCCAGCTGACTCTTCCCGGGGGGACAGCTGCGCGGTCACACCTCAACGGGGCTGCCTAGCAGCATACCGCCCCAGTCTTCCTCCTCTTGTAGGGCACGGCTGGCGGGGCGGGTGGTCCCAAGTGCTGTCTCCCGACAGCCGCCGGGCCTCGGTCATAACCTGACCTCTTCTGCCTCACCACTCCCTAAGTCCTCTCGGCCACCTGGTGTGACCGGGTCCGGGGCTTGCGGGCATATGGGCGCTGCCGCCCTACGTTTGCCCGCTCCCGTTGGTGATCCGTCTATCTCACCCACCACTCTTGTGCATGGTGTGAGTGTGACCGAGGCAGCACCCCCTTCATGCGGTGTGTCTGCTTCTGTTCAGCCGGGAGGCTCTGATGGTTTCGCATCAGCCTGTTTCCTCCCGTGCTAGGAAGCGAGGCTTGACTGCTGGCGATGTTATTCCCAGCAAGAAGCCTAAGGCCAAAAAGAAGAAGTCTAAGAAGGATAAATCTTCGACGGACTCGTCTTCTCAGGCAGAGCTTTTGAGCCTAATGAGGGCTTTTGCTGAGCAGCAGGGCTGGAGTCTCACTCCCACACCTAGCTTGGCGTCTGAGTCTGGCCCTCTGTCGGTGGATGGTTCGGTTTCCGTTCCTAACCCCGACCCTGGTCACATCATACCGGCTTCGGTTTCTGTTGTGGCTCCTCCTTCCCCTCCGCCGGCGGCACTTGGTGCCCCGCCTGGGGAGGAGTCTCTGTTGGACCCGTGGGCATACCAGTCTTCCTTTCAGACTGAGCCCGATAGTGACTCTGTGTCGCAAGCTTCGGCTGCGACTTCGTCTACTTCCCAGGCCGCTGTGGAGCCGCAGGCCTTGCAGGTGTTAGCCTGTGATGCTAAAGCCCTGCTGGAAAAGTATTTGCCGGAGTCTTTTTGTCAGGCTCCGCCTGACCGAAATCCGGCTTCGTTGCTGTTCAGACAGCAGGGTCCTCCCCCTGGCATCCCCCTTACGGAGGACTTCAAAGGGGAGTTTGATAGAGTTGCATCCCGGGATGTGTCGGCTTTGCCTAAGTTCGGAGTCGGTCAAGCCTTCTCTTTCAAACCTGAAGATGCCCAGGGCTTCTTCTCGGCTAAGTCCTTTTCCCCGGAGTTTCGTGGTGTGGCCCAGCGTCTTAATGTATCGCTGAAGGCCAAGCCCTACCAGTCTCAGGACAAGCCTTTAGCCTCCCTTTCTAATAAGATTAGGGCTGGCATGCGGCTTTCGGCCTACTTAGGCTCGTTGATTAATCTTCGAGCCAGGTCGGGGGAACTCGGTGTCTCGGAGGGTGATTCTGCAGTCTTAGATGATTTGCTTCTCACCCTAGCGGGCCTTCAGTGGTCTCAGTTATCGGCGGCGGCCGTTGCTGTTACAGACCAGCGCCGTAAGCTGGCGCTGTCGGCCCTAGGCGTTCTTGATCGGGACATTCTGTCTCTCTTGCAAGACGTGCCTTCTACTGGCCCCTTCTTGTTTGGAGGGCATTTTGCCCAAGTCTTCCAAAGGGAAATAGACGGTCGTAAACAGGCTGAAGATATGGCCAAGCATTTTCGGAAGCCTGTCTCTAAGTCCAAGGTCTCGACCCAGATTGGCAAGCCCAATCAGCGTCGTGTGACTGTTACTATTCCCGCCCCTGCTCCCTCCGCCAGGGTTACCTCTAGGGGCAGCCAACGCGGTCGGGGTTCTTTCAGAGGCAGGGGTGTACGCAAGATTGTCTTGGCCAAGCCTTCCTCTTCGGAGAAGGCTGGCTTTTGAGGTCTTGCCCCGAGCGCTAGGTCCTGTGGTGGACGTCGGCGGACAGATTCAGTTCTTCCTCCCAGCTTGGGAGGCTATCACCGAAGACGCCTTCGTGCTCTCCGTAGTGCGAGACGGCTTCTTCGTAGATCTGCTAGAGCCCATTCCAAATGGCGCTATTCGTGTCCGTCCGCCGCCCATGTCCGCCCCTGCACGGCGTCACGCCGCCGCAGAAATTTCATCTCTGCTGGAGAAAGGGGCGATAGAGAGGGTAAGAGACCACCATCATCTGTGTCTCTCCCCAATTTTCGTTATCCCCAAGCGCTCGGGGAAACTTCGTATGATTCTGAATATGAAGAGAATCAACCAGTTTATTCCTGCTGTTCACTTCAGGATGGAGACACTGGCGTCTATTCTGCCTCTAATCAGGCGAGACGATCTGGCTGTCTCCCTAGATCTCAAAGACGCATACTTTCATATTCCCATTCACCTTGCGTCGAGAGACTTGCTAGGCTTCACCTTTCGGGGCGAAACCTTTCGGTTTCGCGCCCTTCCGTTCGGCTTGCGCCCAGCCCCTCGTGTATTTACACAAGTGGTGGCTGTTTTGGCCGCGTTTCTGAGAAGTCGCGGTCTCCGCCTTTTTGTCTACCTAGACGATTGGTTACTAGTTGCAAACTCGGAGGCGCTGTTAGCCGATCAGGTCCAGCTCTTGGTGCGTTTGACCCAAGATCTAGGGTTCCTGATCAATTGGGAAAAATCGGAGTTGTCTCCCTCTCGTGTCCCGGTTTTCCTGGGTGCCGAGATAGACATCCCGAATCAGTTGGCTCGTCCCAGTCGGGACAGAATCCAAACGATCATCTCGTCGGCCCGGGAGTTACGAGTAGCCCGCAGAGTCAGAGCCAGGCGCTGGCTTCAGTTTTTGGGCTATCTGGCCAGTCTGGTCGATATTCTCCCAGACTGCAGGCTTCTGATGAGACCTTTTCAGAGGCATCTCCTCAGGTATTTTCGTCCGGGCAAGAACTCTCTAGCGGCTTGGATTCCGCTTCCGAGAGACATCAAACTCCTGCTTGTCCCTTGGACGCACGGTTCCTTTCTTGCCCAAGGCAAGCCGTTCCGCACTCCGCTGCCGTCGATTTCTCTATCGACAGACGCCTCCCTGTTGGGTTGGGGCGGTCATTGTGCAGGCAAGATGGTGTCGGGGGACTGGTCTCACTTGAGCACCATCCCCCATATCAATGTCCTCGAAATGATGGCAGTTCTTCTGTCGCTTCATCATTTCAGGTGTCACCTTGTTGGGCACACAGTGCTCGTTCTTACGGACAATGTCACGGTGGCTGCCTATATCAACCGTCAGGGCGGCACCCGGTCCTCCACGCTGAATGCCATGGCGGCTCATCTGTGGAGATGGTGTCATTCCATGACCATTGTTCCTGTCGCCTCGTTTATTCCTGGCCAGGACAATCTAGTCGCAGATTTCCTGTCTCGAGGCAGGTGTCTCCCCTCGGAGTGGAGTCTCCATCCGGAGATTTTCCACCTCCTTCTCAGGGTCTGGGGTCCCTTGGAGATCGACCTTTTTGCGTCGACCTTCAATCATCAGCTGCCGAGATATTGCTCTCGGGTCCAGGATCAGGAAGCGTGGGCGCTAGACGCCTTCTCCCTCAACTGGCAGGCTCTGCGGGGGTATGCCTTCCCTCCCTTTCAGCTGATTCCTCGTGTCCTCAGGAAGATCAGAGAGGATCAAGCTTGGGTCTTACTCATAGCTCCTCACTGGCCCAGGAGGTTTTGGTTCCCAGACCTTCTGAATCTCCTGGACGGCCAACCATTTCCTCTTCCGCTGAGATCGGACTTGGTAATGCAGCCCCTCTCGGGGATCCTCCACCATCATCCGGCAGCTCTCCATTTGACTGCCTGGCCGTTGTCGGGGAGGATGCAAGAAACTCGGGACTCTCTGAGAGGGCAGCCGAGTTTGTTTTGCAGAGTCGTAGAGGCTCCACGAGGGATCTCTACAACTCTCGGTTAGGGGCCTTCTTTAGTTGGTGTGAAGACCATGGTGTCTCACCACGTCGAGCCCCGGTTGGCCTTATAGCGGATTTTCTGATCTCCCTCTTTGATAAGGGTAGATCGATTTCGACTATCCGTGGTTATCGTTCAGCAATTGCCGCTATTCATGTTGGCTTTGCTGATGGTTCGGGGGTTTCTAACTCCCCTCTCTTGGCTAAGTTGACGCGGTCCTTCTTCTTGAAGCGTCCCTCAACGCCCAAGTTAACTCCGTCTTGGAGTCTACCCAAGGTCTTGGATTGTTTGGCTAAGCCACCCTTCGAACCTTTGGGTAAAGCGTCGTTACATCACTTGACAGTAAAGACGCTTTTTCTGGTCGCCATAGCCTCTGGGCAAAGGAGAAGTGTTCTTCATGCCCTTTGCCTTACCCCGGGACACATCCGTTGGGAGTCTGGAGGCGTGCGACTCATTCCTAAATCCTCGTTTGTTGCGAAGAACCAGTCGGCTTCTTCGGGTCCGGTTGAGATTTTTCTTCGCCCCTTGTCACATCTTTCCTCAGTTCCCGAGGATAAGGTCTGGTGCCCTGTGAGGGCCTTGAAATGGTACGTGGATAAGACCAAGTCTTGCCGCAAGGATGATCAACTCTTCGTCATTACCCGTGAGCCCTTCTCCCCTGCCTCTCGTGAGTCCATCTCGAGATGGCTTGTTGAAGCTATTCAGGCCGCCGGCCCTGAGGCTTTAATTTCGGGAGATAAGCCCCGTGCTCATGATACTAGGGGCATTAGTACTTCCTGGGCTCTTTTTCAGGGTGTGTCACTTGTTGACATTATGAAGGCTGCCTACTGGCGTTCCCCCAATTCCTTCATCTCCTTTTATCTAAGAGATGTTTTGTCTGATGAAGGATCCTTCTCTACTGTGACGTTGAGAGCGGCAACGTCTTCTCTGGGACCTCATTAACCTTCCTCTTTGGGACATGCCACCCGTTTTTGAGTGGGTGTTGGTCTAGCATAATAGGTAGATACATTGATTTATTGTAGTAAATCATTAAAATCAGAACTGATTTTATTATTTGCTAGATAAATCTATGTATCTACCTATGCCCCTCCCTCCTCCCCTCTCCTTGCCTAGCAACATGTCCGAGGTTTGTTTTGGGGCTGCTCGTTAAGAGGACGAGTGTGCGCGCGCGTCTTGCAACGTGCACGGAGGAAGGCGATGTCCTGGGTGGGGGAATATGCACAATTTGTGACTTTTTGTACTCGAATGGCTTGCGTAGTCGGAGACTAGCATAATAGGTAGATACATAGATTTATCTAGCAAATAATAAAATCAGTTCTGATTTTAATGATTTGTGTTATTTTTTAATCATCAAACACGCAGTTAACGTAAAACTTATACGATTACCATCTGCAAGCTTTCTAATTTCTAGAGATACATTATTGAGCATATTTGTGATTTGCTTTGAATATCTACTTTAAAGAGTTTAAATTTTGACGTTCAGTGCTTAGTATCATTGACGAAATGAGAGTGAAATATATTCCATGGGAATGAACTTCACAATGAAGTTAATATACCTTTGTTGTGAAGGTTTAACTTCACAATGATACAGGATGGTCCACAAGGGATGTTAATATGGAACAGTGACAGGTTCGAATTTTGAAACTGCAGGTTTCGAAAATCAGTGATGGGTTAAGATTTCATGAATATTCATTTTCAGCCATGATTTTTTATGAAATATTGCAAAAAAATTGTTTGAAAATTCTTCAAAATATGGCTGAGATCACCCAAGAGCCTCTAACAACCACAGAGCTTCCAGGGCCCTCAAGCGGACTCTAGACTCCATCTGCAAGGGAATTTGTGCTTGACACACATCAGTTCATACTCCTACCCAGTTGCGATTTTACATGTTTGAATTTTTGTTTTTGGACCACCTTGACGATGGGTTGAATTTTGACTTTCAGTGCTCTGTTTCATTGACAAAATGGAAGTAGAATATCTCACATCAAAATAAACTTCACATTGAAGTTATATTGTGAAGGTATTAACTTCACATGATGGGTTATATTTTTACTTATGTACAATGCTCTGTTTCATGGGTGAAATTGAAGTGAAATATCTCACATGGGAATAAACTTCACAATAAAGTTACCCGTTTCTGTGTTGGGAAGAAAAATCTATATAGGCCTACATATTATGTATATAATTTTGTGGAATAAAGGCAGCACTCTTCTCACAAAAACTGATTTGTCAAACATTTAATTAAGTTATTCAAAGTGGCACTTGCCCAAGGAAAATGAACTGATATTCGGCGGCGTCACGTGAACAGTATAAATACCCCACTTCTCAAATCAAATATGGTCGCATTATCAAATCTAATATTGGGGGATTTACCGTCCAAATTTGCGCCAGAACCGATATTGCCAAGTTGATTTTGTCTGGAGATTTCTGTGTGTGAAGTCTAAAGTGCCAGATTCAAGTAAATTCGGTTACAAAAATATTGATTGGTAAATTGGTTAATGTATAAATTGAAGGAGGGGAGGAGTTAGCATGTGGTGAAATCGTCAGATCAGGTAGGTTTGCGCAAAGGTTTTTTGCCTAAGGAGAAATCAGTATGGTGTTATTTCAAAGGCTTCATTTTTGCAGCTGTATATTAGTGTCAAAGTCCAGCATTTCAGAAAATATGTTTAAATAGATTGTGAAAAAAATTACTTCCTCATGAATCAAAAGTTCTATAAATCATCTAAAAAGCAGAGCAAGAAAAAGTATAAACCTAAAAGAAAATACTTGTGCAGTGAGCTCCCATAGATAATCTGTTTGTTCTTTTTATTTCCCCTTTAAAACTTCTACTTGTAATTATTGCCTTCTAAGAGCCAGTAGTTTGTATTTGAATGAGAAAAGTAGAAAATGTAATATTTTCTTATTCCAAATCTCATATTGAGGGTTTTCCCTCAAAATTTTGTACTGCCTTGAATTGTCAAGGTGACTTGTATTTTGGTGTAAAAGTTTTCGAGTTTCAAAGTACTGGAATCCAATAAATTTGGTTAAGCAGTATTGATTGGTTGGTATTGATTGGATTAAGAAGGCTCACTTCATCTTAAAAAGTGCTTGTTATTAGGTGTAGCTTCTTTATAGGAAGGCATTTTGTCGTAGTTACACATATAATTCTTCTGTATCTATCCCCCCCCCCCCCCTCCTGCCAACTGTGTTTTTGATGCCCCCGTTTGTTTTTACTCTTTACAAAATTTTGCAATTTTTACAAAGATTGCAAGAAAGTCGACCAATTATTGTGAGGTGCAATCAGCCTAGCTCATTTCCCATTGAAATGTACAAACATATTACAGTGTTTAATCCAATCATTTTCCATATGTAATACAAGAAGTTTGCCCCATGAAAGCATGTTCACATATGCTGCAATAAATAGCTAGGGTTTTATAAGCATATTGTACTTCATGTTTGTGTAACTTACATGTATAACTCACAGATAAGAGAGTCAGCTTTGGACTTTTGTTTCACACAGCTACTTCTTTATCTGCACTTGCCATTCATTTAGTATACAAAAATATGCTCTGTAGTAAACCTTAGCATGTGAACGAGCCTTCAAGGGCTTTCAGGCTTGAGTTGTTTCTTGAAAGCTTTTGCAACTGTGACCCCGTTCTCATTACTGAGATAGCACACGCTAGATCACGCCATCTTTAAGGTGAGAACGTGGCAACTGCGTTTCGGAGCGATCCACTATGATCCAAAACAGCGGACCGCTGGACCACCTCTAGGGGATGGTCCACGAGAGAAAGCGCGATCTAGAGCACGCCAATTCGCATTCTCCTGTGCAGAGAGTGCCAAGATAGATCGCGCTAACTTCTGCAGGTGTGAACTCGCAGCGTGCCAGTGGACCTCCCTGGCGCGCCATGGGTCGCCCCACGATAGCACGATCCACTTTCCAATCTCGTAATGAGAACGGGGTCTGTGTTACATCTGAGACAGATATGTGTTATTGAAAACACGTACCTCACATTGCCACTGCATGCATTGTTTATATTCACACCTTCACTACATGTATCTCATTAATAAAATATTATTAGATTTTTTTTTCTTCAAATATTCATTATTAAAGATAGTAGATACCTAGGATGTTATTATCAACAACGGAGCATTTTCTGCCTAGAAATGATTGGTGGAGATATTACCTCTTGCTCCCATCTGTGATTTATGGAGTCAGGAAGGCAAGTGTAATAACTTGTGCTAAAATATGGATGGGATGGGGGAGTTTAGATGGCTGACATGACCCTCAGTATGTGGGACTGACACTTGGGAACGAGTAGTTGACGCACATCCAAGTATGTGGGACTGACGCCTGTGATGGCTGACATTCTTTTAGTATATGTGGGGAATATGAGTCTTCGGTAAAGGGCCGTATCCACAAAACTAGTAAAAGACTAGCATGCAGTTGCTATTTTCTAGGCTTATACTTGCTTAGAATAAAAAAGAAAGACTTGTCCACAAAGGCTCTGGGAATTTGTCAATGCTTCCTTGAAAAGAAAGAGTTTTCTTTCATTTTCAAGCAACTGCTTGATTTTTGTAAATGCAAGAATTTTCTTTCACTATCAAGCAATTGCTTGATTTTTGCAAGATCCTGTAGTGGTACATGTACATGTAGCATGGCTTTTACTTTGATGGGGATAAGAAGTTAATTTTGCATCCGGAACTGTCTTCACTTTCATTTTTGAAGCTATGGAGAAAAGCGACTATGTAGTGAAAAAAGTGAATGGGTTTAATTGAAGGCCTCCATCAGCCATCAGTAAGTGTGAAAAGCATGTAGGGCAGTCTGTTGGGTCCGTCACATATGGCACCCTGGGTAGGCCACAGGTGCGTGGTGCTGGGATTAATCATGGTTTAATCCCCAGTCATCAATTACTTCCATTAATCACTTGCAAGTGTGACTCTCTCACCTCGAAACAGAAAGGTCACAAAGGTCACAGTCACCTTCAAATGGGTTTTATGACACGTGCTCCTGCCGCAATTGCTGCTATGTCCATGTAGACTGAAGTCCTAACTGCAACCCTTCACGAAACACTATTCCTAGCCCAAACCCTCACCCTAAACCTACCCTTAAAGGCTAAAACTCAATCATAAACCCAAATCTAACTCTACATCTTTAACGAAATAAAGCCCAGAGTAAAATGTTGCTGGAGCATTTGTCAAATCACCTTTGGATGAGGAGGGATAAGGGGTACAGTGCCGTCCAGTGGAAACGTTGTAGAGATGTGGTTCATATGCTTGACATGCCGTCATTAGTTTTGCGGCTTTGCATTCTGGCACTGCACTGGCACTATTTCCTTAGACAAGGCATTTTATCTACAGCTTCCTCTCTTGACCCAGGTGTTGTGTGATGTTACCTTGAATGATGTCATGGGCAATATAATAGGCTGCCAATCTTTGAAAGTCAACACCTAGTGAGGTCACAGACAGAGTTGTTTTACAAAAAATGAAATACTATTGAAGGCACTCACTGCTTTATTTCCTTTAAAATTTAACTGGGGAGCATTTCATTAAGTGTTTTGTCAGTGATTTTTACTGACAACTGTTACAAGCTACTGAAATCCTTGCATCTGATTGGCTGAGAGCAAATTTGTCAGTAAAAATCACTGACAAAACGCTTGATGAAATACTCCCCAGGAGTATCTCAAAATCTTCTTATTCTAAAAACCTGAAAACTTTCACCTGATTTTAACAAAATGTCCTTTTCCCTCTGTTTTTTTTTTTTTCTTTTCCAGGAATCTCTTGGAATAATAATCTTGGAATAATATTTGCTCGGACATAGAAGAAGAAACATTGAGAACTGAATTCCCTGCACCATCTGGCAATTAGGTAAGTCAGTTCTTATACATGCATGTACTGTCTGCGCAACTTCTCCTTCTCACTCTGAACATACAATATGTTAATTGATACATAACCGTATCGGTTGAAAAATATGGTCTTGAAATGTGTGATTTGTGTGTGTGTGTGTGTAATTAGGCAACATATTGATTTAGACATGAATAAGAATTCTATTACTACTGCTTGACAAAATCTAAAACTATGTTAATCATTTTAAATAGAGAAGAAATTCTGAAGGAATGCCATGCCATTGCCACCATGTCTTTCATTTTTTTTTATATGTTATACAGTCCTGTACATTGTTTCTTAAAAAAAAAAAACACAAGTAACCTAGACTTTATGTATTTCCCATTGTTTTTGGAATATGAATAAAGGTAATGTTGAAAAAAAATATGTAATCTGATTTTTCAACATACGTTTTAATAATTTGAATACGACCTTTTTTCTTATAACAAGTGTGCATTTACTTCTTTGAAACAATGATTCCTTTCAAAGAAGATGTCTCTTCTGTGATGTAAACACATTCTCCATAATTGAAAAAAAATATTCCTCATTGGCAATTTGGTATCTGATCACACGTATATTGTCAAGAGAGATTAAAAAAATAATGATAAGGTATTGACAAACTTTGTTAATGTTCACATATTAATTTATTTATGTATACATTATGCCGTAATTGGTTTTTGCTCGCAACCATTGCCATTTTCGGGAAAACAACAATGCGTAGCTAATGCTTCTAGACAAATATTGTTTTCTCTTGTAAACTTGAAATTCACTCTCATAAACAATTATTTCCAGTTAGCTATTACCAGATACCAAGTTGCACTGAAAAGAAAAGAGCCCACAGGCGTAAATAAATGGTAATGCAGCATGCGTTCAAAGCAAGAGTTACCCAATCGTTTTCATTAGCAACGCAGGGGTTGTGTCGATGACTGCGTAATGGCCAATGCATCTCAAATGTAACGTATTCCCACGTCTAGAGGGGGACAAGAAATCAGAAACGCAGCTTGACATTTCGTAGCCATCTCAAGTTCCCGTCATAGCCTGACGCGCCGGGAGTCGTGTTACCAGTGTTATGACAAGATGACAGGACAATTTTGATTTCTTCATCTGCACCCAGTGCAGGTTCATGAAGTGTTTTTCTGAAACTGTAACAATGATAGCTGTTTCTCTCGTTCAAGCACATTTTGAAGGCAATGACGTCAAGCCGGCATTGTTTTGTCCTTCTCTTTTAAATTTAACAGTTTGTGACTTGCGTAAATTCTTGTTAGCCTATAGATTAAAATAGGGGGCATATTAATTGTACCATAAACCAGCAGTGGCGTTAATAAATATTTTCCATAATGGTGCAGATATTGTGCATATGCAGGCTTCTCAGCAAAAACTTTTTTTTGCATGGTTCAAATTGACAGAAATATGGCTTTCATACCAAATCCCATGGAGATGACCTGAAAGGACCAAAGCAATTTTGCAGGTTGAGAGTATGCACTGACATATTTATTGGTCCATAATGAGTGAACAACAAGGTTTGGCCTTATGACATCCAGGAGGTGGTTTGGGAGGCTCAAAACAACTTTGGAGATAGAGAGTAGGATTGACTGATTTATTACCCTTGTCGGTAACCTTGTTGGAAGAATCTACCCATGGTTTTTATTTTCTGAAATTCCTTACCCTTGGTATCAGCACCAAGGGTGTTATGTACTGGTGAGAAGGCTGTGCATATGTGATATTCAACAGATTCTCCATTATTACTGAAAAGGGTACGTGACCAACTGACTGTCCAATTGTTTTTTTGTTCCATCTTAGCAACAGTGCGAAATAGAATTGCTACATGCACACTCTACTACATGTACATATAATAGGGCCCAGCTGTCGGTGAAGGAGAAATATAAGTATACACGCAGCATTAATTGGCCTGACCATCTATCAAAACAGTGATTGATAAGCTGATAAAAAGATAGCACTTCTGAAAAAGTCTTTTAAAGGTCATGAATACTTGTAGCTTTGCAAACCCAGAAATGGTGTAGTCAAGTGGTTTAAACACTTGACTGGGGATGCAAAGGTCATGTGTTCAAATCCTGTTGAGGCTCTAGTGTCCATTGGCAAGACATTCATCTGCATTTGCCACTCTTAACCCAGGTGCAATAACTGGGTACCTGGTAGGATTATTTTTTTTAAACGCAGGTGCATTGATATGGTTGCTGGAGCTGTAAGCTGTGGTAATGATTTTCACAGCTCTGTGGAAGTGTATAAATTGGGATTATATGCACGATGCAGGATAATAATAATAATAATAACTAGCGGGACCCGTGGAAATCCACGGGCTCCATTTTTACATTGCACATTCAACATTTTCACAATCGATGTGTACATTCTTGTGAGTTTATTCATTAAAAAAAAAAAAATTTTATGTTAATGAAATTATCACTAAATTGCTCTAAATGGAAACGAAAATGGTTATGAAGATTGATTAATTTTTGTAGGTAAATTTTGTTGTCTTTAATTTTGAGTCCGTCCTCATTCACATACAAAGACGATACACAGACATCATTTATAACTGAACAAACATGACACTTTTTTTTTTTTTTTTTTTTTATAGTTACAAATTTTGTAATAGGATTTCAGAGAGAGAGAGAGAGCGGGAGAGGGGGGGGGGGGGGGGGAGGCGGGTTGGAAAAGGGGTTGGAGAGATAACAGGTGGGAAAATTAACCGGAAGTTAGAGAGACGGAAAGAGAAAATAGGGTGTCTATCGATGTGAGACTTTTCATTGAAACCTTGTAAGTGCTATCTTGGAAGGGGTCCTACTAAAAGCCGCCAACAGCAGCCAACAGCAGCCAACAGTATACCAAGACACGGTAATCGATTTACCAAAAGCCGCCAAGAGCCGCCAAGAGTCCGATCTACTAAAAGCCGCCAACAACCATATCGATCATTTATTTTTTATAATTTTATTCTTTTGCTGATTTTAGGCCCTAAAATAACTTATTTTTTGCTGATTTCGTACCATAATATTCAGAATAGCCTTAGCAATATTTAAGGAGCGTTTTGGTTGTTTCTTGGCTGCTCCGGGATTTGTTTTCGGCTAGTTTTCAACTCTGCTAATGGCGGCTGTTGGCTGCTGTTGGCTGCTGTTGGCTGCTTTTAGTATATAGGACCGTCTTGGAAGTTTTAAATGGTCGATTGAAAGCACCGCGTGCGGATTGGTGTTATTTGGTTTGACGGACTGACATAGTACATCGTTTAGATGGATGCACGTAACTGTCATTCTTTTGTTCAAATGGCACACCCTTATATTATTATAAACAAAATCATGTTTATATACACACAGGCATTCACTCAGAGAAACATGTATTTACACACGCATACGTGCGTGTTCATGGTCACAATTACTTACCCACTTACCCACGAACTCAGTTAAAAATATTGTATAATGTTATGTAATGTACATAATTTATGTTAGATATCATTATGACATAAAGGGGGAGGGGGAGAGAGAGAGAGAGGGGGGAGTGGGGGTAGACAGATAGGAAGAGAGAGGAATGGATGTAGAGAATATAAACATAACAGAAAGAGAGAGAAAGAGTGGAATAAAGATAACAGAGTTTCTTTTGAAGTTATAGTGTTTCCATTTAGCTTATTGTTTTATTATTAGAACTTAAATATAGTTGTAAAATTAATTACTATGGCCTAGTTATGTATATTTTGTGTATGGAATATTGTTGTCATCATAGAGGTCGCTCATTACTTAAGTCTATAGCAAGAAATACAATTTAAAGATAAAAGAGTTTCTTTTGATTTTAGTGTTTCCATTTAGCTTATTGTTTTATTATTAGAACTTAGATATAGTTGTAAAATTAATTACTATATGGCCTAGTTAATATGTATATTTTGTGTATGGAATATTGTTGTCATCATAGAGGTCGCTCATTACTTAGTCTATAGCAAGAAATACAATTTTAGTTAGAAATTGGTAGTAGTTATGTATTTTCTATAAGTAATCGAGTGAAGATTCACCTACACATATTATAATTCTCAAATTCAATCAGACACTTACATGTATGAGCAATACATGCGTTCAATCACATCCTACAATACACATGAAAAGTATTCAAAAAACAGAAGTATGAATTTTCCGAATATTGGCCCCCCCCCCCCTCCCGGCCATCACAAAATCATTGATCCGGCGCTGGCCCCTCCCTCACAAAATCCTGGATCCGCCGTTGGACATGGTGGATGGTGAAGGCAGGCCCTATCATGCCCCTGTACTCACTCTCCTGCAGCCAGTGGCATAGATACATGTAGGTCCCAAATACAATGAAAATAAAAATGATTGATGCATTCACATAATCCCGCATCGCCCATCCCATTCTTCACCCCTGCTAGTGCTATCTATACTGTGAGTTTATTTTTCTACAATGGAAAAAAAAAAATGAACAATGCATTCACATACCCCCCCCCCCCCCCCACCCCCTGCCCGCTATATCTACGCCCATGACTTCAATGGAATAACGCTCCTGGCATAATGTTTGCCCCTCAAACGGATAATATTCATGGAACGATTTTTTTTTTAAAGAAACAAAATAGATGTAGAATATACTCAAATAAGATTAATCTACCATCGAATAAAAAATGAGTAGAGGTGTATTCGGCCTAACCTGTTTCCAATCTTGAAATAAGAAACGCAGTGAGGCATTTACGGCAGTGCGGGTTTTAAAATTCAAGTAATGTAGAATCTACTCTGAACATGCGCGTACCAAGGGGGGGGGAGGTGTTTTGGGTGTTCAAACACCCCCTCCCCCGTTTGGTGTTATTTGAAGTTAAAACACTCCCCCTTTAGAATTCCTGATAACCCCCCCTTTTTTTTTTCCTTGTCAGATAATTTTTGTGTAAAAGACCCCCCCCAAAAAAAAAAAAAAATACTGATAACTTTTTTTTTTTTGCTTGACAGAGAATTTTTGAGTAAAAAGACCCTCCCCCCCCAAAGAAAAAATACTGATAACCTTTTTTAAAATTATTATTTTGCTTGTCAGAGAATTAAAAACCTCCCCCTTTAAAAAATCCTGGGTACGCCACTGCTCTGACATACGGTAGTATGAATTCATCGTCAAATGTTAACTGTAGTATTAAAAAAAATGGTAAGTATATTATTTTCAATCTTGAAATAAGCAGCACTCAGTAAGGTATTTACTGCTAGACTCTTCGCTGGGAGTTCAACCAGCCAAGCCTTACAGTTCAGCCTCAGACTGTGGGCGCTGCTGTAACAGATTACCAGCGTTATAAAGAATGTCATCAGTTTTTAGCTAAATACAGAACGAATAGGGAAAAACAGAGCCCACAAATACTATACTCAAACATTTTTTGTTCTCAACAACGTCACTCACGTCCAAAGTTAACCTTAAAATCTCGAAATAAACAGCTTTTACTGCAGGTTTCTTCCCCCGTATTTCAAGCAGCCAAGGCTGCATGCAGTGCATGCTGGTACCGCTCAGAGCAGAGTGCAACGACGCCGAGACATAGTCCGGCTAAAAAGAGAAGAATTTCATCAGTTAACTATACAGAGAACATAGAGACAAACACAGTCTATAAATACAGTTTCTAACATTATTTAGTTCTAAATAATATAACTCACGTCCAAAATCATCTTTAGAATGTATGAGTTCGCTCGGGAATTCACGGTCATCTCAAGTTGAGTGCCGTGCAGTGTATTGTTGTATTGTATGCCTTGTATATGGTTGTGTGTATAAGTCGCATCGCACTGAGCTTGCATTGAGATTGCACCGCAGTCTGGTGGGTGCTGCTCCTACATGGTATACTTGATCACAAAGCGGACTATGATACAAATCATACGTACATACCACGGACCTCTGTTGAACATACCCATGGCATAATTATTTTCTTACGTGGGTTCCCCCGGTGAGAGATACAGAGTCTGCACTACGTACCGTTCGCCGGACGCACGCGCAGTCGTCGTCTGATTTGGTCGGCGGCGAGGCAAAGCACGCGGGCCAATGGGGTTTGGTCGTTCAGGAGATCACTCACCTGCTGCCAACGCGACGTCGTCGTGCAACGCGAAGGGGGCGACAACCATGCGGACGGCCAGGCCGACCGGTCGGGACGGAAGGCGGCTCGCGGCGGGCAGCGGGAAAAAATTCTATAGGGTCCAACGGACCCCCTCCTGCAGCGCGTGCAAAGTCAATCGGGGCGGGCGCGGGACCTCCCGCGTCGCCTTAGCGTATTAATTATTATAGATAACCGTTCTTGGATAGCGCATATCACATTATGATATAACGTCTCTATGCACTTCCAAAGGGTTTGGATATTATTACCCTGGCTTTAGGATGGAATATTTTGGTTTAAACAACTGCATTCAAAATACAGAAGGGCCGATGAATGACAAGTATGATTTATTTTAAAGATGCAGAGTCACAATATTAGGATCTAGAGCTAGTGTACTCTGCCAGCTCAATAAGGCTATACGACACATGCTAAGCTTTGACAAAGTGTATACGTCAATTGCACGAATCTGCATGTTAATAAAGGAAATCAAACAGCATGTTTACAGACAGACCTGAGTCGAGGGTTGGACATGGGAGCCGAGTTGGACTCGCCTTTTTCCCCCGGTATAAACGCAAAGCGGCAGCCCCGCGAGGCGGGTTTGACTCACCATTTCTGCTCCACCAAAATGGTAGGAGTCAACCTGCAAGCCTAGTCTGACTCGAAAGCCGATTCTGCTCTGGCAATAATTGTTAACCAACTTCCTGTAAGTAAGTGCGTGGTTTACAAATTTTTGTATTCAGTCACACACACTTGAAATCTGTGTGGTATCTGAAGGTAAAAAAAATGTGGAAATCGTTACAATTTCGAAAAAGAAATCTTATTACGTTTTATGAAAAACAGATGCTTGAATATGACAGCTTTTGGGATTCCAGGTTCAACCGAGTGGGATAATACTAATTGTTTTTTTCTGCTAGAGGGCAACAGACCTGTTTTGTCTGCTAGCATGCGCCAATAGCTCATCGTGAGGAATCGTGGGTATTTACCAAACTTTCCTCTTGAGGCAAGTCTGACCTGTTAGCTGGGCCTGTGTGTAAACGCAGGACTCCTAGTTCCACCAAGGAGTTGAGTCAGACACGTGAGGATGGTCTGCCCCTTGAGCTGAGGTGCATGTACATGTAGGTGTAAGCACAACATGTATCTTCATCCGGAAGTCTTCAGTATACATAGTGTATAATTGAAGGAGTTTTGTCCTTTCAACGCTCCCATGATCTCATGGGCTGTTTAGATACATTTGTATTCCAGATAGATTTCTGAGTATAAGAAAATTAGTGAAAACCAAATAAATTTTGACACATACAAGTCATACAAATGTAGGTGGTACAGTACATGCTCAACTCAGGTATATCTTAAGATCTTGGAGAAGGAGTTGCACCCTTTCAACCTGCCTATCAGCTATTAAGATGGCTTTGTGTCTCAGCCAGATAGATTTCTGAGAATAGGATTAATGTAATTCTTTGATTTGCCCTATATGAACTACTGGCTTGTGAAGGGAATTACACGGAAACGACCGGACAATTTTTCATCCGCTGCGGAATCTCAGGCATGCGTGAAATGCTTATGGTCATAATTGCCAGGCGGTAATTACTAGACTGGTAATGAGGAATGCATTTGGAGAAGAGTCGCGGAGGAGTTGCTCTGTGGGGACACAAATTTAATTTGAGGGGTGATGCGACGGTCAAGCGAAAACTGCTTATCAGGAGGGGGCTGATAAGATACATGCCTGCATTTGTATGCACCCTCTTTGCGTAAATGTATGTTAGATTTGTGGTGCCTGAGCACAGAAGGAAGCTGACCTTTGTAAACATAGACCATGTACATGTAGTTAATCCAAAATAAATGCTTTGTTTTGTCAAGACATTAATCTACATTTGCCACTCTACACCCAGATGTAGTAAATGGGTACCTGGTAGGAATTTTTTCCTTGAATGCTTTCAGCGCCTTAGGGCAGCTGCGCTAAAGCCAGGGTAATAATGGTACTTTGTAGGCACCTTGAGCATCCCCTGGGATGGATACCTGTGCAATATAAATGTAGCTATTATTGTTATTATTATTATTGTCAAAAATGTAGGGTTAGGGTTAGGGTTAGGGTTGCAATAAGCCAGTTCGTAACTACAACATGTGCAGCTAAAGGTCATTTGTACCAAGCACAAATGACCTCTAAGCTGTCTAAGAGTAATGTACATGCAAACTGGATTCCAAGTATTGTTGTTCATTCATTAATAACAGGTATAATGGAATACCTCGTTACTAGGTCCCCAGAAAAGAAACATCCACAAATTTGAATAACTAAATGTGAACAGGTCTGTTGGATAGAACAGGCCAAACATTAGTAAGCCTGATGAATAGAGTGGAGTTTCAAAGAAAAGGTGAAGTACTGTTCATGCCATTGCATTGTGAAAGAAACTGTCAACCAGTTATTTGGAAAGGTTGATTACATAAGAGTAATTATATGTTATTTTGTTGGGGGTTTTTTAACCATCGCAAATCGACACTGTCTACTTGTAGCTGAAAAGTGCATACAGCGAAAAGCACTGCACACAGAAATGGGTATATGGGATTACATGACCGTATGCATGTGGCATAAAAAACTTGTTACAAAGCTGTTTACTATTCTGGGTTAAATGTTAACCCATAGCAGTACAGTGTCTCTCATTGGCATTTTTCCATTATATATATGTTGATCCAGAATGCTAAGAATTGCACTTTAGACATTAGCAGAAAGAGCAAAAATCACAGACAAATTTGAGTCTATTGCCAAAGCAACTTTGTTGTGCCGTTCACGAATAACAGCGATTTGATTGTACATGTAACTACATGTAATCATTAAAGTCTCTTAATTGGCAGTGCAGTGTAAAATGTGCGAATTGGCAATTTTTCTGTTCAATTTTGCGATTTTCATTTCCAAATGCGGGAAGGTTGACAGCCCTGCTCAAACACGAAATTAGAGTTTGTGCCCTTAGACTGATGTACATACAGTCATTTGCTATCACAGTTAGTACTCATTGCCCAGTGGAGAGCATTACAAATGTTTTAGGCCAAGTAAAATTGATTCCTAGTTTCTTGTCCAGATTTTTTGAAAATGAGGAGGAGGGGGTACCATGATATTTGATTATTTTTCCAAGACAGCCACCACACATATACAAATGCTGTGAGAGACAGCTTCCTGTTATATATACATTCTTCTGGGGTCCCTTTAACCCTCCCCCCCCCCCAAAAAAAAAGTATCAAGTTTTAATTTTAGGGGTCTGCAGCAAAATGTTGGTGGTTTAAAAAAAATATATAGGCCTATACTTTTTTTTTTTAAACAAAAATATCAAATAACTTAAAAGAGGATGTGGGCGGGGATGAAAAACTGGAATAATTTTTATTTGGCCTCATGAGTATTAATCAGCCTATACATAGAATCTATTTCAAATTCTATTTTAAATTAAGCCATGTTCTCATATACTGGTATACATGTATATATACAAATGAAATATTTCCTTTGAAAAATTTATGAAAGTGAAGTTGATTTTGAATTGAAAATCCTGACTTGAAATTATTTAAAAAAGGAAGAAATTTGCACCATTACATGTAGCTATTTACATACTATTAGTGCAATCGGCAGTTTACTTTTCAATAGAAATAATCTCCGTTTATTGCCTTCCTGGCCTAGCTAATTAATGGACTCTACAAGTAAATACTGGCATTGATTATGACTTATGGCTTAATTTTGCTTCACTAAGCGCACACATGTAAGAATACACAGAAGGAGTTTCATTGAAACTACTGCAATGGGGCACAAACACAAGCCTTCTGTATGCATACACACAAATACACACTGGACTCGTTCATATGCATGTCAACGCACAGGGCTTATTTCTGGCACACTACACGTGCATACAAGCAACCAGTACATTTGATCGCACAGTAGTGTATATATAGGGAAATACCACTTTCACTTGTGTATAGCAGGGCAGTGGATTACCTGTTTTTGTTGGCTTTTGATGCATTTCACGTTTGTAAACAGTGGTTTATTTTTCCACCGACCTTTTATTACATACAAATAACACTTTTTTTCAGCTTGAGCTTTTTATTGGAGTTTGTAATAGAGGCCAAAGATTATAGTGCATTAGCGAAGAGGAATATTGTTATTTCAACATAGCTAGGGTCTTAGAGAATTTTGTTGACAGCTAGGTCATTGTTCCTGGAATAGGCTATATATACCGTGGAGGATATTGAATTGAGCATACCTGTGTGTATGGGAGCTGCTATAGAAAGAATTTGACACCGACGTTGGACTTGATTCTGTCATTTCTGTGTACTAACGTGGGGCTTAGGAAAGGTGCGTGTAAGTGTAACTGTACTCTGTAGCCAGTCTGCTGGGTGTGTGTACAGTGTTGTGATTTTGATCAGAGCAGATCATCAGACGATACTATTCAGGATTTCAGGTATGAATATATTGCCTTAAAGGAGAATTAACCCATGAATATAAATGTACTTATGTTCAAAAGTGTAATATATTCTTAATCATTGGCCTGTATCACTTTAGAAATAAAATATCAGAAAAGGGTTTAAATCAAGACATTCTAGCACACGGTATCATCTGCTAACAGTTTACATGGGGGCTGCCATTTTCTTGATGATATGGAGTTGTACATGAACCATTGGGAACCATTCCGGTCAGGAAGATATTTGTAATCCTAGAGCTAAATTGCTTCTCTTCATTACAAAAAATCCCCATATATGATGGAAAATACATAACAGGTGTATACATATATTCTAAAATTTGAAATTTATAGATTTCTTTTTAAATTCTCTGGTTTTGCTAAATAGAAATCGATTTCTTGGGCTTGCCTGGCAGAGCAGAACATAATTTATACAACGCGCATTCTGACTATTGAAATCCATTATCTCAAAGCAGGTGAATGCATAGTTTGTCACTACTGATGCTCGGTAAAGTTATCATCCATAAATTTGAATTAATTTGCTCCGTCGCGTACGTCATAGTATCCAGAAAATAGATTTATATTTAGTAAAATAGTAATTTTCAAAGAAATATAAAATACATTTTCGTTTTTAGAATATATGTACATGTATATTCTCTTAAATATTTCAAATTTCAAATGGGATTTTGTATCAGGAAGAAAGACAGTTTTGCATTCGGATTAAAAATATCTTTATGTACACATCAAGAAAATGGCAGCCCCCAGGTATTGCTAGCAGACAATAAATTTTGCTGAGAAAATCTTGATTTATACCCATCTCGTATATCTTAATGCAAAACTACGTAGGACAACAAGAAGGAATTGATTACATCTTTGATTATAAGCACATTAATATTTTGAGGTTAATTCCCCTTTAACCCTTTCAGGACAGGAATTATTTAAGGGCTAAATTGATCACATTTTGTTCTTCAAATTGGCAACAATAATATTTTTCTTTTAGTGCTACATGGTTCTAACACAATGTAATGTCTTTGAAAACAATATACATCATTAGAAACTTAGTCGAAAAGTTGAAAAAATTGCCAATTTTGATAAAAAATAGTGATTTTGAACCTCTCAATGTGTTGCCAATTTAAGGATTATGAAGCTTATTCTCCTTTTTGAAATTCCTGGCATCAAATGCAATATGGTCATGCAACAAAAATGGACACAGTGTGTGTAGAAAATTTTGCTTTTTCACCTCATGCATCTGGTATATTTTTTAGAGCTCTGAATCAAAAGTTATTGAGCCAAACCACAAAATGTGGTCAATTGTCTTGAAAGGGTTAAGCTTCAGTTGTTGGTAAGACCGATGCATTTATGTCTTTATATACACTAATGCTACATTTACCGGTATATATGCTTTTTATATATAGTTGAAGTACTTTTTGTGTAGGCTGGGGCATCCAGTATGTATGTGTAGACCCATAATGCCAGGGCCATGTAACAACTAACATTTAAAGCTTTAGATTGATCGTACGATTGATTTTTACGATCAATCCCATTGACTACAATGTACAATCAGTCGTAAAAATCAATCATAAGATCAATTTCAAGCTTTATGTTACAGGGCCCAGGCTTTCCTTATAAATATTTTCCTTAGTGCTTATATCAATAAAAGTAGATATTTGCCAGATCTACATGAACTTTCAAGACAGTGTATTATTAAATGAGTCATTATGCATTTACTGAAATACATGTACAAGAAACATTTTTTGAACTAAAATATTTTTTGAAGATTTCATGAAGGTTGTTTTGTACCAAGAAATCTGATGACTAAAATAATTCATGACATCAGTGCGAAATTGAAGTATTGCGTTGTTTACATGTATATGCAGCAGCAAAATTGAGATATTAGATTCATGGCATGTACCGTACAGTCACCCAGTCGTGGAGGGGTTTGACAGTTTTGGATTAATAAATTTCAGAAAATACCATTTGTTGAGGAATCACCCACCATTCGATGCCGAAAATGTAAAACATCGCATCTTGCTTCCACAGTGCAAACGCTACTGTGGCGCTTCAGCGGGGCTTCTGTTGTTCCAGTGTTGCGGCACATTGCACCAGTGGTGACGCACCCTTCGCAAATGATATCGCGAAGGAAAGATTAATTTAAGATAAACCACTCTGTTGTAAAAATATCATTTTTTGCATGATCGGCAGCAAGCAAACCGCCGCATAGTTGTTCCTTATTTATTTTGGTACAATATCTGCGAGCCAACCGTATCCATTTATTTCGCTGTAGAGAGACTCGGGCAGTTGACATAGGGCGTTGACGGTTGAGGCCGTGAAGCTGTATTACAAGGGTGCGCCATGACTGGTGACATTACGGTACATGTACATGTATCACAGCGTATTGTTTCCATAAATATTATTTCCCTTTCGCTTCCATAATGCAGTGAGGGTAGCAGTAGACCAATGCTGTGTGTGAAATGCATACAGCCTTGCATGCCACAAATGTTGTGCCACAGGTTATGTTGCAAATACTGTATAAGCCATATATTTCGTGGGGGTTTTATTTTTGCGAATTTCGCGAATCGCGAGTGGGTTGCGAATTTAACAACATGCCAAAATATTGCCAACATATGAAGTCGGATGAGTTTGTTGTCTCCTGGTCAGAAATTCACCACTTCGCTTTGCAAAAGTACATGTACATGTACATCATCACCGCCGTTTGTAGATATGAGAATTTTCCGACCGCGAATTCAACCACTCGCGAAATAGTCTGGTTAGTCCTATTCGCGAAAATTTATGGCCGCGAAATTTATGGCTTATACAGTATTACAGGCCTGCTGTAAAACCAGAAAATTTCACAAATTTCATGGGAAGCCAAGATTCACAGTACTATATGACCAGTTGTTTTTTTGTTTTTTGTTTTTTTGTTTTTTTTTTGTTTTTTTAATGTTTTTTTTAAAGGGGGGGGGCATTCCTCTTTTTGCCACAAAAAAAGGGTTGTCCTTTATGAAAATATCTGGTTTTGCAGTATTTTGCTGATATTATTCATATTTGCCCTGTATTACTCATATTGAAGCAATTTGCATCCTGAATGGCTACCTGTCTGCCCAAGAAGAACGAAATACTGGATTATATTACGCATTTACATTTGCTGCTATCAATACTGTTGTAACCATTTGGCAGATTAGTCGAAGATATGAATGGGCCTCTTCTCTCTCTCTCTCTCTCTCTCTCTCTCTCTCTCTCTCTCTCTCCCTCTCCCTCCCTCTCCCTCTCACTCTGATTGCATTAAACCCACACACATTCTATGCACAGCATTATTGTTTGTGTGATGTGTGAAATCGAACACACTGGTAAACAAGTTAGAATCATTGTCAGTCAACAAATTCCTTTTGATGTGGGAAGATCTATGGACCTCTTAGGATCTCTAATGCTTGGTGTACTTTCGAATGTACATTCTTTCTCAAGATTGGCGGTACATTTAGCCTACTGTAAGTACAGGTAGTGTAATGTAAGAAATATTGTATTGGGAGTTTGGGATATAATTAAAGAATGCGGAATCTTGAAAAACAAAGACGCAATTGCCCCATTGTGCATGCTCTATTTCACACTTTCAGACTGTTACAGTGTGTACATGCACACTGTAACAGTCTGAAAGTGTGCATGTACACACTGTAACAGTCTGAAAGTGTGAAATAGAGCATGCACAATGGGGCATGCTCTATTTCACACTTTCAGACTGTTACAGTGTGTACATGCACACTTTCAGACTGTGTACATGCACATATACAAATGTAAAAAGATATTCACCCTATTTGAATTTTCTAAAAATTTAGTTCACATTGGCTGAGTAATAGACCTGTTGACTAATTTCATGCAAACCTTTTGAACAACAGTTTCTCTTGATGCTCAAAATCTTACCAGAGGCTTGCCTGACAAAGCAACAACTAATGTTTGCAAAATGGATTCCATCCATAGAGATGCCATTATGCGTAGCAGGTGCACCAAATAGTCGGTAACTATTAAAGGATTCTGGAGAGAAACATGTACATGTATAAATTGAAATACATTTAAGTAAACAGGTCTATTGTCATGCACTTTATAGGCCAAGTAAAATTGATTCCTAGTTTCTCGTCTGGATTTTTCAAAAATGAGGAGGAGGGGTACATGTTATTTGATATTTTAACCCCCTTTTTAGGTGTCTGCAGCAAAACGTTTTTCTTGTTTTGTTAACAAAAATATCAAACAACAAAAAAAAAGGAGGCAGGCACAAAAAAAGGATGTGGGCAGTGATGAGAAACTACATGTGGGAATAATTTTTATTTGGCCTTACGGGTGAAAAATATAGGCCCCTACCAATGCCATATCTCTAGGAAAATGTCATTTTGTGTAGTCTAGGCCTACTCTTCACTTGTGGACATTAAGTACAGTATGGAGGCTCATAAAAGGAAAGGTGCATGTACTTGACAATGTATCCAAAGAACTATATAATGAAATGTAGTCCTACCTGTACATGCAGTATTAGACTGAGAGAGAGACACACATACGTGTACAGTAGCAGGGCTACACACTGACCTTTCTGTGAAGGCCTTCTTGCTGCCTTATTGTTGTCAGTAGCAAAGATCATATTTTTTGCTAGAAATCCAACAATTCCATTAAATGGCTGATCTTACATACATGTATCAATGCTTTGATACCGATAGCACTTACAATAAAATCAATCCATGTTGAAAATGTATGTTGCTCACCAATTATATGCCAGTGAGCCTTCTGAACCAACTTTCATGGATCCAATACATTTTCTAAATAGACCAAACTTTTCATTATCAAAGCGTTGATATATTAAACCAGCTCTTTCTGTATCATTAACATCATTACATACAGTATACATTTAGGCCTACATGTACATGTTACAAACAACTTTCTTTTTTTTCTTTTTTTTTCTGGGGACTCTTTAAAGAGCCCCCTAAATAAATGGTGAGGGGGGGGGGGGGGGAAGGGCTATTAGATATACTGGGGATCCACTTTGAATGCTGTCATTATTCATTTAATGACTTGTCATTTTGGTCATTTTTTAGTCAGTTATCTTAGCAATAGGCAATTGATTTGTCAATTTACATGCCCGACAGGTGTTTGTGGTTGCCCTGGGATGTCTTGTAAATGGTTTTGTCTGGCCGTGGAAAATGTATTTTGAGATACATGTAAGTCTCAAGTTACAGAGGCGACATTTTTGTAATTTTGTAAAAACAGTTGCCCTCGTAAATTCGTCCATGGGGGCTTTTTCAGTACTAAAGTTGGGTTTTCACAGTGCACATGAACGATTTGCGAAGGATGCGAATGTTGAAAAAAGGGCGAAGTCCAACATTCGTGTTTAAGGCTCCAAAAGTTTGCCAAACATGCGGGGTGGGGGGGGGGGATGTTCAGAAGCATTGTCAATTGTTTGCAGGAATCGTTTTTAGTTTGGCCCAAATTTAAAAAAAGTTTGAAAATTAATGTCTTGCAAACGTTTCCAGCATCCCAGGTAATGATTTACTTGTGATTTGCTCTCTAAAATGTCTTAAAAGCTTCGTCATATGCCCACAACCTACTCATGTAGACCTAGCATGTCTTGCAAAAACAGCGAAGTTCGTTCAATCATTTCTCGACGTATTCTGTTCGCGTACTGCTTGGGAACAGATGACTACGCCAAAGAAGCAAACGTGAGCTTTCACGTCAAGGCCCACTGTTAATTCGCCTACCATTCACGATGATTAATTTGGAAATGTCAAATGTCAGTATTCATGGAGTGACCGATCAACTCAAGCCAGCTTTCAACTCACTTTCGCATTTTAGTCGCATGTTCTTCGTGTATGTGGACTGGCCATACTTTACTATACTATACACAACATTCGCACATGTACGTTGTGAGAACTACATGTACATGTAAGCACAAACTGCGCAAGAATGGTTTATGCCTTTACGACTCCATTGTCCCAACACATTCGGAGAAAAACTTCTCTGAATGTTTTGCCATTTTTTGACATTCGCATCCTTCGCGAATAGTTTGCGTGCCCCTGAAAACCCACCTTTACGGGGACGAATTCACCCTTGACCCCTGTGTATTTGAGCCCTGGTTACAAAGTGTCTTGTCTAGTCTTGTCTTGGTTGAGTTGGCATATGCAGGCTAGCTGCACTCCGCCAATTTTGTGTGATCGGGGAATCCCCTGATGTAATCACTTATAAATGGCAATTTGGCAAATCCAAGTCCTAGCGGTTTATATGTTGCAATAATTATTTCCTCCTAATTTTGATTGCTCATTTCCTATCTCTATGTGATTTATCTAGAGTTGGCAGATGGGAATGTGATTTAAATGTCTAAAACGGAAAAGGCCTCTCTGTGTTGTTTTGTTTTTTGTGGGGTTTTTGTAAATCATAATTTAATGTATTTTCCAGACATTTATTGGATAGTTTGCAAAAGAAGTATGAGCTGTATTCAAATATTAAATTTTAACCTCTCTTGCATTTTTTAAAACCATGGTAATAAAGACTTTTAATTTTGAAATAAAGAGATCCCATATATACATGTATGTGGGTACTCCATTGTACAGCACTCTGGATAACTCCTGTTTTTAGAGGGCTCTGTTGCTGCAGTTGAAGTACATAAGATCTCTTCATTTCTGCTTGATGTTTCTAATCAGCAGTGTTTAGGAAGAATGTAAAACACTACATCAGGATTGAAGGAGTAAAACAGATTTGAAGATTTTTGAAGGGCTGCTTTTTCTAGTCATAATAAATTGCAAATTTCATACATTACTAAATACTGACAAACAATTAAAACAGAATAGAAAAATTTTGAGAGGAGTTAAAGTTTTTTTTTTCCTTTTGTTATGCTATGATTTACATGTATGTATGATTGTGTTTGTAATTCTTGAAACTGAATAAAACATATAAATATATAAAAAATAAATTACCAAAATCACTTTTTTAACTTTGTTTAGAATATTTTTGACTCATTTTTTGCATGAACATGTATTGCTGTAATAAAGACAAAAAGGGTTGTTTTTTTTTAAGAAAAAAAAAATTGACAGGAGTAATAAACATTTGATGAATGTTGATTTATAATATGGCCACTTGTTATGTTTCTTTTGTTCTTATTATTCCTTAACTCTTGAAGAAAAAATCAGCTATGCAAGTGTATAGTATTGTGATTATGTTGCTCATTGTTATCTAAATGCAAAGAAAAGTGAAAAATCAATTCAGAGAGCTTACAGCTTACTAGAGTAAATTAAGAGTACATCTTACCTTTTTTCCCTTTGTGACTACAGTGTATATAGCAAAATATTCATCAAGTAAATCAGTGAACAAAAAAACATGTGTGGGATGACATTTCTTTCTTAAAAAAGGACATTTGTAGGTGAACATGGCACCCTCCCCTTCCTGTATGAAACGTAGCGGAATTTTTAAAAACTCCAGGATATTTGTTTCTTAATGCAATTAACACAAAAATGGTAGTCTGTTTGCCTGAAATTTCTAATGTAGTGCTGTAAGCTGCTATTTTATTTCACGCCAAAAAGTCAAACCGTAACCATGTATGACAAAGTAAAGCAGAGGGTAAATTTCACCGGAACAAATGTCAGATCACCATCGACATGTTGCCATATCTTGACGAGAGATCAGTTGAGACGAGTATTCCAGTATTCCAGACGGAAAAGTATCCAAGTTGTATGGACTTGTAGGGGTTTAAAGAGAAGGTTGAGTTCTGGGAAAGGTGAAAAATAATTTGTGAGCTCTCTCATTCTTTTTATTTCAGTTTGGAAGAACATCATGGTAGGAATGTCCCCTGAAAAATATTGCTCTTCAAATGCCCTCACATTCAAAATAAGGCAAGAAACAGCTGAAATGTTTGGGCCGAACATGTGGGTGTAGTCCCATACACCCATTTCTGTGTGCATTGCATACACATGCTTTTCAGTGAGATTGGGTAAATTTCTGATCATTAGATGATTCCAAAAATTTCACAGTATATACCAATTCTGATTTCGATATGAGCAACCTTTCCCAAATTGCTTTGAGACAGTTGCTTTCACAATGTGAACTTATGACCAGAACTCCACTTTATCTTTAAAAGTAAGATCATTTTTACAAATGCCAAGTATTCACATTTCTAGATATATATCCCTGTTGTCAGGAAACATCCGGGAGGGTACCAAAGAAGATGGATTTGTCCCCATCTATCCAGAAATTAATGATGGCGTACGTTTTATCTACATGTATGTGGCATTTGAAGCAGACCAGAGAGGAATGAAGATGTCTATGGTGTATTGGATAATCTTTGATGGGAAGCCCTCGTTGTCCATCGTTACGTCAGTCTAAGGCCGCCTCATCAGAAAAATTATATTAATAACCAAGCCCACCTGTTTCTATGTGTACAATTAGCCACGTCTGAACCATTACCGATAGCGATGGGGTTTTGTGACCGTCTCCCGCCAAATCAGTCTTATGACAATAAATTGGAAAAATGATTAGATATATAAGTTTTCATCAGTGAAAAATGTAGTGCAGGGGCGACCAAATTATGCATACCAAATGACTGTCGTGTTACTGGCAGGTGAATTCAGTGATCACATTTTGTGACTGTCTCCCACAAAATGAGGCTCATTAGTTAAAAATATTTTTGCAAGGAGGGTTGTTTACTTGTTCAGAGAGAGTTATTTCATTATGTAATTTTTTTTTTCATTACTGATAATTATTTAGGTTTGTTGACCTTCTCACATTAAATCAGCAGTATGAATTATGATCAACATTGAGTGACATTCCCAGTTCGTAATGCTTACAGCAGAATCGTCTATTAAGACCGAACCTTGGAATTCAAGCTGCTCTGATCCTTTTAGAATATCATTTTGTTGCGCTTGTTATGTCATATTTGAAGGCATCCGCCATAATGTTCAAAAACACCCATGTAAATGCATGTATGGTAAAGCAAATCAATCATTATAGGGGAGAGAGTGATTGCAGTATGCTTTTAAGAAAAACATGTGCTCCAAAATGTGGACTCTTGCTAATGAAAGTAGAGTCCTACCAGGATACTATTAAATGAACTTTATACAAGTGGATGTTTATGATATTTCCTTGTTGACCAAAAACTTGCAAAGATTCCATGCTACATAAGTTTATATCATCTGTTGACAGCAAGAAGAATTGTTATCTCTGTATGGAATGGCATGCTTTTACCCCCTTCTGACACCAAACAGACAATATGCACAGTGGGTTGTATTGCAAGATTTTGCAAAACTAGTAGTACATGTATACCTTTATATGAAATTCTGCCTGTGTACAGAAAACCTTCGTGAGATGATTCTGTGTGTTCTTCAATAAAATGGGGATGTGTGAAAGTTTCATCTTGTATACCTCATGTCAGTAAGGAAATAAAATTCATATTTGAAGTAAAGTGATAGAAATATTCTTAGAAATTCGTTCAGGTTTGTTGTCACGTTAGAGGAGTTACAGAGGGCTTTTATTTTTTTTTTTATTTCAAACCTTCAATTACTCTTGACTACATGTGCAAATCTGCATCATGCAGTCACCCATTCAACATATAGACAATATTTTGTGTTTGGTTTATACTTTATGCAAGGTACTGTAGTAAAATTTTTGTCTTGGGAGAATTTATAGAGTCTCTGTGCATGAGCCCCTATGTTAAAATCTTAGAATTTGGGGGACTGGAGTTAGAATTTAAAGGCGTATGTTTTCCAGGCACCTCATATCGTTGAGTCCTGCTTTATGTAAATGAAAGTTCACTGGTAAGATTTTTTTTTTATCTGTTTTCATTAGAACCCATCATGTTTCTCTTACAGATAGTCTGCCGGCTTTCTTTAGGCAATAGAACTTCCTCAGACGCTGTAGGCTATTTAGAGAACCAGCTGCCTCTACAACTCCATTCTCCCCAGCCGCACTGACACAATCACAAGAAGCGAGGGCAGTAGGCATAGAGTGGAGAGAGTGCACAGATAGGGAGACGGACAGGCGGAGGGGGACGCGATTCTTGGAGGGATAGAAGGGCAGAACTAGAGGAAGATGGGGAAGCAGAACAGCAAGCTGAGGCCGGAGATGCTCACAGATTTGAGGGAGAACACAGAATTCAACGAGCATGAACTACAAGAATGGTACAAGGGCTTTCTTAAAGGTAAAGCTCAAACATGTATGTGTACTAATAACAATAATGTGGTCTTATTTACCCCAGGGTATTTACCCAGGGTAGGCTCATTAGTTTTAATACTGTTCTTCCTGAGCGCTCTTCTATTATATCGTTTGTTCGGAGCCAGAAAGGCCTGAACTTTGTGGAAAATGATACGAATTAATGCCCTTTTGGCTCCAAACAGACGATGTATTGAAATCTTTGCTGGAATGGAAAGAAAACAGAGTAGACTTTCTGTGAATTGTATGGACTTTATTCTATCCTAAGCATAATGGATTTAACCCTGTATTTTTTCCCTCTCGCTGGCCCTAAATGATTATGCTCTATGTGGGTGAAGTGGAGTGGAGGTACAGTGTATTCTCCAATGTAATCGTCTCGAACTTGATTGAATTTTCTATCAGTGCATCCCACTTTCTGTTTGCTTGTTCCTCAATTTCTATAGGCCTACATTCTCTACCCTCCCCTCCCCTCCCTTTTATGTATCTCTCTATGCGCTCCCCCACACTCATCCCTTTCTATCTCTTTTTCTCTTTCTCTCTGTATCTCTCTCCCTTCTCCCAAATACTGCTTACAAGAAATTCCCCCTCCCCCCCCCCCCCAACTGCTCCTTTCCTTTTTCTCCTCTCTCTATCTCCCTTTTCCTTTTACTCTCACTCTTTTTTCCCCTTATTTATGTTTCTTTCCACCCCTCCCCCTCTCCCTTCTCGCTCCATCTCTCTCTCCCTCTCCCCCACTCCCTCTTTCTATATCTCTCTCCCTTCTTCTCTCCCTTTCTTCTTTTTTATTCACTTTTTCTCACTTTCTCTCTCTCCCTCCTTCCCTCCTCCTCCTCCCCTCCTCCCCCTCTTCCCATCTCTCTCTCTCTCTCCCTGTCTTTCCCTCCTACTAATGCAGCACTGAGTGCATCCTATTAGAGATGCAATGAACCTGATAGTTAGACCAAGGTCATCCGTGATTGAAGCTTAGGTGAAGGGGATGCTATGGAAGGCAGAATTCAGTGAAAGACCTTTTTTCGCTTTCATATGCATACATGTACTGTGGCCATGGTGAAGGCAGAATTTGTTGAAAAACCTTTTTGATTTCCTATGCATATATACTGTAGCCGTGGTAATGCCACAGGTTTTGTGGTTTTTACCCCGCATTAAGGTTTTATATTTGAGAATCTGTTTGTGAAGTAATGTTATCAACCTTTTGGCAGGACTGTATTCACACAAGAATTAAAAAGAAGAATGTTCTTACTATGTTTCTTTTCCATAATACATCGTATTTCATTTATATTTTTTAAAGAAAAGAACAAGGCACAGGTAATCATCGATCAAAAGAATTTCATCAGTCATATTTTTCAACAATTTCCAGTGATTAATAAATAAAACACACTTAGTTTTCATACAGGTTAGGCTATTTGTCCATGAAAACAAGGCCAGTGTACTAAAATTGAAATACATGTATGTACATGTACATGTACATTCATGCCCCCCCCCCATGCTTTCTAGCCATTCATGCACATATGTTTCTTTCGTCAATTGTTATTCAACATGTAATGAGTTACATTTAAAGGGAAATCCAACCTTAATGGCAAGTTGCTCTGAAAGAAAGGGGAAAAATCAGAGAAGCAGATTGGTGAAAGTTCGAATGAAATCAGACCAGCAATAAGAAAGTTATGAATTTTTGAAAGTTGTAATCACTATATATATGGGAATCTCAAATTGGCCAAAAAGGTAATGTCACTGTGATATAGTTGCAGACAACTCCCCCATTCGCTCCAACACACAAAATTACTAAACTGCCATTTTTTTCAAAATGTATTACTCAGTAGGATTTTTTTTTCTTTCATGAGGACCTATAACAATATGCTATCTCCAATATATTTTGAATACTACCCCGAGGGTAAAGGCGCTTCAGAGAAAACCGCAAATTAATGATATTTATGTGTACGACAAACAGGAGAGTTGTCCACAAGTATGTCACAATCAACTCACCAAATTGCCACTTTGAAATTCAGTAGTGATTTCATTTTTCAAACATCCATAACTTTCTTATACCTTGTCTGATTTATTTCAAACTTTCACCATCCTGTTTTTCTTATTTTTCTGCTTTCACACAAATCATCTTATTACCAAGGTTGGATTGGCCTTTAAATGGTAGTTAACACATTAGCACATGCATCTCCCATTGATCTAATGAATCAAATAAGAGCAGCTTAATGTCAGTGGAAAACGTGTTTGAATAGTACAAGCCTTAATATATAATGTATGTAAATGTACATCCCATCCTAGATTGTTATTTTGCTAGCCTCTGACGCCAGCCTGTTTACATGTACTGTCTCTTCAATTTCTCCCCCCCCCCCCTCTCTTCCTCCCTCTCTCTCTCTCTCCCTCTCTCTCTCTCTCTCTCCCTCTGCCTCCCTTTCTCACTCCATCTCTCTTTTCTCTTCTCTCTCTCTTTCTCCCTCTCTCCCTCCCTCCCTCCCTCTCCCTCCCTCTCTTTCTCCCTCTCTCCCTCCCTCTCTCCCTCCCTCTCCCTCCCTCTCCCTCCCTCCCTCTTCACTACCACAACTCTAATATTGCATGAAGAAAAAAATAGTTTCAAGACTGTTTCTTTTGAAGAAGACTTTATTATGATTATGTTCATTTCTAGTTTGTCATTTTTGATAATAGAATTAATGATGTCTGCTTCATATTAACCCATTGCCTACAGGAACCGACTGGCCCCCTGTATTGAGCCTATGGGAATAAGAGAATTCAGTATGCAATGGGTTAAGAGTAAGACAAAATGTTCCTTTCCTTAACTCAATGGAAAACTGTTTCAGAGATTCTCATTTTCTTCATACAGGTGTACATGTAATTCTTTCAGTTTTACTCAAATCCAAAACGAAATCCATTTAACCTTCTACAGGCCATTATGAGAGACAATACAGTCGCTACCATGAAAGCCAATTACATGTATACTATGTTTAACAGCAGCCCTGTCCTATTGGCAAGATGACAGCAATAATGACAGGACATATTTGTGACCTTCTCTGATTGTTTTCATTAATAGATAATAAATTGAGTTGGCATCCCCGACAAGGGCTGCCGTGGCTCACCGACATGGCCTTACCATGTTTTAATTGGTTCGTACATGAGAATAATTACAGGGGCCTTCTCTTCTACACGTTGGATTGAAGTGGAGTTGGAGGGGGGGGGGGGGGTCTCTCTCTCTCTCTCTCTCTCTCTCTCTCTCTCGGAAAAGAGGAAGCTTGATATTTTTTTTAATGCTTATACTCCTTCAAGTGATACCTTTCATCAAATGCCATGTGGTCAAGCAACAAATATGAACATAGTGTGTCAGGTATATTTTTGAAGGATCTGAATCAAAAAGTTATTTAGCTAAACCACAAAATGTAGCCTATTGTAATGACAGGGTTTAGAAAGCTGCCTACTAAGCATATGCATACATTCAAGTATTTGCCTCCTATGTGCAGTGTGTCCCAGAAAAAAATATATGAAACCCTAAAACAAAAGTTTATTGTGACCACACTATGTGCTCAATTACCTCAATTATCTATTTTCCATAAATTAGAAATATTCTGCTTTCAAATGATACCTTGATGGCATTCCTATATGAATGCTTTACCAAGCCGCATCATTTGAAAAACTACATGTAAAAATCCATTTGGGTGAAACAGTGAAAACGATAGGATCACATGTGAACATGACCCGAAGGAAACATCAACTTTAAAACCCAATGAGAAAATTGCTTTCATGTGCTTCTTTTAATAAAAAGGGTAATTATAATTCCCTCATCATAAAATTAAAGATGGTCAACTTTTTGATGGTGGGGGTCAAGAAAGGGCTACCTTTGTCCTGAAATGGTACCTGCAATCATTGTGGACATCAATGTTTGCATTGTTCAGAACTACAACTTATTTTGATATAGAACAAAGTAGAGATCAAGGTGACATTTTCTTTAAAAAGTTAAGTAAGTGGCACCTTCCATTGTCATCAAAAGGTAAAGCATGGTATAAAGGACATATGAGGCAGGAAAAATGTCAGATTATGGCAGTTTTCTTCTTCAGGATGGGCACTTTTTTCAATTACAAGAGGGGCACTTTTTCATCGCTCATGGATATTTATTAAATTTTTAAAAAAACAATTAAGTGGTGTACATGCCTGCCATTCAAGGCAATTGGCTTTGCTCTATGTTTTATAAAAATTCTGATTGAATGCATATCATCACACTATGGGGATCTTGTGTATCATATCTTTTAAAGCTTATATTTTGATAAAGGTTTGAAAAGGTTTGTTTATTTGCTAAGAAAGCATGTGTATGCTCGTAAGTAAGCAACCATATTTTACGTCATGTTTGCATGTGATACTGACGTTTTCAAGGATTCATCAGTATCATCACAAATTGGCACAAATGGATTTTTAAATGCCATTTTCAAAACGATTTTGCTTCGTGAAGAATGTATTGATCAATGCCATCAGTGTATCATTTGAAAGCATATTACTACTACTTCATGAAAAATAAAGTAATATATTCATACAGCTTATAGTTTGTTCACACTTATCCTCTGTTTTAGGTTTTTGTTTTTTCTAGGACTCACTGAATAAATTTTTTTTTTCTTCCTCTTTCTTTCTGCTTTGATTCCCTCTTCCAGATTGTCCAAGCGGACACCTAACTGTCGAAGAATTCAAGAAGATATATGGCAACTTTTTCCCTTATGGTGATGCATCAAAATTCGCAGAGCATGTATTCCGCACATTTGACTCCAACGGTGACGGCACCATCGACTTCCGTGAATTTATCTGCGCCCTCAGTGTCACATCACGAGGAAAGTTGGAGGAGAAGCTGAAATGGGCCTTCAGTATGTACGACTTAGACGGCAACGGATATATTTCAAGACAAGAAATGTTAGAAATTGTACAGGTATGATATGTTAGCTAATCAATGGGGTAACTTCAAGAGGGCTAGCATTCCCCCCCCCCCCTTCAATTAAATGGGGGGAAATGGGGAAAAAATACAGAAATAGAAAGAAAGAAAGGCAATGTAAAAAGAAGGTGATACGATCCCATTTGACACTCTTCCCTCTAAGGTTTTATTCTCTTGCATTTTTTCAAGTTGATATATTTTGGTGCCCCTCAATGACTTGACCCACACTACGCCACTATTTGTAAAGGTAGCTTTAGTGTCAGCTGTAGATGTGGTGGAAGTGGTAGTGGTAGTGATAATGGCAGAGAGGTAGTGGCAGTGGTAATTGTAGTGGTAGAGGTAGTGGTTTAGGTTGTGGTAGTGGCTATTGCGGTGAGTTTGAGTAGAAGAAGAAAGGAGCCTTTACTTATAATCTTAGACAGCAACAGATGAATCTCAAGACCGGAAATGCTAGAAATTGTACCTTTGTCAGTCACGGTCATCAAAAGGGGTTTGTTGCATGTTCCGACAGTCGCCAAAATCAGAAAAAGAGTTCCGCTTTTGATGAGAGGTTCATCCTTAAAGCTCGTGTAGAAGTTGAGTTAAGAAGGTGACTTTATATTTGATATAAATATTTCTCTGTTTCTCTTTTCCCCTCCCTTTACCCTATGTTTAACCCTTCTCCTTCCTTACTTGCTGCCCCGCCCCCCTCCTCCATCCATCTCTCATCCTGCCTCCCGCATCCCACATCTCATTTTCCCCCTTTTCTGTAAATCCAACCTGCTACATCCAGGCGATCTACAAGATGGTCGGCACGGTGATGAAGATGCCCGAAGATGAGTCGACGCCCGAGAAGAGAACAGACAAGATCTTCCGACAGATGGACGAGAACGAGGACGGTAAACTTTCCCTGGCCGAGTTCATCAAGGGCGCAAAACAGGACCCCTCAATAGTCAGGCTTCTCCAATGTGATCCTAGCGGGAGTGCGGTGACGAAGTGAGATCGTCTCCCGCCCCCTTGTGTAAATAAGCAAAAGTATGGTAGCTCAGAAGAAAGGATTTTAAAAAATACAAGCGGAAAAAGAAAAGAGAATTAGGTATGGATGTGGAGAGATAAAACAACTAAATGAGATGGATATTGCACCGTGAGGGAAGCCTTTTTTACTCTGTTATACGGTGTGTTAACCATTAGAATGTTGGTGTGGGGGTTAAAGGTGGTTGTGCTTGTCGTTGGATTGGAGCATTGTGGGGGAAAAAAAAGAATGAGAATGGAAGACCTGTTTCTTTCATAAAATTCCTTCTCATCATTCAGTCAGTGAGCCTTTATTGTCATATTTGATATCCATAACAGCAGTTGAGAAAGTTTGCGCGTGATGTAAGAGCAAAAGCGATCGAAGAATCGTTCCCCAAATCTTGCTTTGTCTTTTCCGAATCAATATGCTCTTGCATGGAAAGAAGCAATGTTTAGGGAATGACATCTGACCACAATATGAAAAGAAGGCAGAAGGTCATGAAATGTGTCGAAAACCAGCTAAATCCTTTTAGTTTGAAATCATAAGATATACACTTCTTATGAAGCCCCTATGATTTTTACCAATACACGATGAAGTATAGAATACTTGCCTCCATAGTTAATATTCTGTGGTCATAACTATTTATCAATATGATGAATTGGTACGAGTATCTTTGAATTTAGAACGAAATCAAATATAAATTCATGTCTGTCTGCTTGTTAAAAGCACTTAAGTTTTCAATGCATGGGAAAAATACCGTCTTTTTTGCATTGTAACATGGTGCTGCCAATTTGCAGATTGAGAGTACTATGTAGGGAACATTGTGCTGCCTTTCCAATCGCATGTTGTAGTAGCATTAAGGCCAAAAATCATTTCTAATTGTAGCTAAAAAAAATTCATTGACCACTCTGACATTGGGAGCAAAGATGTTTCCATGTTTGTCTTTTTTTTACTGGGATATACAAAAGTTTTGCCATGTAATTACGCGGGTAGCATTGTCACCATAGCTGTAAATAGAGCTCACAAAACAAGTACATAGGTTTAGATTCCAATACAACTGATTTTTTACATGTACATTACAATTCCTCTAGCGTGATGAAATTCCAAAACATTTTACTGTTAGTATTTCCAGGCAGTGCGTTTGGTGTGGTGTTCTCTTTTATCATCATTATTATCATCATCATCATCATCATCATCATCATCATTACATCATCATCATCATCATCATCATCATCATCATCATCATCATCATTACATCATCATCATCATCATCATCATCATCATAATCATCACCATTATCATCATCATCACCATTATCATCATCATCACCATTAACATCATCGTCATCGTCACCATTATCATCACCATCATCATCATCATTATTATTATCATCATCATCATCATCATCATCATCATCATCATCATCATCATCATCATCATCATAATCACCAGCAACAACAACATCACATCCTCATCTTAGACTCTCAAGAAAAGCAAAAGGGTGTCCAAGCTGCCTTGTGTCCTTTGGCACCAAAAATGTGCTGCAGCCCTCCAGCAGCTTTCTTGCTTTCAAATCAAACAACCTACCTTTTAATACCACAAAATCACCATGCTCTGTCATTTTGACAAGGTAGTTATCAAAACCTAGTGTAAGAATTTTCTTATTCTTTCATCAATTCAAAATGATTTCGTATCATGTAGATATTAAGAAAATGACCAAATGTGGAATTTTACAGAACACTATTCGCATGGTTGTAGTGTTCTCTGTTTTATTATGTTTATTTTTCTATTGATTTAACACAATTTCAGCCTGAAATTTCAAAAATGAGAAGGGGCATGCATTTAGGATGGATTGTTTTTAAGAATAAGAATGACCAATTATAAATTTTCCCAATTGATTCACATGTCATTCCATTTTATGATGGCAGCAAGGCTCAAACCTTTGAAGAAACTAAGCCAGGAATAGGCTTCAGAGAATTGTTTGCAATACTTTTGAAAGCCGTGATAGTTACTTTTGGTTTAAGATCAAAGAGCAATATCCTCTCGTCATGTAGAGTAAAAAGTAAAGTAAAACTCTGCGAATGCACACTCACAATTGTAAGAGCATTTAAAAGTCTACAGAAGCGAATCTGTGCTAATTTCCCATTCATTCTTAACGGAAAATTTCTACAGTGATGGTAATTCATGATTTTACATCAGTTTGGTTCGAGGCATTAAAATGGAGGAAGAGAAGAGGTTTTGATATAGATTGTACAGATGCTACATGTGGTATTCCATGTGTTGCATCCGTTCAGTAGATCACTGTCAGAAAGATTTGTAGGATACGTGAAGAGGTGCAGGCGCTTCTTCTGATTCAAGAGTTTGTGCTACGAACATGCTTCACTCTGCAAATATGCTTCATTCTATGTTTGAAATTTTATGGGCACTTTTTTTTTTTTTTTTTGCTTTTTATGGGCCACTTTTCTTTGTGGAAATACTCCACTCATGAATGCCGCTATTTCTCACCATTGAATTGAATCCCAACAGCTGTACACAGTGGAAATTGCTTATTTTGAAGTCAGATAGGAACGTTTTTTTAATTACATCCAGTTTCAGTCATTAAATTCATAGGTTATACACCATATCTCAACAACGATGTTCCATCAGTTACAATGATCAGGTTGGAGACGTGACTAAAAGTTTGTGCTTGGCAGATCCCAAGTGTTTTAAACTAATGAGATGTCTTAGACCTGTAAGTTACGATATTTTGTCTGCTATTTACACATTCCATTCATTCTCTTTATGCAATTACAGCACATCTTAAACTATTTGGCATGTATGATGCAACAAGATAAACAGAACAAACTAAACTTCACAAGCTAGCATATGAAAGAGAATGTCATACATGTAAAGAAATTGTAACTTTAATTCCTTGTTTCATTTGATTTAGAGTTTTATTTGTATGTCCTTGCCTCAAAGAATTGAACATTTTTTCTTCTTTTTTAAAAACCGTAAAGTGATATTCGATCATCCCTTTTGAGTTTAGTTTCTCCTTCTTCAAACAACTATGTACATGAATGGATTTAATGTTTTTTTTATTTCATTGAATCTGATAGGTACATGTATGTGTACATTTTGTTGTAATGTAAACGTGAACGATGTGCATTTTACATCTGACCAGTAGTAATGAAAGTGAGAAGGTAGGATTAAGGCTAGGGTTAAGAAATTTTGTAATTGTGGAGAATTTTCGTGAAGAGTTCATAATATATCTCCAATTTAGCCATTCCTGTTGTGTTTCTGTCTATTCATAAGGCAAAGCCAGTACGATGCTAACATCTTTTAATCTGTCGATTATTAGAAAGAAAGACCAATTACATGGGTTGGATATGTCTTTGTTGTGTGTTCTAAAATGGTATCATGTTGAAAATCTATTTTATATTCTTTTTTGTGTGAAATCTAGAGAAATGTGCAATTTTTGTCAGTGTTTCTCCCTGAGTTTATGGGGAGAGATGTGGGAATAATCTGCTTTTTTTTTTTTTCTTTTTTTTTTTTTCCAGAGAGGTGTATCTTCTATTTTCATTTCAAGAGTTTATGCTGCATTTTCTCCTTGAAAATCCCCTGTTCTCGAACAGTTTTATCCTGGAGTTTGCTAAAAAGTTGTGCTTGTTTTAATCTAGTCCCTTTGTCCTGATTAGGTGTGTAGATACGTGTCTTTTGCTGATCCCTTTAAACTGCTAATCACATATCAACAATAACAGTAAAATCAGTCTATGTAGAAAATGTATTGGATCCAAGAAGGTTCATTTGCTTAAATTGGTGATCACCATGCATTTACTATACAGACTGATATTTTAAGAATATTCTGTGCTGTTGATATGAGACCAGCCTTTTTGTGAAACCTGGGCAGCCCAGTATGACATATATACTGCAAGTAGAAGAAAATTGTAGTGTGTAACAATAATATTTATATCCTAAATCACACAGATATACATCTACATGTATACAACCTATTAAAGTGAACCTGTAACTTTAAGCTGAGTGTAAAAGATACGATAAAGTCAGTGTCATATTGAATACAATATAAACCCAAAGTCTTGCTCTGTTAAAAAAAGTAAAAGGTTGAGTCCCAAACTGGAGAGAAAGGAATGAAAATGCAGCTTTTTAGGATGCAATACTGTGTCTTCTGATTTTAAGGACTATTGGCATTTCTAAGAAAAAGAAGAATACGCTTAAGAAGAAAACTTAGAGCTGAATTCTTGCTGTCTAAAAATATAGTGTAACACAATTATCATTTCTCCTTGTGATGTATATCATTCTATGACACTATAGCCCCAAGAATTTGGGAGAAAACTAATGGCATTGTAGCTCAATATGAAGAGATCAAGAGAAATTTTGTAAATACTTTATGTGTATATTTTTTTCCATATATACCATGTTCATTATACTAAATAAGGTAAAATAAAAATATACAAGAGCGATTTTACCTGATCAGTAACCGAATACAAGTGGAGAAAGGTTAGTTTTTGCTGAAAGAATAAGATAGAATGTGTAACAGAAACCTGATTAGTTTAGATGATAGAATTGAGTAAGGATAATGTGCATGTAAATGGAAATGATTTTTATATACATGTCGTTTTGTTCGTGATGGAAACTTTGGAAATGAATTTCCGTTTGTTTGTTCTAAAGTAAATGTTTGTTCATTTGGGGTGTATTTCCTCAAGTTCAATTTCATTCGGTTTTTATAAGTGCCAAGTTTTCTTGTGATTGCAATTTTCTTGTAGAAAGTATTTTTTTTTCTTTCTTTCTTTTTTTAATTGATTGTTGAGTTTTTTGTTTTTTGGTTTTTTTTTTCAATACATGAAAGAGGAAGGGTCTGCATTGTTATTCTCTTCTTTATGTGAAGTTTGTGACAAACCATTAACAACACTAGACAAAGATTTGGCATGGCTTATTTTATTGCTAGGAATATGAGCCTTGCAGACGATGATTCACTATTCAGCATACAAAACATCTTTATTGCCATCATAAGTGTAAAGTTGCATTTTGCCATAGATGCCAGTGAACTTAAAATGAGCTTATGTTTGAAGTAAGGGAAAAATTCTTGTTAATTCCATCATAAGATTTTATATAGTTAGTGGTGAAAGGGTATTATAGCTTTTATTTAAAACCGACTGGGGACAATGTAGTTATATAATCAATCTGGTTATAGTTAATTAATGTCACTTTATAGTGCATGTATAAAATCATTACAATACAAAAAAGTAATTTTATCAAGTTTTTTGCATGAAAATCTTCACTCATCCGTATAGGTTGAGTTCACCAGGGCCGTATATCATGTAAAGAGTTGCACTTGAGTCTAATCAATAGCGAGTCAAATTGAGTCTGATATTAATTCTTTACTTGCCAAGGAAGTATACGTGTACACTGTATTTGTGACAACAGTCGACTGTGGCAGTCTGCTGTTTGTTCCATCGGTTGACCACAGCCAGTAAAGGATTAATCACAACTGAAAACATGATAGATGATTATAACTTGGTGATTAATTGAACGACTTGCGATTGATTGGAATTGATTACAACTCTTTATAAGACTCGGTCCCCAGCCCTCTTGCATAAAAAAAATTGTGATTAAACGCAAGTGAAAAAGTTGGAACGCAACTTGATTTTCAACCAATCAGGATCGTGTATTTGGGACTTGCATTTAATTTTTTGAGTTGCATTTAATCGCAACTATTTATGCAAGAGGGCCCATGTTTCATGCTGTAGGAGAACTGGAATGCTTCTTAGCTACATCATCTACTAGGGTGGAGATGATACTTGAATATATATATATATAATAACTGATTCTGATAAGTAGTGATAATACTCTGTGCATTCTCTGCCTCAGCAGATATTCATGTTATACTCTTATCTGTGTTGAATGTCTTTTCACAACCAAATATATATCATTATGTTGAAGCATTACAAATAACGGGCTACAGCCTTCTACAGGGCAGATGCAAAGAGCCCACACGTCACTTGTAGAAAGTCATTAGCAGTAGTGAGCATAGACAATACATGTAGTGGTTTTTAAAGATTTGGGAGGTTTTGGGAAGGGGGTATTGGAGTTTAATGGGGTTTTACTTTCTTTCTTTTGTATATTGTATATTGCCTGTCTTGTATAAACTTTGAAGAATATTAAATTGATTTGTGTTCTCATCTTTATTCTCTGTCTCTCCTTCTCCGTGAGTGGTCTCTCTCTCTTTCTTGTCATGAGAACTATTTATGTTAATTGAATATGAATACAAATTAAAAAAATATGAATATTCATAAATGAATGTTGTTTCAGTTGTTTTCTTTGCTTGTGTAGTCTCTAAGGATTTTGAGACATAGTTGTTGTTGTTTTTTTTGTTGTTGAAGAGTTACACTTTTGATCTCAATACAAAAATGTTTACCTGCGAAATTTTCAGCTGTTCAGCTACAGCCTTCATGAGCACTTTTGACTCGACTTGACCTTTTTTACTTAATAGTTGATAACAGGGTCAACCGGACAGTTTTGTATTGAGATGAAAAGTTTGAAATTTCAACATCTTATGACCAGTACAGATGAACTTTCATAATAATAGTTGTTGCTGTTGTTCTTGAGAAGAGGACAGTATCTTCCAATAGACCACTTCTGTAATGTATACAAATTTATGCACATAATTCTCTGAGCACCTAGTGACGAGCTATTCCATTAACCTGCTTTTTATAAATGAGCCTCAATGCTTGGAATCCAGTTTGCATACATTATCTGTTGCTATGTCCGGCAAGCTTTCAGGTTGTCAAGAACAACCTTTGTTTGAAAGGTATGTATAAAATGTGCATACATTACCGAAGTGGTCTATTGATTTCAAAAAGCAAGTTAAACTTGATAAATAGAAAATATCCAGAGACTTTAGATCCAATGAGCAATTTTGAAGGGAGGAAGGGAAAGATTGAAAATTGCAGTAATTTTTATATTTAAACGATCAAATCTTAATTTTGTGTATGATTTGTGAAAATATTTCAGAGAATTATTATATTTTATGGGGTTTGGAGTTGGTGTCATTCAACTCGAGTGTGTAACTAAACTCTGCTTGTCGAGAACGTGTGTGGATCATCCCCGGTGACCTATACGAAGACGTTAGCTTAATACTGTCCTGCGGTAAGCGCGATGATGATTCTGTTCAAATACCGTTATAATCCTGCTGATCAGGATGTTGATAGTCCTAATTGTGAGTTGATAAGGGTTATGATGATTAGTGTGATGATTAAGATGGTAATTATAGCAGCAATTGATCTGCGAAATTAGAGTGATCTTTTTCGAGTGATAATGATTCTGCTGATGATTAAGGTGGGGATGATGTCGGATGATTATGATTCTGTTGTTGATAGCAACTTGTACTGATATTGGCATACCGATCAAAACTATTTACAATATTTGTTCAATAGCGCCATCTATCGGTTTCTGATAATGTTGTTGATATTCTTTATTCAGGAAAAGTAGAATACAATATACAAGGTAAATATAGCAAATTCAGCCCAACATGCATGGTTTGAAAAATAAAAATAAATCATTTGACAGAGTATTAATATAAACATAATAGCGAAAAAGTTGCAATTGAACCAGGTCCATCGCTTATTAAAGGTATTAAACAGTAGTGGTAGCAAAATGAAAGTTGGCATGAAACTGCTCAAAAACAGTCTCATATTGTTCGGCTTGCATAAAAAGATACATGAGTGAGATAATCCGGTATTCTATTCATGATTTCCGGTGATTTTCAGTAAAATAATTCAAATGATCGAATATCAACGGTTACCTTATACCCTCGCTAAGGACCACCTACCCCGACGCTCCCGGCTCAACGGCGCACAGCAGTTACACGTGTGTGAACTGTCAACGCGGTACCGCGCTTGTAATTCGATGTTTATTTTTGGGGATATTTTAGCCATTTCTAAACCATTTTTCTTCAAACAAACGTCACCTACGTTCGAAATTAATCATTTCACAACAGTATATGTAGTAATTTCCATTCCAGCTGACAAAGTAGTTAAAAATCCAAAGCGCCACCTTTCCCATTACTGTACGCAGGGGCGGCGCCAGGGTATTTTGATAGGAGGGGCAAGACGACCTAAAGATGACGTCATATTTTTTCTCCATTAAATAACAGGGGTAATATAGAGTTATATGTTTAAGACCTCTCTTTTTAATACTCCTCTTTCTTCTTTCTTCCCTTTTCTTCCTCATTTTCTTCTTTTTTCTTCTTTTTTTTCTTTTTTCACTACTTGAAAAATCATAGGGGGGCGGTCGCCCCCTCTGCCCCCCCCCCTGTAGCGCCGCCCCTGACTGTACGATACCTTTAAGACGGATGGCAGGTTTGCATGATTTGTACCACAAAATATACGTTAAATGTACGAAAAAGATTCGTAATTTATAGATGTAATCTTCCTTGATCGGCTTTCTAGAATATTTCATGGATAAAGATAATGGGTAAAACAAAGAAATATAATTGTATGAATTTTATTTTCAAGTAGTAACTAAAATTTGTATGAATGTATTCATTCATCTTTAGATTTTGATTACATGATTTTTGATAAATTAAAATAATTCATTTGTTTGAAAAAAAGAATAAGCAAATACAGATAATTCAATCATATATCATTACGTTGCCTTATATAACTTATCAATATAACGTTTAAGGAGTGTACATAGTTTCCATACGAGGAAAGAAAGAAAGATAAAATCCAGTAAACAATGGACAATTTTTCCATAAAATACCATAGCTGTATGTCATAACTGACCTTAGAGAGAAATATACTGGGGACATTCCTAGACTTGTTCTTTCCTGCTATAAACTATATTGAAAGAAGCCAGTAATGCTTGTCTGATTACTAGTAGCTGCTGTATGAGTTCATTGGACTACATATTGCAGTTACATTCGTCAAGAATATGTTTTAGTTGTTGCTTGTTAGTTTTGTCGATTTGCCCCCTCTTCCCTTTCTACCGCTTCAAATATCACGGTATAGTTGATTTCTTGTAGGTTTGCTATCAATGTTTCATATCGGTTTACTTTTATCTGGTTGGGCTGTGTCAACATTTCTTTCAAAAGGTATTATTGTAAGTTCTACTTACAGTATTTTCTTTATATCTTCCGATACTCTGGTAGTGGTGTTGGGAAGGGCCTATTTATTTGGTAAAGACATTTAAAAACGTTTCCAGATGGTATTATAATATGGTTCATGAATTATTATCTTTCTGTACATTGTGACAAGTTGTCCTTCGTTGTTGGTCTGTACTTTGTTTATTCTTCTTTCTTTTTTTTTTTTTTTTTTTTTTGTGTGTGGAACAAATGCGAAGTGCAAAATTTGTAATATTATTCCACAAGACATGTTCTATAATATTATGCAGTGATATTGAATATTAATCTGTTGTTTCCGTAAAATGGTTTATAGACATGCTGGATTTTACTGGTATCGAGTAAAATTTGATTAAGTGGAATACAAAAGTGAAATGTAATGAAATGATAATACATAGTAGAATATCCATCATTTTCCATTTTAATGTATTAATCAATAGATGGCGCTCGACCATATCAAAGGACGATAATGAACCGCGATAAATGTATTATAAACCCCTCAAAAAAGTTCTGCAATTCAAGTTTCAGCGTAGATATCTCTCTTGTTACTATAACATCTTACTTGGATTTTGTATCATTGAAAGTCTTGTTTATTCCCCCTTTAAAATAATGCTCCATTTGTACTGATAATGCAGTTATGGAATGTGCAATACACCTGACTATTGGGCCAAGTCAAAAGTGAAATGTTGCAAAATGCATTGCTATTGTCAACAGAGAAATCTCCATTATTTTGTTTGGAGTTTGGATTGTGTTTTGAATGATGTTGAGATGGTCATTCGTGAACGCATGATGTTTCTTTTGGGGGGGGGGGAGATGAAATGTTCCTTGAATCTGATGAAACTAAAACACAGTCGATGAAAACACATTTCATCTTATAAACAAAAGGTGCGTTACATTGCACTTCATGATGACCACCTCAACATTCAAAACACAATCCATCCTCCAAGTAAATACACTATTGACAATAAAACTTATTATGCTGAAACATTTTCTTTTTGACTTGTGTTTAAATCAGTCGATTAACACACATTTGATTTTCCAGACAAGAGAAGAAAACATCATTGCATTCATAAGTGACCACCTAAACATCACTCAAAACACAATCCACCCTCCAAACAAAGGGAAATTAACTATTGACAATGACAATGCATTTTGCAACATTTCACTTTTGACTTGGCCTAATATTCAGGTGTACAGTACATTCCATGATTACATAATCAGTACAAATGGGGCATTATTATAGAGGGGAACAAACAGGCTTTTGAAAGATACCAAATTCATGTATGATGATGGTAACAAGTAAGATATCAATGCTCAAACTTAAATTGCGGAACTTTTTTGAGGGGTTAAGTTGATGCCCTTGTCTCTTTTAAGGGGCTCATGGCCCCGTTTCATAGAACTTGTTATCAATAACAAGTTACGATAGTTATTATAAGCTACTAAAATCCTTGCATCTGATTGAGAGCAAATTTGTCAAAGAAATGTGGCAGTTGTTACTGACAACAAGTTTTATGAAACGGGACCCAGGTTCATTAAATGTCATCATCTTATCAACATTACAATCATCATCATCATCATCATCATCATCATCATCACCACCACCACCATCACCACCACCATGACAAATTAATCGTGGTAATCATTTCACATTATTGTATTTGTCGTTGACATTATCATCATCAACATCATCATCTATCATCTTCAAAGATAATCATTCTCACTGACAATCATCACAACCATCATTATCATCTTCACCATCATCATCATATTTCCCATCATCATCATCATCAATCATGAGCATCGTCGTCGTCACATCAATAGAATCGCAAATTTTTGCATCGCTCACTTCTCCATCACGTAGTCGTCACGGTCAACCATCGATCATCGTTGTTTTTGTTTTTGTTTTTGCTGTTTTTTTCAAAACACGAACAGAACTTATTCGTATTTTAAAAATACAAAGGAGAAACAGTGTTATATTTTGTTATTGTTTTACACAAGAATATATACTTTATTTTGTTCTCTCGCTTCTCAAAAAAATACATTCATACGCAGTCAAATTTTGTCATAATTATGACATTACAACTGAATTAGGTATGGGATAAAAACGTAAACATTGGTCGTCATTCCTTTCATAAATTCGTATTTTCGGCAAATGAACTAATTAAAACGTACAAAATTTGCCTTTACAAAGATCATGCATTGCTATGGTTCATTGCTCTACCAAAATAATTATTGGAATGACTATTTAGTACTGATCAACTATTCCAAAAATATAAAAAATTATATTTCGTACAGGTGCATAATTACCATAATTACATCTCAGAAGAGAAAATATTAAACATTAAAAAAAATTCTGGTAACAGAGCTCAAAACCAATGTTTTGTATATTAATGAAAACAAAAGGGGAAAGGGGAATGATACTCAAATATGCTAATAAAGATACATGGAAAATTAGTTCCTTCTGAAAACTAAATATACACAAAGTACAATTCGACAATCACTTTCAATTAATAATTTTATAGCACCATTATGATATTTCACAAATCACTTGTAAGTTGTTTTCGTTGGTTTAGGGATTAGATTGCAGGTGATGTTCCATTTCACTAGAGAATTTACATTTCAGACAGATATGTACGCTTCATAAGTACAAATATTATTATTATTATTATTATTATTATTATTATTATTATTATTATTATTATTATTATTATTATTATTATTATTTCTTTTAGGGAGATAATTTTGAGTGATGCTACATTTAAACGTGATCTCTCATAGAACTTACATCAAAATAGAACTTGATTTCAAACTCGATAACAAAGCAATTATACCTAAAAATAATCGGGAAAAAAAATTACTAGCCCATTTGAGTTACTAATTAGATTACCAGTCCTTACAAAGTTCAAAGCACATAAAACATATGAACTGAAATGTTACTTTAAACGTAGCACTCAAGTTTGTAAAAATAAAAAAGGGGGAAAAACACACTTCAATCATAATTGAATTCCTCGCCCACCAATTGCACATTTTCCAAAATGATATTATGTTATACATGAAAACAAAGATAACTAAATGAATGTATGTATATGATACATACAATAAGATTCTTGAATAGACCACAGTTATAATTATCGAATGACTTTTCTATGTTCATATTATCATTACTCGTTTCTATTACTAGTGAATTTCAGTTCAATCATATCTACTTTTTTTTAAACCCAGCTTTCATTACTTTACGCCCGAGGACTGACCTTTAACGTCACCATCCGAAAGAAGCCGCTCAATTTCGAACAGGTGTCCGTCAGAGTGGGTTTGTAGGCGTACCACTAAACCAACTCACATCTCCCTAACACTCAATTTATTTAGTTATTAAACTCATACATCCACTGAATTCTAAAAGAGTATTATTTCACATATATCAGTTATTAGAAGAACGAGGTTCACGCGAACTCTCCGCTATAATTGCCCCCCCCCCCCACACCATCTCACCCCCATAATCACAGAACACCCACCCCCGCAAACCAAAAGGATTTATCTCTAACCAGCGCCACGCTTCGTTTTATCAACCAACCTTTCCTTGATCTGTATAATCGGACTTAAGTCCAGTACAATGACAGCCGCTTGATAACGACCTAGCATATTTTGCTATCGCATTGTCTCCTTTATTCTATTTTTCCCTCTGACTAAATCCGAACAATAAATAATTTGAGGTAACGGATAACGCGACAGTATTCTGAGACAATATCGCAAAACAAATAGTACATGTTGCAGAAAAAGAAAAACCAAAAAGAAAAACCAATAGCAACTGAATAAACTGATAGCCAGAAAACGTTATCACTAAAACATATCTTGGGCTTTTGGGTAAAGTCACAATGACATAGTGACAGCTTAAATTAAAATGTAGAAAAAAAGTTCAAAGCAAAGAACAATTTAGCCACTGATTTCTTTGAAATTGAACATATCAAAAAACGACGTAATCATAACATTGAACAGGTAAATAGACAATGTCAAAGAAAATATTAGCTACTGTCTTCTTTTTTTTACCCCAACCTTATCAACAGCAGCCCTTGGCATTTATTTATTGTTTGGTTTAATTGTCTCAAATGCGCATTCATTTTGTGTGCCCTTTTTAAAAAAATCATTCTTTCCTCTTCCCTGTTTTTGACAAGCATTCTAATTTTCAAAACAGCATTTTGCATAAAATATGCTCCTCCAAAGAATACATATATTAACGACCCTGTGCATAACCTCACCATCTCTGATATAGAAAAGAGTTTGAAGGGATCACCTGGAAAAGAAACGATTATTTAATGAGTTGAAAGCAAAGTTTGCTCAAAAGGTAAAGTATATAATTCATGGTAAACCCAGACCCTGTTACAACGTAAGGAATGCATCGTTATACCGCTATAAAATGCAAAAATCGCGGCTGGAGACTTTCGCCTTGGTTTAAAAATGGTTCCAAAACACGAAGAGATGATATTGACTAAAAACTGAGGCGTCGCCAGAGCATTGTGAATGAAAGAGGTATTGGACAAAACTTGCCAACAGATTGACTAACAAGTAAAAAAAAAAAAAGTACCCTGGTGTTGAGGTTTACCAATATAAACGTTAAAAGAAGGCCCACAATTTAGAAGTTTGCCGACAACAGTTCTGAAGTTGCCCGCTGAATATTTTGAGAGAGAAGGATGGGGGCACTATCCTACAAATTCCCCTTCCCAACTTCTAACGATTCTAGATGCGATGATCAATATCATTAATGAATAGCAGCATGTATAATCAGCAGCTTTGGTACATAACAGTCTCTAATTAAAAGTTTCCGATCTTCTTTATGCACAACGTACCCAACAATATGACAGCACGAAATGACTAACTGTATGACTAAGTAACTATTCATCATGTTCGCAAAGGGAAGCGAATCGTTATCCTGTTTGACGCTATCACTTTGAGTAGACAGTTCGGCACATCATCCAAGACTCCAGCCTTAGATGCTTCCCTGGAGGTCTCGAGGCAATCAAAAAAAAAAAAAAAAAAAAAAAAAAAAACCGAGACGTATCCCTGGTCTGGCAGGTCTGACTTCATTTTTCTCGAACAAGTCGCTTATCAAATGAACGAAATAGAGCATCGAAACACTGTCAAAAGCGACGCCATGTGACAAACTGCCTCCATGGCACCTGCAAAAGTACCTGCCACATGGGAGCTACAAGAATGGCTACCACTTTGACCGACATCCTACAGACGATCATCGTAGTATATCATGGATATATTCATAGTTATTGCATTGTATACAATCAAAAAATTCTAACAACCATATCGCCATTTTTTTCTCTCTTATCTACCAATGAAAAAAAAAAATACAGAGGCACTTGGAGTTAGAGTTCTGAATATACCACTTCGACAGCATGCACAACAGATTTGGTGACTGATGGAAGTGGTGCTTTCGTCATACTGTGCTGACTTTTGTTTCGACGACGATAAATTCATTATCAGGTGGTGCAGCTATAACTGGAGGCTCCAGGAAGTAGTTGACGTAAATGTTACATTGGTCAATGTCTTTCTTTTCGACTTCTACAACTTCTTCTTCTTCCCTTAAGTGGTTTCGGGGGATGATATTGCCGAGGAAGGATAGGATAACGGGCAAGAAGACGAGGCCGTGGAGCGCCCCGAAGGACATGGCTAGGAAGAGGGTTTTGAAAAATGTCCTGAAGAGGTAGGTGGGCGCCGTTGCCAGAGGACTCAAGGCGATCATTGATGATAAGGCACCCTGAGCGATAGGCATCCCGACGGCGAACAGTGCCGCGATGGCGCGTTTGTTAGGGTTCTTATCCGCCGCGGAGACGAACGCATAGGTGATATGGGCGGAGAAATCGACACTGAAGCCAATACAGAGGATGATATTGATTACAGAGACGGTATCGAGGCTGACACCCCAGAGCGACATGTACCCGATGACGGCGGCGTCAATGCTAATGGCACAGGCCGTGACGAACACGGCGCAGACAGGGTGAGGAATCATGATCAAGGACACCATCATCATACACGCCATCGCGATCCCAAGCGTCTGGAACAAGCTCGGCATCGTGCCAACGTACTGGTCATAGACCACGAACATCGGATGAAAGGTGATCATGTTGAACGGAGAATCGCTGGCGATTTCGCGGACTTTCAGCATCATGTCGCGTTTTTGCATGGCGCTGTACATGTTGCGTGAGGTCACCAAAAACCTTGAGGCATTGATGTCGATCGCAGTGACGTTGTCCTCTGCGTATTCGAACGCGATGTCAAGTTCGAATTGCTTGAAGCGATAGTCCTTCAAGAACTGGTGTTGGAGTATAGCAATGAAGGTATCTTTATCGACTTCACTGGTTTGGAAGATAGCTTGGAGGTACTGGGTGTAGACTCGTAACCATGAGACGCTAATATCGCTGCCGTGAAAGAGATCCGTCTCTTCAATATCAGCGAGGGTTTCATTCAGCGAGTCCTGAGCAGACTTATTCCAATATTCAACTTGTTCTGTGACAGCTACGCTCACTACGGGGCCATACTCGCTGAAGTAGTCTTCGAGCTCTTTGTAGAATCGCCATGCAGGTGAGCCATCCCGGGCCAAGTTGCGTAGCTTCAGTCCTTCGGTTATATTCATACAGCCATAGATGGCACCACCTAAATAAGCAATGAACATCCCCACCGCGATCACCTTCACCCATCTTCTCATCAGGAACGGACCATAGTAGTCCCGGAAGAGCACCATGATCGGGTTAATGATGTGGCCTTCGGGCTTCCTGCACTTGGAGTCCGGCTGCGGCACGCCACCCGCGCAGAAGATCATGTACAGTTTGTTGGGCGACTCTTCTTTGGACAGAACCTTTTTGCAGGTGTAGCAATGGAGGTTTTTCGCCTCGCGTTCGCCGGTGAACGCCATGCAGGCGCCGAAGAAGGTAATCTGGTAGAAGTAGGCGAAGAACATGGCGACGCCGGCGTAGATGCAGAAGGCGCGGATCGCTGGAAGGGAGATGGAAGCACCGATGATGAAGGCGAGAATAGTGGTTAAGTTGGTGATGGTGATAGAAACTGCAGCCTCGGAGTAGGTCTGACCCATGCGCTCATGGACGGGTAGGTAGATGCTTAGCTGACGCCAGCCTGCGATCATGATGAACATGTTGTCAACCCCGACACCTGGAGAAATAAACGAAATTGGTAGGAGAAATAAACGAAATTGGTAGGAGAAATAACGAAATTGGAAGAATAAAATGTTTAATAACGAAGTCTTATTCTGTCCCCTTTTTAAAGAGGTAAAGGTGAGGTGCATGGTCTACACTTATTCACCTGTTTTTACAGGCAAGTAGCACTTGCTACCAGAGAGGAAGTATTGTTTTCTGTAAGGGCTATGAGAAAATACGAATTTGTGAACAAGAATTTGTTTCAATTAATCTCATATGATCAAGAGAGTCTATATCAAATAATTCGCAGTTTTTTTGAGAAAAGAGACGATCCTCTAACCAGTAAGTAAATTAGTTGTCTGTTTTCCTAAAGATATACTCTTCCTCGTTCTCTTCCTCTTTCCTCCTTTCTTCCCTTTTCTTTCCTTTCTCTCATGCATTTTCACCTACTTTAGTTGTTTTTCTCCAGTCTCCCTCTCCATTTTTCTAACTCTCTCCTTCTTATATCCAAGTCCACTTTCATCTCGTATGAACTCACCGATGATGAGGAAAGGCATGAGCGAGACGATCTCGTTGAACTCGATCCTGCAGTAGCTCAGGAACCCGATCGACGACACGATGGCGAGGGAAGCCGAGATCACACCGATCAGACCCAACCACGGTTTAGACTGGACCCAGTCTCGCATGATACACGAGCCGACAGCGAAGAGGACCAGCATGCAGAAGGTTGCAATGAAGAGCGGGATGACACGCTTGCTGGCCTCCCCGACCTCGTCCGCGAGACCAAAGCTCGTCTCGTACGAGATCACGATGTGCTCGGCAGACTCGGCGAATTTATCCACCTTATCAGCAAAAAGAAATAATAATAATAACAGATTAATTAAACAATTTATTAATGAAATCAAACATTGAAGATCATTATTTTGGACAATTTATAGATTTTATCTCTAACGCTGCATACATGGTGACCGATCAAAATGTCCTTACCATGCAATCACCTCTTTTACTTGCATGGATTAGGGGGAAATTTTTTGAGAAAGACAAAATATAATGGACTGCGATTTAAGAAATAATTAGAAACGTTGAAAAAATTAAATGTTCGGCAATTGGATTAACGTCTTATCAAATTAGTATAGAAAATTAATCCTATTTTCTGGCTCCCTAATTCTTTTATGAATGCACACCACCGGTATTTCTGAAATGTTTCGTTTAGGCAAATGATTATTCGTGAAATGGTTTTAGGAGGAGTCATTGTCGGTCAAATTTCGCTACCCGTAAAGGTGTGATCTGAAGATAGGACCTATCCTCAGAAAAGCTTTTAATAAAGGATTATATGGTAAATCATAATATCAAGGTGGTGATACGCTTGCATCAAATTATAGCGATGTTAGAATGAGGATATATTCGTCACCTCTTGGATGAAATGTTCCTCCCATTCGTAAGCTAGTTCCTCCGCGTGATTCGTCTCCCTGGTGATACTATAGATGAGGAGCATGGCCTTAGCGGTCTTGATGACGTCCGTACCGGGGTACAGATCCACCCCTCCCAGCTGGCTCCCTATAAACATCCTTCCCTCGTTGGGCGGGGGCAGCGGGACAAAGGGGAAGGTTAAATTGATGTAGTCCATCGCCTCCACTTGGTTGCGTAGCAACGACATCAGCATGTTATCGTGGCAGGCATGGAGCCATGTTTGGCAGACATGGCTGTAGGTATAGTCGGTGTAGTTGTTCGTGAAGGTGAATGTTCGGATCAGCTCGTCCAGGCGGGCGATCTCTCGGAAAGCCGCCGTCGTCAACACGTCGCCGTCGTCCTTCTCGCGGACGATGATGCTGCCACGCGTCTGAAATGAGAAGATGAGGGAAAGATTATGGTAACGCCTCGATATATTGGTGAGATACAATTTTTGGAATAGGAGGTGCATTAGAACGCGATGTAATCACTAGTTACTTTATTCAATTGTTTGGAAATGTTACGGTGATCACAGGAGAAATGCAAATAATGATTCAAATCTAAACAGATCTAAAATCTAGAAAGCGAAAGAGGGATATTAAACTAAATAATGAATTATACCAGACCAATGTGTCATGACAAACGTGTAAGTATCGACGTGTCGCTTATGATTCGGTAACAAAAAATCGTTGTTTCTGTTTCCTTGTTTATTTGATTGTAAATTATTTCATGTGGATTTTGTAAAAAATGAAAATATCTGGTTAATTTCAAATGTCAATTAAAATATTGAATGAGATAATTTCTTTTTCAAGAAGAAGAAATTTACATGAACTAGTCATCGACTATTAAAACTGTGATTCTTTGGTATTCCAAGATAATTCAATAAGTCTTGATTTTTGTCATAATCTGTAAAGTTATGTCGACACCAACACCGAGATATATCATATAACATTAAATTCCACAAATGAATCACATGGTGTTATCAAATGCCCACCAATTTATCGATAATTGACACCCAATTATCACAAACCTCATGCTAACACATTGCAGTCGAACGGAAAAGGGACCCACAATGTGACGAATTTGATAGTATTAACAGTAAAATGATACAGGCGTCTGTAATTCACATGATTAGTGGAGGTGATTGAACATGCAACATACATGTACATGACCTTTGGATAACCATATAATCATTTTGAAATACTATTTCATATTCAAATAGTATTTTTTCAAGAGGGTGATTCTGACAGAACATGTCTACAGACTATATCAAAACCACTGAGACACGATCAACAGTGTACCGACCAACATCCTTTTCTAAAGAATTCCATCAATATTTTTTACTCTACATTCATAATAATTGGGGGCTCTGCATAAATAATTGGCATGTTCTTTATGCCAGTTCATAGATCTTTCAAATATAAGAATGAATCTTGAAAGTATGATAATTCAACAGGAAATAATATCTCATTTATTTCGTCACAGATATAGGGGTAAGGTTAGGGTTATTTAGGTTAGGTTTAGAGTTAGAGTAAGGTATAGAGTTTGGTCCAGGGCTGAACTAAAGAATGCGGTGAAAATATTGACCGCGGTGCAATAGTTGCAGCACGTGTCCTACAACCGCAACACTAACCTGGCGATCGATCAGTTCTCGGTTGGGTAAAAATTCTGTCTCGTTGTCTCCAGATCTAAAATAGGTCTTGAAGATCTCCCCATCGGCTCGGCCAGGACTGCCCGTGGGTGTGAAAAGATAGACGACATCGTCCTGGATGACCAAGCAGGTGATACCATGAACGCACACGATGGCGACTGCGAGCGGCATCAGGAGGAAGAAGATACGATGTCGAGAGACGAGTTTGCCGAGCTTGTAGAAAGCCGAGGTCATGGCATGGTCGATGCAGCGGTATTTGTGCTGCTCGTCACCCTTTTCGCCGTACATATTGAATGATAAATCCTTATATTTTCCTGGTCAAAATCATCAAACCGGTTCTTTTCCCGATGTTTTGGAAGACGCTATAGTTACTGGTAAATCAATGACATGTGCTGAATTACGAGTGAACTACCGCTGCCAGTGCTCTGTATGTCGTCACTCGCGTCTCGCTTCCAGACTAATTTGGGAAGTACTAATATAAGGTCCGGGCACGAACTCCGCGTCAACTACTTCACATCGACTTCTGACGAAATGAAGGGACTCTGTACGTGATTGGTCATTGATAACGTGACGGCAGGCGGATGTCCAATCAGAGAACCCGTCTCATTCAGTTTTGCCCGAAAGGAGATAACAGACGACAAGAGAAAGAGACGAATGCTCAGGAGAGTGGCTTGTCTTTGCTATATCTGTGAAGATACAATGAAAGAAAAATGGAAGGCGGGTTTAGCTAACAATCTACAAACACTGATGCTTTTGAATAATTTTTATTAGGAACATGCAATTAAAAAAATATTACAATGGTGTGTTGTTAGTGCCCTTTTGCCACTGCTTGGTAAGGTGGTATCAAAAGGTCGTTTCCACATCCATTTTTGAAGGCAACCATCGTGCCGAGAATCAATGCATTACCATATTTAAAAGAAGAAACGAAAGGCTGTCACTCAAAGAAAATAAAACAAGAAATGTCAAACAAACATCAAAACAAATCCGTTGTTTACATCAAAATTTGAGACAATAAAGTTTTGGAAGAATTACATAACATATCATATTAAATCAAAAGAGTGAAGACGAAAGGAAATGATAGAGTTCAGTAGAAGGTGAAGGGGGAAATAATGACGACGGAAGCCCGTGATCGAAAGTGGTGTCAGGAGTGGGATTAAGGTTCAAGCCGTTGAAAGTAGGTGTGCGTTGAGGTCCCAGCATTACGTTGAGCCTTTTCCAGCTGCCGTCGGCTAAATGATTGCTAAGATACACGCAAAATAATTCCTATCATACATTCGCTTGCAGAATATAATGTATCAAAAAGAACCCTTCCAAGAAATTTGGAAAACAAATGGTGTATCCATTTAAAATTTGATCAATTGCAGAATCTTATATTATACTAAATCATCGATATTTCCTGTTTCGCAAGTGATACCCAAAGCATGAACGCATATCTGCGTAGTTAGCACGTGTCCTAAATGACCCCAAATATCCACAGATCATTTAAACATGGAGAGGTCCAACTTCGTGCACCAGCGGAAGAGGTGGTTCGTGAATAGCTTTTGTTCCCCTTTTTGAAAAAGAAATAATTCCACCTGGGTATCATAGAACGCACTAACGGTGCATAATTAAATAATGACTACATGACATTCATAAAAAGGCACATTAAGTACTCCTGTCAGTGGGTTTTATAACTTGGTACAGATGACCTTTATCTGCTCATGTTAAATTAGTATTTACGAACTGGCTTTAAGAAGCTTCTGTACAGCTAATATGATATTTCTTAATTCAAAGGAAATAAAACCTAGCAATTTTTTAGTTATCGATTATACTAATGAGAAAAAAAAGTGATACAGCATCAGCCGTGACGTATAGCAGGTCACGTGACTGACAGGTGAAGAAACTTGAAGGCAAGGATTTTGATATCTACATCCCAGGGCATCGTGGGGTAGAGAAATGATAACAAATGAGAAAAGGATAAACAAATCAAGGTCTCCTCTTCTTCTTCTTCTTCTTCTTTTTCTTTTTCTTTTTCTTTTTTTTTTTTCTTTTTCTTTTTCTTTTTCTTTTTCTTCTTCTTCTTCTTCTTCTTCTTCTTCTCTTCTTCTTCTTCTTCTTCTTCTTCTTCTTCTTTCTCTTCTCTTCTTCTCTTCTTCTTCTTCTTCTTCTTCTTCTTCTTCTTCTTCTTCTTCTTCTTTTATTTTCTTATGGCCCTCATTCTTGTTCTCAAATACCTCTCCACTTCTTCATTTCCCAACATTTCGCTTTCACTAAAATTTTTTTTTTTTTAAGCTCACAAGCCCAAGCCCCCCCCCCTCCTCCTCCTCCTCCTCTCCCTTCTCTCCCCCTCTATATTCCCCTCTCTATAACTATTTCCCCATGTCCCTCTTCTCTATCTTCCCCCTTCTTTCTAATTTCCTTTAGTTTGTGTGGCACCATTTTCTGATTATTTTTCGTTTATCTCTCTTTTTCTCCTCTCTCTCTCTCTCTGTCTCTCTCTCTCTCTTCTTCTCTCAATCACCACTACTATAGCTTTCAATAGCAACCACTCTCTCATATTGAATTTATACATTTATTTATATTTGCGCGATCTCTCTCTCTCTCTCTCTCTCTCTCTCTCTCAATACTCTTTCTTTCTCTCTTTCTCTTTCTCAGCATATGATTGAGAAGGAACAGACACCTTAAAGAGATTGAAAGAATGAATCCTGAGACTTTGGCATTTCTTCCTAGGTAACGAAAACGAAAATGCGTTAATCTCTTAACAACCATCACCCCTAGATCATGAGAAGTAGGTATATATATCACGCAATGTCATGCCCTTCGAGTGCAATACGCACTTTGCTCATATGCCTCATGGCTAAATATAAACCAAACGCAAAATGGTAGCCGGAGAGTTAAATATTAATCTTCTTGCGTGTCTAGGGCAACTGTATGAAGGTTTCACACTTCTTGAATTTCAATATTAATGAAACTGGTACGAGTTAGTATCAAGGAGATGGGTGAAAATTGAAAGATCCTCTTTTCTTTGAAAATAAAATATTGAAAATTAAAGATCTTTATCTTCTCCTGTCAGGTCAGTTTATGTATTCTTATAATAACGACATGCTTCCTTCCGTTTTTGATGATATGTTCACCCAAAATAAATCCTCTCATAAGTACCCAACCCGGCGCTGTAATGACTTTCATCTACCTCTGCTGAGAACCCTTCTAGCTCAAAACACGTTTATTTATACAGCCCCCAAATTTTGAAACTCTCTTCATAATGACATTCAACTTGCCCCCTCACTTTATTCATTTAAAAGGAAATTGAAATTGTTTCTTATACTTTCTTACAATACAAATTAATATCAGTGCATAGTCTAATCATGTCTCGCCTTTTTTTTAAATGCATTTATCCTTCCCGTCATGCCTTTACGCTCTATATGTAACTTACTATAATTATGGTCACTACCCCTGTAGTATGCACATCGTGTGCTCTCTCCCTCTCCCTCTCTCTCTCTCTCTCTCTCTCCTTCTCCTCTCCACCTCTCCTCTCTTTTCTTTACTCTTCACATATGCAGCAACATTTACTATCCTTGTATTTTTCTCTTCCCTTGTTTTAATTTATTTTGTCTTATATTCTTTTTATTATGTTCACCATACTATATATGTGTCGTAACAAGTTCTCAAATTATGGATTTATAATTGTATTTTTATTCTGCCACTTTTTGGTAATCTATATATATCTATATTTTTTGTGGTCAATATATTTACATGTTAAAAAAATACGTTTGTCATTATTTCGAGGGATCCATACTACAAGCTTTGCTTTTCAGTGGATCCCTCCATTTCCACAGGTTTAACTTAAAAAAACAACAACAACAAAAATACTATTATACTGGATGTCTATGTATACTTTCTATTTTATAACTTTAAACCATGTAAAATGTATTTTGTTATTGAATATTGAATTGTATATTTGATTTTTTGTTAAAGGTCATGTAAAGTTTTGGTAAGCCCTCAAAAAGTGTTCGTCAGATTTCTTCAATTTTTGTCGATAAATAGCAAGATACTAGCAATACTAAGACACTGTGAAGATTTCGCCTCCTAAAGTTTAATATTAAACAAATAAGAGGCAAAAACTAATTTATGTGCCGGGACAGGCACGTAAAATCCCAACAATGGCAGCATGTGCTATACACTGTAAACACACGTGTAAAACCAATGATGAGTAGCTACACACAGTGCACACACGCTGTCTCTATGCGAAGCCCCAAGATTTCTGTGCGGGGAGCCGTCGGGGTGGACGGGTCCAAGCATAATGGCAGTGATCAAGCATTCCTTACAGATATTTACATTGAAATTCACCAGAAATCATAGATGGAATACCAAATGATTTCTTACAGACATCTTTTGATACAAGGAGAACAACATGAGACTATATTCAACATGTTTCTTTCCAATTTCCTTTTTGCTACCAATACTGTACATGAGCTTTAAAATCACTGTTCTGTTGGAAATGAAAGTAAAACTGAAACTGAAAAAAAAAAGAAATAAGGTCGAGATGTGCAGCTCTGATATAAAGGGGTAATGAGTCTTCATTTTCTCATTCATAAAAAAATATCAAACATATATCTCAGTGTAATTATTCTTTTTTTAAAAGGGCGCATTTCTGTATAGAACGATATTAATAGTTTCAATCATGCATGCAAAATGAAATTAAATGTTCATTGTCGCTTACAGATATCGTGAAATTAATATTCATAATACTAGTACTTTTTAATACAGTGCATGCAGTATGTGAATTCCGAGAAAATCATACTCCCTCGATATAATGCACAGCTCTAATTTTGAATATTCCAGGGCTAGAAGATAGTTATCCCATACCAGCGCAAATATAAAATCAATGAAAAATTCGAGCATGAAAGAACTACAACCTACATCATCACATACCATTTTATCATCTATATAAGAAAAAGAAAACAGTTAAATAATAAAGAATGCAGACGTTTGAAAAGAAAATTTTGATACCGTAAAACGAGGTGAATAGGATGAAATATTTGAAAGCTTTTTCGACATTCTTTCTTTTCCAAGGAATTTTTTTTTTTCATGACTAACAGAATAAATCCAACAGGTCTTTATGATTACTTGGGGAAAATGATGCCTTAATCACTTTTCACATTTTTGTTTCTATTCACAACTTTTCACCACAGACCTACAAGAAAAAAATATCAGTAAACAAAGGAGAATGAGAGCGTTATACTCAGGGAATAACAAAATAAAATGAATATTTGATGTGATTACATTTCCTTTCGCAAGCTATAATGAATAACTTGTGTTTTTCATAAAAGAAATATGTTTCTCTCAAAAAAGTGTACAATCAATGAATTCAAATTCGTTTTTTAACACACTACAATTGCATGATAATCATTTCAACCCGCATTAATGCGGGTATGATTCAAACGCACATGGAAAGGGAAAAGATTTGGGAAGATATCAAACAGTACCTTAAACTCGAGTCCGTCAAGAGTAGACGAAGAGACAGGCAGACAGACAGGCAGACAGACAGGCAGACAGACAGACAGACAGACAGACAGACAGAGTAGCCAGGCAAACTAAAGAGCTCTTTTGCGACTTAGCCCGAACCCGCTTCACGTACGAGTGACAAGAAAAAGACAGCTCCTCAGCTGACGCCGACAAAAAGACAGATACCAAAAATGAGATAACAAGGCCATCGAACTGTTTTACGATGGGGGGGGGGGGGGGGGGGGGGGGGGGGTTCTCGAATGGTGGGCAAGTTCATGGAATATAATCGAAGACCAAGAAAGGTTACTGATTATGTTATTTTTGTATTGTTAGAATGAAATAAAATACCATAGCAGCAAGGTATAATTGTTTTATATACTATTTATTCAACAAATTACAAATAAAAAACATTTTGTCCGTTACATGCGTAATATTACACCCCTATAAAAAGGAGATTGGTCTAATAAATTTTTTGAACATTTTTTCCATGCATGGCTGTATGTTTAGGATATGACATTTATATTTTTCATTTTGATTTTATATCATTTGACTTTAGACTTTATATTTGCTTCCAATCCAACCGGGGATTCGGAGGGCGCCAATATCTGTTGTTGCCCAAAGAATGGCAAAAAATAAATTAAAAAAAAAAAAAAAATGAGTGCACTGCCCAGGAATCGAACCCGGGTCGCAAGAATGGGAATCTTGCATGATACCACTACACCAGCAGTGCAATTCACGATTAATGATTAAATTATTGTCTATTACATTTACTATCATCATCATTTCACTTTATTTTCATTGGGGGCGCAGGGAGCACCCAAGAAGCACCTAAGGTGCTAGCAACCCAACTGTAAGATAACACAGATTTAAGGACGAATAAGCATTATTCTGGTTAGGATCGCTACATGGCACAAATCCTTTGAATAAATAGGACCAAAGTTGGCACGCAAACATGTCGCATCGACTCTTGCATGATGTGCAAAGTCATGTCTTGTTCTTTGAAAAAAGGCATGCATTATCAAGCACATCTTCTTTATATTTGAACTAAATGTTTCTGACATATTCCAGTTTGTACTCAAATTGTTGTATGCTAGTTCACAAAACAGCGGCTGAAAATACGATTTTCTGAACATTAGGGCCGTCAGCTTTTTCACATTGGTGGGGGCGGCAACCCAAGGAAATGTGCCAAGTTGAACATGAATACCTAAGCCGACACGATCTTAAATGTACAGAACGATCGATATACCGACAAAATAAACGAATTCAAAGCGAAAGAACTTTATAAGAGTTGTCCATTCGAGCACTGGCGCATTTAGGGGGAGGAGTACAACTCCTTAAAAACCCCAACTGGCACACATCAAGTACATAACCCAATAAAACACCCCTCCTCTTTTTCTTTTTTCTTTTTTTTTCCTTTTTTTTTCTTCAAATTGTTGACCTAACCCCAAACATGACAAAGGCACTTGATCTGTTGTTGTTGTTTTTGTCAGCGAATTTTGGAGTAGCTTAGCACCGGAAAAAAAATTGACAACCTCTTTTCTGCTTGTCATTCATTTTGGGAATGTGCCACCCCCCCCCCCCCCCTCCCACTTTATAAACTGCTTGATTCTCAACGGGTCACTATAAAAATGCTCTCGAATGACATCTACCCATTTTTATATCATTATATCAAGGATAATAAAATAACAAAACGTATTAATCGATAATGTAATAAAGAAAAACTGAAAGAAGAAAAATCTAAATCTATGCCGGAAAATAAGGAAAAACATAACAAATACAAATTAAAGACACATATCGAACTAGTGAATTTGCTAGAAAAACACCCAAACGCCTCAAAGTGCAGTCACCTTTGTAATCTTACGAATAACCAACATGGAGAAACTAAATGGATATCTATACCTCCTTGACATCAATTTAGCAATAGCAATTTTTAGAAATAGCAGTTGGGACCAAAGGTTTATGACAGATCATTCCCCTCTCTGCCTAGATCGACAACCCATCAATGAGTAAATATTTGGAGAGATACGATAGAAATATGTAAACGGTTTTGTTATTGAAAATTTATATAAGATATCAAGATAAGCGTATAACTAACTTGCAACCGAACTATATTTGAACCCATCTCATCACGTGCCACTCTCCACCCATGTGAGTAAATGGGTACCCGGTATAGGATGACATTCCTTGATTGCTTGAGCGCACTGTGGTAGCTCGGCTATTAAAAGCCGAGGGGGGGGGGGGGGCATTATGTTCGAATTTCTTGAGAGGCCGAAGGATAATACCCTTTCATATCAATTAGATTTCAATATCAAGATATCATTAACACTGTCGTCGTCATCATCATCATCAATATCATCTCCACGATCAACACCATCAACACATCACATGCAAACTTACATCATCTGCTATCAACTACCACTACAACCAGTGGAGTAGGGTGAGTCCAGCCATTGAGGGAGCACTGGCATCATTGAGGAGGGGGGGGGGGGGGTGCTGGCATCGGTCTTAGTTGGAAATTTAGTTGGAATTTACTAGGCCACTGTTAGGAGATTGAGGGTACGGGAAGGGTCCTATCGCCTTCTTTTCTCGTCCTTTTCGCTTCTTTCTTTCCTTTTCTCTCTTTCCTTTTCTCTTTTCCTTTCTTTTTAAAAATATTTTGCCATGCGATTGGGGGCACGTGTAGGCCACTGACTACACCACCACTACCACTAACATCAACATCAACATCGTAAATTTACTCCAAAACCAGCAACTGCAATATTATATGGATAGCCCATGAAGGCCTATGAAGAAACATATTTCACAATGATATGATTTCTTTGCTGACAGGTTGCAATCTCCGATCCTTAGAAACAGAAATTACCAGCCCTAGACACTCCCTTATCTCTCCCCCCTTCACGTAAACACTCACAAGATGAAAAAATTCCAGAACAATATTTGTCATCTAGGCTTGGAAGTATCAGCATCTGTCCTTGTACTCACGGTCACATTTGGACTTTAAACATCTCAAGGTGAATGTAACACAAAATCAATATTATTGATAAAGATGGTTAACTGTGTCAAAATCAGATATGATTTTTAAAGATGAGTTGCTTTCACACGTTCAAAAAAGATGTCAATCATTAATAGTTGGCTTATCTAAGGCTCCAGTTTTGACCACGGGCCTCCTCTTAGAGTAGAATACGTCCATGGTCAGATGGAGCCGTGAAGGTAATATTGAGGAGGCGCGATGGTTCAGTGGTAGACCAGTCATGTCGCAACTGGGAGTACCCGGGTTCGAAACCAAATGGATACGCTATAGTGTCCTTTGGAAAGGCACTAATCCTTGTTATCATGTCCCTTCGAGAGGACTTAAAGTCGTCGCTCGACTGTTGCTTACTTACAAGCAATACGCATTTTTTTTAGCAGTCCGATAAAATAAACCATCAAGCCAGTTCCGGAAAATAAACTAACAGAAGTAACCAAACTAACACTGAATGCCCAAGACTATAATTAAACACAATTTATCCATCTAGTATGGAGTACGATTGAGGTAGAAAATGTGCAATAGCTGATTAATGAACGAAGACAGATAAAGAAATCTAAGGAGGTAGCAATATCGACCATAATTGTGCACAACACTCGTGAGTTAATGTATGTTCTGTTTTAAGTGAATGTGGTTTTCAACAGGTTTTTCGTCAATTAATTCCTATTTTGCTCCCTGTCCCCTGCACGATAAACAGCAGACTTTATACTTTAAGCTACTTTCTTTATCTCGAAGTGCAATTCCAGTACAAAAAGACTCAATATGAAGAGCTTTTAAACAGTTAAAATAAGCAAAATAATGATCAACGTCTCATGATTATCATGGCTAATTGGGAATATATGCTTTAAATGATTTCTGATAGAGATATGTGCCGGGATTGGGATTTTGATAGAAGATTTTATCAAAATATATATGGTTGTGTTTCACTATAATTTTGAAATATACAATATGGCTGATATTGAATACGATAACACAATATTAATATATCAACAAAGATTTTTAATGAATTACGATGTAGTTCTAATGGGAAAAAACCGGTTTTATCCTTGCTTTAAATATCTTTATTTCATTCATAGTAATGTAATAGCGCATGAACTCTATTAATTATAACTTGAAAATTACATGACTTGACAGGAATTCCTTTAATTTCAAAAACTTTCTTTGTCACAATGCATATAGGTCAACGCCACTTTCTCTAAAACCAAACCAAAGACAAAAATATAACGAGAGCCACTTTGATACTATGGATTCGAAACAATTTCAAGCATTGTCACATGACACAATTTTGTCACTTTTAAAAATATCATTTTTAAGTCTCGAAGCAATGAGGGCAACGCGAACTATTATGACATCACGCCATAGTATACTGACTTGCCTCGCTCACAGACCTATGCTCGATTTCATTCAATACATGTATTCTGCGTTCCATCATACTTTATTTTCATTGCTTTTCTTACCCCTGCCCCTCCTTCACAGATTGGTATTTTTTCTTTGTCTATCTCCCTCTCTCTCTCTCTCTTTCTGCTGCTGTTCTTCTTTAATATAATCATTACACTTTCATTAATTTTTTAGTTATTGAATTTAATGCTGGCATTCTCGTTCTTCCTTTCTTCCCTGTCTGTCCAATTTTCTTATTTCATTTCCTTAATCTACTTTTATTCCTCCCTTTCGTTCCTCAAATTTGACTACCCTTTTTTTTAATCTCCTGTTGTGTATACTTCATTTCTCTACATGATTTTCTTATACTCTCTTCTTCTTTTTTTTTTTGGGGGGGGGTGGCTTACAGTTATCATTATTAAAAAAAATAACAAAAACATCAAGTTTCAAACTACTCCAGCTGAAATTATGATGGAGTTTGTTTATTCGTTTTTTTTCTCCAAAAGAATAATTAAACCCCCAAAATGAAAAAGGAAGGAGAAATTCGAGCTTCTCAAAGTAAGACTATGCAGGACCGACGAACTTTCTCGCCGCTCAAAGTCCTCAGAGCTTATTAAAGACTGGATTGGAAAGCCAGCGTACTTGTGACAGAGAAGGGCGGTTGAAGATTAACTCATTAACTAATTGTGTAATTAAAAAAAAACAAATATCGTGACAACTGGAATAGGACAAGGGTAAATGACATGGCAGGAAGTTTGTTGCTATCGGTAAATGATCCCGAGAAAGGTTCAAAAGTTGACTGGATTTGCAGAGGGTCCAAAGATCGAGTTCGTCGAACTTTATATATGTTATACGAGTGCGGACATATTGGTGGTTTCAGTATAATTATACAGACAGTTCACTTGATAACGATAAGCAGAATAAAAAAAATGACAGGGAGATAAAAGATGATGATTTAATAAGGAACAGTCTGGCAAAGTAATGGACTCAAATCAGTATGGAGGCTTGTTTTCGGTTTTTAATACCGCGATAAGATAACAAAATATGATGATGATTTAACAGAATGTAGTATAGTATATTAATTCTTTTTGCCTTGTGATGCATTTCAATAATCGATACTTGCATTCGTATTCAATGTTTGAACGGGCGTTGTTGTTTTTCTGTTATTTAATATAGTATTTCATTAATCACGTTATATAAAATATGAAACATGAAAAAGTATAATAATAATTTAATTGTGTAAACACAATCGCTCATATCCCAGGGGATATCACATTGATTAATATATTTCTCACATTCCTTCCTCAACAAATCATTTCAGAACATAGTTTGAGAAATATATATTAGTTAATTTTCATTTAGCATTTTTCAAGGAGATTAAATTTGGTACAATGATGGATCAAACTGAATAATCCTAATTTCATATTTTCGAGGGTTTGATTTTCTCGTAATTATAAGGTTAACTCACAGTTAGGTTGCAATCATTCCATTGACAGAACATTCTTGGTACTCTATGAGTCTGTCTCCTTTTATATACAATTCTCGGCTTATCATTGCCCCCAGAAATAAATCAAGACATTTCAAAACACTACCTAAAGACATTCCATTCATGATTTAAAAGCCTGGGTGGAAACTGATATCAAATCAAATCGATACGAGTATTTTGGCCCTGAACGGCAACGTTTCCATGTACAGGAGTAGCGTCCTCTTTTGATCAAAACTGAACATTGTCATAGTCGAAGAAATATTGGACATGATCCATCAAAAAGACAGTATACAAATATATGCATTATTCATTGACTGGCGAGGCTTCCTGGCTTGGATCCCAATTCATCTTGATTACTACCAAGAGAAAAACAATAAAATGATTTAAGAGTAAAGACTGGAAGAAGTTGAAAAGGGTGAACAAATATTTAGTTTTCCGTCTGGCTGTCAAAAGACTGTGGCTTTTTCTATTTTGGCGCGAGACTGGGGGTACCTCTTCTATCAGTAGAATAAATAGGATGCCTCTTATGTCGTCTGAGTAGGAATGTCCGATGGTGAAAGAGGTTTAGGAAGTTTTTGTATCAAGTATCTCTAAAATTACGTCTTTTGACTGCCAGAGAGTGTTGTTTAACCCTTAAATACTTGTAACGAGATTTATGGCAAGCAAGCTAGTTTGTTGTTTCATCGGTCATTCCCTCGCGAATCTTATAAAGTGCTTTAAAATTCCTCCTAAAAAGTAATATTTAGAACTACTAGTATATCTTCAAATGCGTCAAGATTTATGTGACCGTTCACGCAATCATTTTTTTAAAGATATCTCAGAGCGCTCATCGAATATGAAACATCGTCATTATATTTTAAGAAAAAACCCCACAGAAAATGGGCTTTTATTTTTTTTCCTATTTTCCCCTATTTCTAATTAATCGCTATCTCCTTCCAATATTCACATTAAAACCGCCTCTTGATCTAGTTTCTCGTATTTTCAAGGGTAACACAGCTATTAAGAAAAGTTTTATTCTAACATGCTTGGAATACCAATTTATTAAAACATTAACAATACTGAAAATATCATTTTAAAGTACATGTACATGTATTATTTAGATATCATTGTACCATAACGGACCTTTTGACATCATGCATTCAACTTATGCTTCATGATCTATACATATTACACGCCCAATTACATTTATTCGCATATTTGCTCTTTTTTATTTTCCATAATCATGATAATCGTCATCAGTTCTCCCACGTCAGATAAAAATAGAATGTACTATTTATTTTACAAATAGGGCCAATACAATGAAACGACCTTATTCTTTATTGAAATTGCCTAGTATGACGTTGGCATATCAATACCAAAGAAGGAGAGTAAACAAAAGTGACAGCCATCGACATTTCAGGCATGAAGGCTTTTGTGTCTGATCTGGG
>CM046841.1:38546860-38609360 GCA_025618425.1 Heliocidaris tuberculata
CCCCCCCCCCCCCCCCCCCATTTAAATAAGGAATATAAAGGAAAAGGCATTTAAAGCTCATAGACAGCCTAGTCTCGGTAGCAAAAATCATACTGGCAAGAAACTTATCTGAAATAGTCACATACTATTCTCCTTTTATGATAAGACACATGTATACGAGATTATTTAACATTCCATTCACGATTTCGAACAAATTTTAGTGTAAATATCTGAAAGAAACGCTTGGTAACGGCTTTTCAGTGCCTCACGCTAAGACCATATCCACCCGAAGTTTCCCCGCACAATAAACCCAGCGCTTCGCACTATATGTGTAGCGTATTCTTCATACACAGCAATCCTCATGTAAGTGGTGTGTGTGGCCGTTGTTTGAATTTACATCCCCTCTTTTTTGTGCCAGGGATTTTTATTACTTTTCACCTCTCATTCGATAAATATTTCACTTGAGGAGGAAAAAACTTCACAGCATCTTATTTATGTTAGTACCCTGCTGTTTATTAAGTAAAATCAAAGAAATCTCACGAAAAGTTTTTGAGGGTTTCCCAAAACTATCTGTTACCTTTAAAGAGACAGTAAAAGTAACCATGCATGGTAACGAGACGATTTAATGATCAGGAGCGTGATTTGGAAGGAAGGGGTGGGGGGGGGGGTAAATAATCGCAAGGGCATGTTTTCATTCTTTGTCTTTAAAAAGCAGGAAATTCTATAACTCCCCCCCCCCCCACAAAAGGGGGAAGCTTAACCCTTCGTGATTGAACAGAAACGATCTGTGCCGAGTTCATGCGTGATTAAGATCAGTCTATTTAATCATTTAATCAATCAATCAAATATCAGTCAAATAATTTATTCCTTGAATGCTTTCAGCGTCTCATAGGGCAGCTGGGCTAAAGCCAGGGTAATAATACTACTTCGGCGCTTAGAAACATTGTATTAAGCGCAATATATATATGTTATGTATTATTATTATTATTATTATCAATCAACCCATAACATCAACCGATAGATCATTTATTCAGTCAGTCAGTGATCCGGTCAATTAATCAATTAATCAACCCATCAGTCAGTCAAGAAGTCAATCGATCAGTAAGTCAGTCAGGTGTCAATCAATCACTCAAACAATGGATCAGTCAGTCATTCAACCATTCAGTCAGTCACTCAACCAACCAAGCAAGCAATCAGTCAATCAACAATCAATCAATCGATTGATCAATCGATAAATAAATCAATTAATTGACCAATCAGTTGAAGAATTTAAAAAAATATATATATAGGCTTTTAGCCGCCAAGGGGGTGGGGGGCGATTTTCGCTTATGTGGATCCGCCACTGGTTACATAATGGATACACTGTGATTGATTGATTAATTAATATACTGATTGAGAAATTGATTAAATACGTACAGTAGATTGACTTGTTGATTTATTTATCAATCAAAAGATCGATTTACATGGTTCATTGAATAATTGATTGATAGATAGATTGATTGAAAATTGATTAATTTGGCGTTCTTGATTGAATGACTGGTTTTTGAAGTGCTTTGCTGTGTTTGTGAATAATTTGTTAAGTACAGTGTGATTGATTGATTGTTGATTAACTGATACCTTATTTATTGACTGGTTGATTGACTGGCTGACTGAATGATCAATGACTGACTGATGCATTGATTGATTGATTGACTGGCTGACTTACTGACTAATCTATCGGTTGATGTACATGCAGTATTGATGGGTTGATTGTTGATTGATTAATTACTTCAATTTTTTTTTCATTGATTGATTGAATGATCTGAAGATGTATTAACTTGGTTCTTTTCTTCTTGACTGAATGACTGGCATGTGGATTTGATGTGTCTGTGAATTGTGAATACTGTGCTTAGAAGATCTTGAAGTAATTACACATAATTAATTCTCACCCATGCAAAAAGCAATTGAATCATTAAAATTATGATAGAAAACTGACACAAAATTCCTAGACTATCATAACATAATCATAAATTCATGTAAAAGAGCAATTATTGGAATTCAGACTGCTGGTTGGATTTTCCCTCTTCTTTCAGTTTAGCGCAAGTCATTTTTCACACCTGGACAAAAAACGGTCAGTGCTCGCCAAGCGTGAACAAAAAGTTGTTTTGTAAGTGGCACTTGATAGGAGAGATTATTGGGCATCTATCGACATGAACAAAATCTTCTTTATATATACGAAAAGCACGTTAAAGACGGCATAAGTCGATGCGAGAAGGCTTTTCAGTGCCTTGAAACTACTTGCTTACCTATATCCTTTAAAACGTTAGAAATTATGACTTAGATGAATTAAAACTTATGTTTTCATGAGAAGAGATCCTAAAGAAACGTATATAAGGACTAGTTTTTATTCAACTTGATAAACGGTTACTACAGACTTTACAAAAATCTAGATGAAAAATACTGCATGAAGACAAAACGGAAGTCAAACTTCGGAAGCGTCTTTCTCGAAGAAATACTTTCCAGAGCCCTACTATTCTCGAGTTTCAAAAGCTATTATCTCCACTAATACTCACTCTCTAGAGTTGACCTTTATATCAAATTAAAGCTTATGAAATGGAAATTAATAATCAATAACAAAATCAAATTAGAAAACATATGACTTCTGTCTCATTTTGACGTGACGGGTCACATATATGAAAAAAATGATGATGTTTCTCAATGGAAACGAGTCTGACGTGCTGACACTAGACGTCAGCAAACTTACGTTGGTATATTTTAATTATACAAACAAAAAATAAAATCAAATAAGCTCATCTGACATTTTATTTTCTTCGCATGATATTCTCACAGCAGCTTTTAAAAAGAAATTTCCATAACTATTGTTTAGACATTGTATTGTCCTTGTATTTTTTTTCCGGTTCTGTCATATTAATTTTGAAGCAATATAAAAAAAAAACATTGCAGTATACTTCAGCCGCAATGAAACCAGCGGGTGTTTACATAAATTGCAATCATAGCAATAATTACTGGACAGGGGTTTTCCCGGCCTCATTTATTTTCCCGCCGACAAACAGGCTAACAATTCTGAGAACAGAGTGATAGAGGGGGAGGGGGAGAGAGAGAAAGAGATAGAGAGAGAAGGAGAGAGAGGAAAAAAGAGCAACATGTTTTTCTTTGAAATAATCATAATAATATGGGAACAAAGTTCATTCAGACTGGGTTTTTTTTAATCAGGTTATCAGCATGTACCCCAATTTTCAGTTTGATGTCAATGCAATATAATGTGTAAAGACCTGTGGTTCCGTTGATAAATTCTAACAGTAACCGCAAAGATGATCACGAAAATTATGAGCCGGAAATGCTTTTAAAGAGGGGGAAATTGTTTCATTTTTCTCAATAAATCTCTCTAAATAGAATCTGTATCCATAGATAGCAACACCTGCTTCGTACAATCCCATTTTTAGAAATGTGGAAATTTGATATTTCAGCTCGACTTTTGTTGTTGGCAGTCAAATTGTGATTATCAACAATCTGATGTTAATATCTGATTTATAAATAAATCATGGGTCACTTGAGGTATACAGAGAACTCAGAAGGATAATTCATTAATTCAAGTCCACATTGAAACTTGTTTATAATCAGGCGAGTTTGTTGAGGTATTTAGACGTATGGCTTAAAATCTATAGGTGTTAATGCTAAAAAGATTAGGGGATGGGAGGGGGTCATGATGCCCCGGCGGAAATATTTCCCTGTTACTCATCGGAATGGTTTCGTGACTTCTCATTTTATCATGATTGTATTACAGCTTTTGACATCAAGTGTACGAAAATCAGGCTAATACGATTTTATATTGTTATAACATAACATTTTGTGACCTCATGGCAGCCCTTATTTTAAAAACTTAAGGATTTCGTGTACAAACAAATGAAACACTTTAGTTTCTGTGTTATTCAAATAATTATGAACCCCAAAATTAATTCAAGCTTATCTGTCCCTTTTTTTTTTTTTTTTTATAAAGCTGAGTACTGAGCTAGTTATGAAAGCCTCGAATAGCCATCAAACAAAAATAGAAAATGGAAAAAAAAATGAATATTAAAATATAGAATACACAGGAAATTCAAGAATTAAATACATAAGAGTGCAATGGAAATTTGATTTAATATTCTGAGGGTTTGTCTGCACAATTTTAAAGAATAATCATAATAATAATAATAATAATAATAATAATAATAATAAAATAATAATAATAATAATAATAATAATAATAATAATAATAATAATAACAACAACAACAACAACAACAACAACAACAACAACAATAATAATAATAATATTAATAATAATAATAATAATAATAATAATAATAATAATAATAATAATAACAACAACAACAACAACAACAACAACAACAATAATAATAATAATATTATTAATAATAATAATAATAATAATAATAATAATAATAATAATAATAATAATAATAATAATAATAAACACTTCCATCTAACAAACCCATTATATGATTTGCATGAATGATATAACTATAATCTTTGATGAAACCGCGTAGGTTCCAGAATTGTCATAAAGTTGAGGGGGGGGGGGGGGTTAGGGTGCACGAAATATTTGAAAATCAAGAAAGCTCCACGACTCGCCCTGGGAAAACGGTAATGCAAAAAGACTATCATTGTTCTGTGAGGGGCTGGGGGTCCTTGTGCTGTATATACGGGATTGGATGGCAAGTACTTTCAGTGGCGGATCCAGGATTTCTTGAGGGAGGTGGCTCAATCTTTACAAAATTTTCTGACAAGCAAAAAAAAAAAAGAAAAAGAAAAAGAAAAAAAAAAGGTCCTCAACATTTTTTGGGCCCCTTTTTGGTCCCAGGGGAGGGGGCCACGGCCCCACGCCCCCCCCCCCCTGGATCCGCCACTGAGTGCCTTAAAAGACACAAACATGACAGTTAAAAGAAATTGGGAGCATCTCCTTTTCCCAATTGAATGCCTATGAAAATCTGAATTATATAAACTTGAAAGTAAAACTATTGGACCTATTTTGTTTCTATTGGAGTGACCCATGACTGCTGAAATAATAATGATTGCAGAATGATTTTCTGTTTTTGATGATATTTACAGTCGATGTTATCTTCCTATACCATTTTGAAGTTTGGGAGTTTCGGAGACCACATAGGCCTGTTATTATTTTCTCGACTCAACAATGGATTACCATTAGAATTAGAAAGAGCGTAATATTGGTGTGTCTGCTCATGAAAATAATATTCATAACTCCATCAAAACCTATTGTGTATCATTTAGGCCTGATCAAACTGTAACATGATTATTTTACCGGTGACATGCACCCTCTCCCGTCAAAATAAGCAAAATAAATATGATTTAGGGGTAAAGTTTGCAATTAAGGCAAACAAGGGGAAGTATATATTTTTATGGGGGGAAAATGTGAGAAATTAGAGAAAGTAGCCATGTCTCTCATTACGTTGCACGGTAAGTTCTTGAAGGGCCAGCTGCAGATATGTAGTGATTTTCCATGAAAAGAAACAGGGGTGACTTCATTATCCAAATGGATAAAACGAAGAAACAAAGTATAAAATGGTATTTTACTAGTGTCTCCGCCTCTTCGCAATATGATTATTTTTTTTCTTAAAAATAACATTTATGTCGTAGCAGACGACATAATTTTAAGATGGCGTTATTTAGCATTTGCATGAGTATATTTGCATAGAGATTATATTATCAGACTATTCCTATATCCCACAAGGCAATTGGTATGTGACTTCCTTTTCAAGTTGAACTTCGTTTCTTGTGGTTGACATGTAAGCGAATATGAAATAAAATCCTACTTTATCAGTCATTTGCAATATAATCATATAGAAAATCCCATATAATGCGCTAGAATGAATATTAAACTTTCATATTTTGTTGTTTTTCTTTCAGCGAGGACGTCCGTTTACAATGTCTGACGCGGAAGGGTGAGTAGTTCTTCATTATTATTTTACAGCTAGGTTGCAGAGTTCGGGTCGGTATGATAACACGTGTATGACTATGAGTATGAGAGAATGAAAATTGAGAATTAATAATATTGTGAATAACTTAGATGAAAACTAGGTAAACTTGTGACGGTTAGCCGAAATAATTTCAATCAACGCATATAAAATCTAAAAACACCGATGAGTTGACTAAAAAATGAAATCAAACTGGCCATACTGTCCAGCAATGCGGCATTGACGGGTCCGTGAATGATGGCGTGGGCCGTGGCTCCGCTACCGGCGTCGGGCAGCGGGTCGCCAGCCGATGTCATGCACGAGTCTTGGCTGGCAGGTTGCTCCGAGTCTGAGTCTGAGTCTGAGTCTGAGTCGTATGTCGCACTCGTAGACATGTCCGGATTTTGTGAGATTATAAAATCTAGAAAAAGTCTAACTGTTAGAGATTGATCGGGGGCCTGGGGCCTGTTTCTTGAAACCGTCATATAGGTATGTGACTATCGCGCACACTGGCTTGGTTTCTGTGAGCCCGGCCGCTGTTTCACGCCCAGTGCGAGTTACTCTGAAGGGTACCTCTTTGATTGCGTGTAGAAACGGCGTTTTCTCGCCAAATTTGGCTTGCTTTGGCTGATTACGTCTTTGGAAAATTCCCTTTCGCCTCGACTTCGAATTTTGAGAATCGGACATGTGAAAGTGAATTTTTTTTCAAGTCAAAGTTCAGTGTCATTTTTACCATCGTAACCTTCCTTGAAGAGGAGTTAAAATAGTTCTGAAACTAATTAAAAGAGTTAATTCATACATTTTTCTTGCTACCTGATGAATATAAATGAAATCGGAACTTACTATCATTGTTTTTTCCACTCCTCAAAATTGAATGTCAGATGCCGAGAGTAGCATGCAGGGGGACTATGTGACTGAGCGCAGTCCCGCCGGGAGCACTGGTGTGGGCGCCCAGGCACAGTGGGGTCAGACTACGAGCAGTTTCCATTTGCTTTGCATTGTTGGTTGCATTGCTCAATTATTTTTGTGTTTTATTATGGATTGAAGTTTAGTTCTTACATATTCCGATATACCTGCTACAGATAATTTAAGCTCTGTATTTTTCCTTCTTTGTTTAATAATAATAATGTTAAATAGATCTAAAAATACCATGACATGAAAAGTATGTGAAACAGAATAAATAAGATAATAGAATAGATGGGGATTTCATTGCGGGTGATCACTCCACCAGCATCAGCACCCCAAGCACCACCCCCTCTGAGAGTTTCAAAAATTGTAATTAATATTCTCGCTTCTCATATGAGATGCTCCTTGCCAGAATATTAATTACAATTTTCAAACTATCAGTAGGGGTGTTTTTTTTGGTTTTTTTTTGCTTGTTGGGTAAATTAGGAAGGATGTAATTTAGGTGATGGACCCCCACAAAAAAAAAAAACAATGTGCCTGTGAGCTGTGCTAACTTAAAGAATGTACTCATACTCAATTTTATGTTGAATTTCAAGTGATTTTATTATTACTCATATTGATAACAAAATACAGAAATTGACATAGAAACACAATATCTTGTTATATTACATGTATGCACTAAAATGTACAAATTTTGTTTACAAGTGACATATACAATGATAACATGAAAGTTGTTAGAGAACTCTGCTTTTCGATACTGTTGAATACAAATCAAAATCTTCCAAATATCAATGAAGTTACAGGATTTTTCCTGTTGCAGCAATTCTTTAACAAGTGATTTAATAATCTACCAATTAAATCTACCAGTTAATTTTCTAATGAGTAGTTAATTAATTACAATTGAATTACAAAATAATCATTTTTGTAATGCATGCTCTATGACTTGGTGAAAATCCAATCAAAGTATACCAAATAATAAGGAAATTACGGAAATTTGTCTGTTTGCGGCAGTGAGCTCATTAACAAATAATTAGCTAATTAATATGCTAATTGATAATTACTGATTAATTAATTACCGTTACAGAAGGGTCTATACATTGATCAAATAATAAATTATTGAGTTTCTTTCCCTGTCACATGTTCTTTCCTTAAGGTTTGATCTAGAAAAGTGAATGATTTTACATTTTTGATAAGACCATCCTTATGATCATGATCGGTCACAGATTTTGAGAGGTCTCAATGGTAAATCAATGGCGATATTTAAACCAGATTTTTAATATTTAAAAAATCATAACTTGCTTAATATTTGTCCTAGAGCTATGGTTTATTTACCATTTTAAATGGTTTTTCAAGCTCTTTCCAATGATATAAATTACAATGTAATTCCACAATTTTTATTTTTTTTGTCACATACCTACGTCATATGTCTAAGTTCTTAACTAGATCTACATGATCTAAGTCAGCGCTAGTTACATGTTTCACGAGGCTGTCTTTACCAAGATGCATGACAACTTCCTGACTAAGGACTTATGACGCCTCCCACCTTGTCATATCTTTTTTAGTCGACGTACAGCGCCATCACATGTTATTTATTTGGGTAGATTAAAAAAAAACAACCTCTAATTCAGAATAAAATGAATTCATCATTTGATTTGTTAGTTCCAAGATATTTTAATGTCGTGTGAATCATTAAAATTCACATGAGAGCATTTGTTTTCGGGAGCTAAGTTCTTGAGGATCGAGACGTAAAAACAAAGTCTGGCTGTGCTTGCTCCTGCTACATCAGAACCTGCAGTTTTTAGTGGGTGTGTATTAAAGCCAGCCACACACCCACGGGTCACCGCCATGTACACCGTAGGCTACTTGCCGTGTAAGCGAGCTCCTGTAAAGTTTTTGTAAAAATGAAAGGACTCGTATCTGTATCAGCACAGAATATTTTCAAGATAGTGTACATACTAAAATAGGAACATTACCATCATATGGTGATCATTCATGTTCTTTGTTCTTTTTCTTCAGAGATGATCAACCAGCTGCTGCTGCTGCCCCCGTTTCTGTCGGAGGCGCTATGGATGTGAACACTGCCCTGCAGGAGGTGCTTAAGACTGCCCTGATCCATGATGGTCTGGCCCGTGGGATCCACGAAGCTACCAAAGCATTGGACAAGCGTCAGGCTCACTTGTGTGTCCTAGCCAACAACTGCGATGAGCCGGCTTACAAGAAGCTGGTTGAGGCTCTCTGTGTAGAACACAACATCAATCTTCTCAAGGTACAAGCAGTCTTCTTAAATTTTTATTTGGTACACTGAAAAGTGAGTTACCTCATTTTGTAGCAATGCAGGGGGAAGTGAGTGGGAGACTCCAGGTGTTTTTCCAGGTTGAAAGTATTTACATCTTTATATATTTCAGGAGAGATTACAAATGGTAAATCATTGTCTAGATTCTTTTCACCTACTCCCTCCCCCAACCCCTCTTTTCCCCCACAATCCCGTCGCCCTTTTTTTATTATGTTTCTTCTATACCCAAGAAAATCTGAGTCCTTGTGAATATGTGATTTCCTAGAAAGTTTTTTGAAAGAGGAATGCATGTTTTGGTGCTGTATGCTATGGCATCAAGCACATACAGAAAGGATTTTTGCATCAAACTTTAAAGGATAAAATATCTGTATTAAAAGGTGTTAATGATATCAGTTATCCTATTTTAGTGCCCAACTGATTTCTGGATTTCTCCTGCTTTGTGTTCAAAATTTCAGTGTGCTACATGTATGTACATGTACTATGGTTACATGACATTCTCCTTTTGATGTATCATTCACAAGTGATATCAATTTTCCTTTCAGGTTGATGACAACAAGAAGCTTGGCGAATGGGCTGGACTCTGTAAGATCGACAAGGAAGGCAAGGCCCGCAAAGTCGTAGCATGCAGCTGTGTTGCTGTTAAGGTATGTGATTGGTTAACAATACTGCTGTACTTTTAGAAGTGTACCTGCTAGGTGTAGGATTCGGATATCATGAATGGACTTAAACTGTATTATACAAAAGGGAATTGCTATTAATAAGATATTCATGATAAAAGTTATAGTTTTTTACATATTCATCAAAGCACTATTTTTCTTGAGTTTTCTTATCTTTCATGTCAGTAGTTCAACCTTTGTTTAATTATTCATGTTATGGAAATGTTCATTTGACCACGTGAGAGGAAAAAAATATTACAATAGCTCATTGCATGTTATGAGTTTCATACCTTTTTCACAATGCTGTAGATTCGATGATGCTTTACATTCATCCAATGTCAAGTAGTCATTTGCAATAATGCTGTCTATTTGTAGGCAATAGGTTACAAATAGCAATCTGGACTACATATCACACCTAACCCTAAAAAGGCCTGCCGGGTTATTTTGGCACTCTCTCAGCCCGGGGGGGTTGAAACTACCTCCGAAAATTTCTCCCAACTTAGCACACAGATAGAGTATCTTATAAAGAATAACTCTGACTCATTATTTACTTATTCGCAAATTGGCCATTCTGCATTGTGTATAATTACTATTTGGCTGCACTGTACCCGTTGGTTGAAATTTTATAAATTTGGTATCAAAAGATGCGTAAGACTGTAGGCGATAAAGTCGTCCTCGAACATATTGCGGTAAACATTGATGGGGGGGGGGGATGGAATCCACCGGCCCTTGTAAGGTTTATTTAGACTAAATCTCCATGACCCAGTCTATGAAACCCTGTTATTAGTGGAAGTTTGGTCCCTAATTGTACTCTTTAGGCTGGTTGATACTTGAGATTTGCCCAGTGATGATATGTAGGTTCCCTCTCCTGACTGCTTATGGGTGAGGAGAAAACCCTGAAACATCGAACCCAATATTTATAATACTGAGGGCAAATTCTATCCCAAATGCATGCGTGTTGCAGCTGACAATAGAAAATCAGTTTGAAAATTTGCATGGCCTGGCCTGTGCACAACTAAGCCATTTGAAGATCTGATTTGGTGGAAGTATAAAGTGAATGAAAAATCAAGCTCCATTCAGACACCAACACAGTAAATCACCCCATCAAGACCATGAAAACCATTTTCCATAAATTTATGGCATGTGAGGATTGAACAAAAAAAAATGGCAGGCAACAAAGGCTACTATGCTTACTATATGGTCTGTGTGCTACAAGATACGTAAATGTGAAGCGCATTATGCTTATGTAATTTTCACCTACCTTTGGTGGTTTTACAGCTTCGTGTCTGAATGAGTCTTGAGCTGAACTTCAAACAACCTGTCCACTCCTCACAAGTTCACTCACACGTTTAGTTCTAATAAGAGCTTTCACTTTTCTCTCCTGTTACAGGATTACGGAACAGAGACCCCAGCCCTGGATGTGGTCAAAGACTACTTCAGCAAGTAAATCCTGATGAGGACAAAGGTAGCCAGTACAAAGCACCCCCTTGCAGTGCAGTGATTCATTACGGGCTAGGAAGGACATCCAAGAATAAGTTTTCTTTCTTGGATATCGTTGCTAGTTTGCCATCTTCCCTTCCATAGTATGCAGCAGCAAGTGGTCAATAAAGCAACAAAATCAAGTGCATTTCTTTTGCTGTTTGTAATTGTTTCTCTATGTTGTGTTTTTGCCATACAGAGATTGGAAAAAACTGGGGAACCTTGTTAAATAAACACTTCTGTTACAAACTTTTATCATAAGGTTAGTTTGTTTCCCGGTCCAATTTCTCTTTTCTCTTTTTCTTTTTGAACCTTGATATAACAAGGTTTCAAAATAACTAGATAATTCCCAAGGAGTTGATATAACAAGGTTCCACAAGGTTCCATTGTAGTATGTTTGATATTGATGTCGAAAGGAGAGAGAGAGAGAGAGGAGAAAAAAAAAGGGTGGGAGAGAGAGAGAGAGGAGAAAAAAAAGGGAGAGAAAGAGAGGGAATAAGATGAAAAAATGATAGGAAAGATTGATCTTCGAGGGAAGATAGATTCAGGAGATGAGATAGTAGAGAAGATAAAAGAAAGAATGACTGAGAGGGAATAAGAGTAAAATGGTGATGGGGAGAAAAAGTAGAGGAATAAAATACAAGTTAAACTTTGCATATTAAAGTTGAATCTGATGGGACCACAAAAAATACAGTTAACTTTGCATAAGTCACATCTGTTGGGACCACAGAAAATAATTTGACTTGTGCAAAATCCGACTTGGGGGGGGGGGGGGGCGGATGTAAATACATGTAGCACTAGCACGTGTTTTGCATAATTTGGTCCAAAAAATGGATTTGACTTGGGTGAACTTTGAGTTGTGCAAGGTTAACTGTACGATCTAGAAGGCAAGGATTAAAGGTTGGGAGTGGTTGATGCAAAGGGAAAAGACAAAAAGATTTGCAAAAGTTTACCCGACATATGCTCTGATCACTTTCACCCCAGGCTTTATTTCATCAAAGATAAGGGTTAGGATTTTGGATGAGATTGGGTTTTAGCTTTTGGGTCAGGTTAAGGAAAAGTGACGGTCCAAAGATGAAATCTGGGGAGCGTTTCATGAAAGGAAGTTGTCGGCTATTTCATCCGACAACTGTTCTAAGCTACTGAAATCCTTGCTTCTGATTGGCTGAGAGCAAATTTGTCGGATGAAATATCTGACAAGCCCTTTCATGAAACGCCCCCCAGATAGAGAAAGTGAAAGTTGAGAGAATTACAAACTGCGCATCAAGGTCGTGGATAATAAGGACATGCTTTTCTTGGTTGCATGCAAGTTTCGAAGATCAAACCGATAATGCTTTATTCAAGTACTGTACCTGTAAGCCATAAGAGCTATCGTAAATCTGCTACAGTGGAAACTCCGTTTAAGGTCCTTGGGACCACCAAAATTATCTTGTTATAGCAGGAATCTCGTTATATTAGGTTAAAAAAAACAGAATTTTTTATAAAGAGCTGGGACCAGAATATCACTTTTTTATATCAGACCTCTTCATACCAAGTTTCCATTGTACTGTAAAACCAAAAACTGCCATGCGCATTAAAATGTTCATGAATTTTGGGAGTGGTTCAGATTCACAAAAGTTTCAAGCTGCAAAATCATAGATTAACACTAAATTTTTGCAAATCTTGGAAGTTTCTTGCTGTGAAAATGTCTCGTTTACAATTCATGGAAGTCTCAAGTCGCAGACGTATCTAGTTTTACAGTATTTTTAGAGGGGGGGGGGGGGTGTATGAAAATCTTACTTTTACCTTGTCATAAGGGTGTTTTATATAAATACATGTACAATAAGCTTATGAAATCTTGTATTTCCTTGGACAGATGGGGGGGGGGGGGGGGGGGGGTAGTGGATTGCTTGGAATACATGTATTTACCCCATCCATCATGAACCTCATGGTTGCAACTATCATTCAAGAATGATTACAAGTGCTTGTCTTTACTCCATACAAGTACATTGTCTACTTTACAAGGCATTTTATTATGTATGGTTTCATCATAGACATGATGAAGAACAAAATATAAATACATGTAAGACACAATTGAAGAACATGTATAAAAATGCGTACATCAGATTTGAAAGGTAGTTGGCACTTGCATTAAAAATCAGATTTGCTCAAAAGCAACATTTAAATCTCTTTAATGTTTAAAGTGGTGCTACTGCCAAAGAAAAACATTGGAAATGTCAACTTCACCACACAGTATGCAATTTCTTCACAATTTTTTAAAATTCATTCCCTGAAAAGCTACTTTAAGCAGCACATGTACATTTTATGAACTAAATAGAAACTGCATTTGACATGCAGGAGAGAGAGAACTTGCAAACACAGTTTCTAAGATTTCTAAAGTAAATGTCAATTTCCGCAACATGAAATAAAAGTATAGAGAATGTGAAATGGATTTAGAACCAACTCTCAATACTGTTAATGCAATAAAAGGCAATCATATTTTATATTTTAAAATGGTGTGTTCATTATAGAAATGCTGCATATGCTACATTTCGTCATCGTTTTTTTTTGAGAAAACGGTTTTATGAACCGTCGAATCGTGTTTGAATCGTGCTTCCTTATTCTGTATTAATATACATAATAATATACACCATTTCAAAATTAAAGTCAGAAGCTTTCTTTTAATGTATATATATCGACACATGCATTTTTATGCAACAAAAGCAAATTCCGTTATCAAAGTACACCTACATCGATAAATGTGTTTCGGGCTAATTCACGTTTCTGTGCAGTGCGCACGGATTCCTCAGTTCGTAAAAACGACGACGATTTGTAAATGTACTCTTGATTCTATTAACTGAGAAAATATTGATCAAAAAATACAATGTTATAAAAGGCTTTATGACAAGTTTGCCTACAAATAAATGTCTTGGGTCCACATGAGTAAAAAGGACATCTATATGTAATGAGGTTGATTTAGTAAAAGCAATGATACTGTCTCATGAAACTTTGATGATTCACAGTGCTTGTAATAAAATACCCTGATAAGAAGTGGTTTAATATGCATAGTCTCCCAAACTTAGTCGAGAAACCCCCTTAGCATGAATTCGTCATCACAAAGGCCATTTCTGCCTTCCAGAAGTGTAAAAAGTACTTATTATTTGTGGCACTACACAGTCTGCATTGATATTGTGGGTACAGTGAAGCCCGTATATAAGGACCGCTCAAGGGAGACAAGAAAAGCGGTCTTTATGGACAGGTTCCTTCAATACACGTTTCAATGGGAAACACAGTTCAAGGGAAACAAAAATTATGGTCTTTATAGACAGGTGGTCGCAACAGCAGGTTTGACAGTACAGTTAACTTTGCCTAAGTCGAATCTGTTGTGACCACAAAAAATAGTTAACTTAGGCAAAATTCGACTTAGGAAATGTAAATAACACATGTTTTGCATAGTTTGGTAAAAAAAAAACGATTCGACTTAAGAAAGTTTGACTTATGCGACTTCGAGTTATGCAAGGTTAACTGTATATCTAATCCTCATTTTTGGGGTTTAAAAGTCTTTGGTGATATCACGATGTAGTCGTCCTATGGCATTTCTTTTTAGGGAGGTTACTATTGGACCAGCATATGGTAGTTTCCTTGTCTTTTTGTAGTAACATACAGTCTTTGGGGATATCATGATGTATTTGTCCTCTCTATGCCTATCTATCGGTGCAGTTTTCTCCTTTCCTTGTGGTACTATACAGACTTCAGTGGTGTCATAATGACGTCTTCGGACCCTCAGATAGGTTAGTGACCGATCTTTATACTAGGTTACTCCTTTCTTTTGTAGTGTCATACAGTCTTTGGTGATATCATGATGTAGCTGTCCGATGGTGTTTTTTCTTGGAGAGGTTACCTGCCGATCTACGCAGTTTTCTCCTCTCTTTATGATGCTCTGCAGCTGTCTCTTTGTGCTTCCTGTTCTTATCGTTCTGCAGACAGTCAGAAAAGATTTAGAGGGATAAATAAGTTTGGAGTTCCAGAAATGGGATCATTATAGAATAAAGTATGACTACAAATTGGACATTGGACAGTTTCAAGAAGTTACTTTTCATTGAAATATGTAATGTGTTTTTTGAGTTTTGTTATCACCATATCTCAACTGTTATAGCTGTGAGCTTCAAACTTAGAACTAATATGCATCACCAGAGTGAGACGAAGTGATTAGATTTTAGGTTTAGTAGGTCAAAGTAAATAGAGGTCAATATGCATGAAATTAAAGATTTGTTAGTTCTGTTTATTAGCATATCTAAACTTTTTGTTTGCATGACTAGGAGGGGATAAAGGGATCAGGCAATTAACATGTAATTGTAGGCTTTTTATTCTGGTAATCACAATAATTCAAGAACAGTTTGAACCATGAACTTAAAAGGAAATCCAACCTTAATGGCAAGTTGCTCTGAATGACAGAGGAAAAATCAGAGAAGCAGTTTGGTGAAAGTTTGAACAAAATCAGACAAGCAATAAGAAAGTTATGATTTTTTAAATGTTGTCATCACTATAAATATGGGAAATTCAAATTGGCCGAATAGGTAATGTCACTGTGATGTAGTTGCGGACATCTTCCCCATTTGCTCCAACACACGAAATGACTAAAAAAAATTTCAAAATGTATTACTCAGTATGATCTTTTTCTTTCATGAGGACATAAAACAATATGCTTTCTCCAGTATATTTTGAGTACTGCCCCAAGGGTAAAGGCGTTTCAGAGAAAAAACACAAATTAATATTTTATTTACGACAAACGGGAGAGTTGTCCGCATGTATGTCACAATCGACTAATCAAATTGCCAATTTGAGATTCGCATAGATGTAGTGATCTCATTTTTCAAACATCCATAACTTTCTTATTCTTTGTCCGATTTCTTTCAAACTTCCACCATCATGCTTTTCTTATTTTTCTGCTTTCACACAAGTCATCTTATTACCGAGGTTGGATTGCCTTTTAAGAATTATTCAAGGGCTAAATTGATCACATTTTGTTCTTCAAATTGGCAACAATAATATTTTTCTTTTAGTGCTACATGGTTCTAGTAAAACATAACATCTTCGAAAAAATATACGTAGTTACAAACTTTGTCAAAAGTTGAAAAAATTGCCAATTTTGATAACATCAGCGATTTTGAACCTCTCAATGTGTTGCCAATCTAAGGATTTTAAAGCTTATTCTTCTTTTAAAAATTCCTGGCATCAAATGCTATATGGTCATGAAACAAAAATGGACATAGTGTGTTCAGAAATTTTTGCTCTTTCTACACATGCATCTGGTATATTTTTGAGAGCTCTGAATTAAAAGTTATTTAGCAAAACCACAAAATGTGGTAAATTGTCTTGAAAGGGTTAACTGAATTCAGGCAGAGGCATGTAGGAGATGCAGTCACATTCATCTTGTTTTGTTTTTTCCAGGGGAGGGGGGGGGGGGTTGTCAGAGAATTTTGCCCCACTTAGCCAGAGAAACCTGGATCCACCACTGTTGAATATGTTTAATCACTAATAGAATGAAAATCAAAGTTCGCTTGAGCTTACCTTCAAAGACTTGAAGCTGATTTGCTGATTACCCAAAGATGATGACGTTCTCTTCAGAAAGTCCGCTTCCCTCTCTACCCTCTCCGCAAGGCTGGCTCTGTATTATTAATAGTCATTAGAGAACATCAAAGAGAAGGTTCAGTTATGGTAAAGGTGAAAAGGATGTGAGTTTTCTCATTCTTTTTATTCCTGTGTGAGAGAATATCATATTAACAATGTCGCAAGAAAAGGATTGCTATTGAAAAGTTCTCATGTTCTAAATATGGCTCGAAATAGCTTAAAACTTTGGACAAAAGTTAGATGCCACACATGTGTGTAGTGCCATATACCATATGTGTGAACAAAGCTTTAATCTGGGTTTAAACCTGGACTAAAGTTAAGACTCTTACTGTAAACGTTATTTTCGCGCGATTAAATTTTTGCGCTGAGCTACCCCAAAACATATTCGCGGGTTCTTAAATTCGCGCTGCACAATTACACGCTCGTACATGCATGTATATGTACACCCACTCCATTTATTAATTATTTACGTCCATTCAAATGCATACAGCAATGGCAACTACACACACGTGCTCAAAAATGAATTGGACACACACACACATATTAATGTGCTGAAGCGCGCAATTCAACCTGCATAGGATATCAGGCTAATATTTTTGCGGGTTCTAGAATTCGCGCTTGCCGAAAATAGCGCGAAATCCGCGAAAATTAATGTACCGCGAATATTTCTGCATTTACAGTATATGAATACTGTCCTCTGACTTTTAACACATTTGAAGCCATATACGAAGCTGTTGTGCAGCAGGCAGAAACTTTTCCTGATCCTTGAACTTTACAAGTCCATTAGATTGTATGGTTTCACAGTGTGAGGTCCTAATTAAATGGTCTGACCATTTATAATAGTAATACAGGTGTATGATTACATGTGCGTTGCTGAGTATATGGTCTTGATTAAATCATTTCACCTAGAGCTGCACAAAACTTCCATAATATCAAAATATCATGATATTTAAAAAAAAAAAAAAGGGAGGTTGAGTTCTGCCATTACCTGTTATATTACCTTAAAACAACATTTTGAATAAATATTACAGATACTAGTATTGAGATGTCTTATAATGCAAAATATCAACATGAAATGGCATACAATACAGATTTTTGAAATAAATCACATATGCATATATCCATTTCAATGATCTAAGTCATGAGTTCTGTGATGGTCAACGAATGCAAGGAAACCTGATTGGGTCAACTGTTCACTTAAATAATGGGTAAGGACACTGTTAAACTCACCTTTTTAATCTCTTCGCTGCTCCATCTGTCTTCTTTCCTGACATGCTGAATTCCTCCCCTGATTTGAGCTCATAGAACTTTGGTCCTGCCGTCTGACTGCCTCTCTCCCATGCCACCTCTTTTCTCATCTTCTTCTCTTGGCGCAGAGCGAAGTGCTCCCTCCTCAGCTCCTCCTGCCATGATCGGTCATCCTCATCGGAGCTGCTGTCTCCATCGCTGCTGGCACGTCCCTCCATCTCGTCATCCTACAATTAGACGAGGAGAAAAATCAAATCAAACAATGAGAAAAAGTTACTGGACTGATTTTTATAAGTAGTACAAGAATAACCCATTCAGGACGGGATTTGTTTACAGGCTTAATTAATCAGCTTTTCTTCTCCAAACTGGCAACGATTATATCATCTGTTGCTTTTTTCTAATGAGAAGTCATGTATCTCAAACTAGCATACACTGACGAAAACTAGGTCGAATAGTTAAAAAATTCCAATCTACCTGGAACAACAGTGACTTTGAAGTTTTCATAATGCTGCCAATTTAAGGATTTTAATGCTTACTTTCTTTATAAAAATTCCTAGGGGCAAATACCAAAAAGCACTGCAATAAAAATGTAGACACTGCAGAAATTTTCGTTTTTTGCTCATGCATTTGGTACATTTATCAGGGTACTGCATCATAAGTCCAGGGTTGTCCACAAGGGGGTTTAACATGTAACAGCAACAGGTTTTAATTGTCAAACTACAGGTTTGAAAATCAGCAACAGGTTAAGATTCCTTAAATAACCATTTTCAAACCAAATTATATATGAAATATTAGTCAAAAATCTGTTTCAAAATGCTTTAAAATATGCGTGATATTGCACCAGAAAGCCTCAGAGAAACACAGAACTTCCAGGGCCCTCAAGCAGGCTCTGGACTCAAGCCGCAAGGGAATTTGCGCTTCGCATAGATGTACATGTACTTCTTCCCAGTTGCGATTTTACATGTTAGAATTCTTGTTTGTGGACCACACTGTAAGTCATTGAAACAAACCACAAAATGTGGACGATTGTTGAGAATGTTGATAGAGTGGGGGATTTAGAGATAAAGAGAGAGAGAGAGAGAGAGGGGTGCAATAGTGAGGAAACATGAAAAAGAAAGAACAAACAAGTAGGGGGCGGGGAAGGGGGGGGGGGACATACCTGTGGGTCTAGTTCTTCAAACTGTTCCACAATAGCTGGTTTCTCCTTCTTCTTAGACTGTTTGTTGACCAATGGCTGCACCAGTCTAAACTCTTCACTCTGCTCATCCACTTGGAAGTCAGGGTTCTTAAACAGCGCTGAGAAACGATCATCGGACAAGATGTTTGCTGCCCCCTAATAATGATAACAATGATACCATGATATTTATAATAGTATCAATCTGTGTCAGTCTAAACTCTGTAATCTGATCACCAACTTGAAAGTTCAAGTTTTTGGACAGTGCTGAGAAACAATCACTGGTCAAGATGTTTGGTGAATTGCTGCCCTCCACAAATAACACAAAACTAATAATATATAGGTAATTACCATCATTTGCAAAGTTTAAGACCACCTCGGGATTTGTGGGTATTTCAATAATTTGGAATACTTTCTTTTGTCAAGAAGAGTAATGGTATAAGCCTATAGTTCAAGTATGATACATAGGTTATGCCATGAAAATAATTGTATGTCTTGAAAATTCTAAGTTTTTAAAACTTTTTTTTTCTTTGAGTTGTTGCATTTTGGAATAGTGGTCTTAAACTTTTGCAAATGATGGTATAATCATGATCTTGACAATACCAATTTGCATCAATCTTAAGTCTTCACTTTATTATTAAAGATGTGTGTACTGCACCTCTTTCTTTGCTTTCTTTGCTTTCTCTGAGAGTTGTTCGTCTTGGAGTTTCTCTGCCAGGGCTGCATTGACAGAAGGTAGTTTCTGAAATGGAAACGTAATACATGTATGTATGAAAGGCTACATTGTGTGAGGTGTCATTGTCGATAGGTTGAATCACTGGACTGGAGTTGTGAAGGTCATGGGTTTGATCCCCAATATGGTACTCATGTCCTTAAAGGGGAAGTTCACCCCGAAGATTACTTGAGTTTAAACAATGCAGAAAAAATAAAGAAAAATATTGGTGAAAGTTTGGACAAAATCCGTTAAAGAATAACGGAGTTATGGACTTTTGAAGTTTTGATTTTGTGACGTCACATGCGAGCAGCTCCTCCATTATGTAATGTGATAAATATTCCATAAAATACAGTTTTCTCAGAAAATTTAGAATATTTTCGTCTATGCATTTGATATATTGTCAGAAATGTTATTCAATACTAAATTCTGAAAAGAAACAATATTAATTTATCGTGGAACGTAAAAAAAATGCAAATATATGGAATATTTATTACATGACCAATGGGCAGCAGCTCGCATGTGACGTCACGAATCCAAAACTTTAAATACTCATAACTCTTTTATTATTTGACCGATTTTCATCAAACCTTTGCCAATATTTTTCTTTATTTTTTCTGCATTTTTTAAACTCAAGTAATCTTCAGCGTGCACTTCCCCTTTAAGTAAGGCATTTATTCAACATTTCTCCTCTCCACCCAGGTGTTGAATGAGTACTCTGTACGATGGGATCATCACTGTTGTTAGATCAGCATGTAAGTGCCTCCAAAACAGCAGTGAATTGTACACATGTACATTAAATACATGACCTGCAGGAACCTCAGATCAATCAAAACTTCTTCAACATACACTTTGTAATTGAAGTAACATTATTGCATGTGTACATGTCTACATAATTATACCAACCACACATTAAAACAAAATTTAATTTGAACAAAAATTCAATCAATTATTCTTTGTTTCTATTACCTTGACTTTGACACGGCTTGTTCGCTGCTCCTCAATCTTCTCCTTTATCTTGTTTTTCCTATACTCCTGGTATGCGAAAGGATCAGCGATAGACTTGGCCTTGTGGTATAACCTGATATCCATGAAGTAGCCATGCATGTAAGCTCGCAGGAGGGAGGTGCCAATCAGATGACTTAAACCTGTGGGAACGAACAAGAGGATAATAATCAAAGGAATATTCCTAAATTTTGGGAGGATAAATGAAAGACCGAGAGAGAGAGAGAGAGAAAGAGAAAGAGAGAGAGGGTAAGAGCAGGATGTATGACATTTGCTCCTGCAAAAACTGCTCCGGTCTAACTTTGCCACGCTAATCCTAAACCTAAACCTAAACCTAACCCTAACCCTAATCCTAATCCTAATCTTCACATTGTCCTGAACAAAATAACAAATCATGACCTTGACCTTAACCTCTGACCCTTCGAGATATGGACTGTGGAGCAAATGTCGCAGGAGCAAATGTCGGCGCCCCTAAGAGTCAGGGAGAGATAGAGACTTGACAGACATAGGAGAGAAGATAGGGAGAAGGGGACAGGCAGGGGGAGCAGAAGAGGGAGGTATATGTAGAGGGAGATGGAACCAATAGAAAAAGTGTACAAGAGAAAGAGAAAGTTGGAGGCAGGGAGAGAGAGAGAGAGAAGGAGGGAGGGAGGGAGGGGGAGAAAGAAACAGAGAGAGAGTGGGGGAATGTTCATCCACACACACACACACACACACACACATACTTGCTTTCTTATCATCCAAGGTAATGAACAATTAGCAAGAACACGCAATGAGGCCAAGTATGTTCATGTACCTAAGTTTTCAAGCTCTGGCTTGAACATCAAACAACAACATTAAATAAAGCCAAGTACAAGTTTTCAAGCCCTGGCTTTGAAACCAAACAACAACATGCAATAAAGCCAAGTAAATACCTAAGTTTTCAAGCTCTGGCTTTGTGACAAACTTGTAATCATCATAGACTGTAGATGCAGGATTCTCCTCCAGTTCCTCTGTCAAACTATCCAGGAAAGAACACCACTTAGGAGCCTGTCCTAGACCCTAGAGAAAGACAAACAAACACACATACCACAACAAAATATATCAAAATGCATGTACTGTACATCAAATAGCCATGAGAAGATCCTTTACTGATTCATAAAATCTAAATTTTCATTCTTCAACATCAATAGAATGAACAAAATGTGCTTGTAAACTGTAGAAGCTAAACTTCTGCACCTAGGCAAATATAACACTGAAAATTGCTGATTGGCTCAGGTTTTCAAGATATTTCATTTTTCATAATTCATGTATAATATAATGGGTTCCCATGCTATACATACTGGGTGACAGTGGGTGTAACATAAAATCATATCTTCCTATTACTTGTTAATAACTCAAACGGTGAAAATCGTATCAGACTGAAATTTGCACATAGTTAAGTTGAAGGATATAAAATTATTTGGAGTAAGTTTTATGACCTCCTTTTAAATATTACTTGAAGTATCATTTTCAGGGACCCCAAATTAGTCTAGTTTGACAGTTTTTGTTCAAGAGACATTTTTTTTTGTAGACTAGTGTAATGAATATTCTACTGGAGGTTGATGAGATAAATGGAATTTTTAATGGTTAAACACATTATTGATTGAAATCACTTAGCAGTAGAATGTCTCCTTTCAGTAATGTTTTTGCATTGTCCCTTTTACGAAAAAGAGTGAGTTAATGGTAACTAATTATTACAGTCTCCAAAGTGGCAAGACGGTGTAAAACATATAATCACTATTTTCATGTACAAAAATGGCAATTTTCCAATTAGATTTTGCAATTTACATTCATATTGATTCATTGAATATACATTTTTATTATTTAAATGATGTAGGAATGGAAAATAAGAATAACTGGTGCCAATTTGAGGAGTGAAAGCTGATTAATTTAGACCCCCCAAAAAAAAATTTGAACTGCTATGGGTTAACAGGAAAAAAAAAAAAAATGTTTCCATCATGAAACTGAAGGTTCATGACAATAAGAGTGTGGTATGGTGGTGGATCCCGTGTCCGAACACTTTTCAGAAAATCAACGATAGCAAATTAAATATCAAACGAATATCTGTCAAACTTACATAATGAATGCTCAAAGTCCTACAGAAAAAGAAGTTGATGGAATTTTAAAAAGACAACGTAGATTTAATACAATATTCCCTTCCGAGTGAACCCCTTCCCAACAACGCGGCGTTTTGGTCCCTTGAAAAAGGTACTGTATTTCCGAACGTGTGAAACCTATGGGAAAAAGACACAACCTTTGTTTCAATAGTGTGGTTTTCATACGCGTAATCCCACGCGTATGAAAACCCATTTTAGGCGCTTAACTGTACACGATCGGTAATACAATCTGTTCGGAATTACAATCCTTGACTATATAGCATTGACCCACTTTTTTTTTCAATTTAAATGTTACTTCTAACACTAACAGACTACCATAGAGGATCCTTACCGGAATGAAGTAGGAGAGAAGCTTTGGTGCCTCACAAGCCATCAGCATCAGTCCAGAGTTGGGAACCAAGCACACATCGTTGAAGTCATTCTCTGCTTCTACTGTCACATAGGGTTTCCCCTGCAACCAAAACAGAAACGTAAATTCTAAATGAAGCACTCTATAAACTATAAGGAAAGAGTTGAGTAGATTAACTACCTTCTTCAAAGCTCGCGAAGGGTACTTCTTCGTTCCAGTTCGAGACCAGGGGAGCGTTTCATCAAGCGTTATGTCAGTGATTTTTACTGACAAATTTGCTCTCAGCCAATCAGATGCAAGGATTTCAGTAGCTTATAACAGTTGTCAGTAAAAATCACTGACAAAACGCTTGATGAAACGCTCCCCTGCTGCACCCTGTCACTCATTTAACCATAATAAGTCATACATTGAAATCAGGTCAAACAAAGACTCTTTCAAATACTCCTTCCTTCTGAAATAAGTTATAGATTGGAACTCCTCACAGCACCGATAGTGAATGTTAAAGACTCCACGAGGTACTCAAAACTCACCTGCAACCTCATCATCAAAAGACTTCTTTTGAATATTTCACATGCACTCCCAGTCTGATTCATTTTACTTCACCAGAAGCGTAAAGCTGTATTCAATCCCATTCAGATTCAGATTCCTTACTTTCAGCTTGAGCGAAAGACCCTAAAAAGTGATCACGCTTAAGCATCTCTACGCACTGCCGAAGGTCACTGCGCGAACTCACATGCCTTCGCGTATAACACCTAACCTTATGAAGAAATCCCAACTCATTGTCAAACAACCCTTTAACCTCTGCATTCAATGCCACTGGTGAAATTTATATTTGGGTTGTGAAGTCAGTAAATGATATATATACAAATAGTGGTGTATGTGTGGTTGATTGACCGCATATTTTTCCAGTCGATCCTGCCATTTTGTAATAAATTGGTAACATTTTACATGCCATGTTTGTACACGAGGTATTTTCTAATAAGGGTTATGTGTCACATGTGAGGTCGCAGAATGACCTTCCGCGGTGCAGACAGACTATTAAGCGTGATCACCTTTAGGGTCTTTCGCTCAAGCTGACTTTGGTCGTGACCAAAACGGTAACAAAAAATGTGTTTCTTGTTGTATTAACATGTACACTGCAGAAGGTTCCAAATATAAACAGCTTCATTATCATACTATGGAATACTAAGTTTCATAGCAGTAGCCGACAAGTTAAAATCCACTTTGTTCATTTTTTGAAAACTGCTTAATTTGCAGATCAAGCATACAATCTATAGTAATTGTATTACAAACAGTAAGCATTCTCATGAGACGATACCTTCCGTTCAAATAATCTTTGAACAATCTATTTTGATATGACCGACTTGGTTCTATGGCATATCCACCAGTAACAAATGCTCTCTGGTCAATGAGCCAGTTTCTAATTAGTACGTGGTACAAATGACCCTGAAGTGACCGCAATTTTTACTCGCACGAGTATTTGTTTGGTGGACGCACTACTTGTTTAACATGTAAAATCATACTGATGCGCGCATCGTGGAGCGTAGAAATGACAGCGTATAAAGGTGATTGAACTCGGTACATATGATCTTTATCTGCACATGCACAAACTGTAATTACGAACTGACTTATACCCAATTCCCATCTTCAACCATAAACCTTTACTATACCTAAGCCAACCCTAAACCCCAATCACAATCCTATCTATTATAAATGTACATCCAACTCAATTCAAACTCCTACCTGCCATACTTACCATTTCTCAAGGACCTCACAACCTCTTACAAAGTGGTCAGATTTAACTCCAAACACAGGACACAAGACAGGCTTCAATGTGGCTTGCCTAAAAAAATAATATATTCTCCCTTCAAGTCGATAGGAATACAAAACCTGTAACACTATTCCTAACACTATGTTTTTTACAAAATAAAGCCCGCAACAAGTGTCGCTGAAGCAAATGTCACCATAGCAAATGTCGCCAGAGAAAAAGTCACCAGAGTAAATGTTGGATCAACGATTAACTCACATCTGACTGACTCCATATCTTAGCTGCTCTGCTATCTGCTGATACAACCATCTCTGTAGCAGGACTGAACTCTAGGCTTCTGATGGCCAGACCATTCCTATGATCCTTCACTAGGGTGGGTTTGTTGGAACGAATGTCATACATCAGTACCTATGACACAGGACAATCAGGGAGTCAATACTGGGTTAGTGGCAACTCAATTTTTCTCACCATTTTTATATGTATATTTTAATGAAAAATAATATAAACTGGCTATTTTAATGGGTTTCTGACAATGAAATTCAGGAAAGATGAAGAACTCTTTTTCATTTGCCCTAGGCATGAATTTGATAGCTGTGCATTTATCATACAAGTAGAATTTTTCAACGTTACAGACACACATTTACAGAATGACCCTGATGACATGTCAGATTCACTGCATGAGGATTTTGGATGCTGTTATGCAGCACAACAGTTTCACTTGGTAGTCAACACGTACATTGAGCAAAAGGTACTTTAAAAAAGTTTTATTTCGATAACTGCACAGCTTTAAGATGTCAATATCAGGTATAATGATATCAGTGAGCATGGCTAGGTGGAGGGACAAGAAAGAAAAAGTCTAGTATTTCTCTTTACGTTACTCTACAACATCTGAGATGCCAGCGGGTGCATTTAGGTACTGAGCCTGAAAAGAAACCATACATAATGAAGCCCAAAACGTTCTGTACAGTATGAAGAAAAAAAACAGTTCAAATCAATAGGTGACAGAGCCTGAAATTAGACAACAGCCTTAAAACTGGGACACTTTTAAGTGAAAGTAAAAGTGGATGATGTGGGCTAAAACTATTTCCTTCCTATATGGTACAGATACATAGTATGTATTCATTGTCACTATGAATACAACATTAAAAGAGAATGAAACCCTGGGGAAAAATCATTCTTAATGTAAAGAGAGGATAGAGAGAAGCAATTTAAAAAAAGTTCCATCAAAATTGGCTACGAAATGAGAAAGTTATGAAAGTTTGAAAAGTCTAAATTTACTCTCTATGGCGATTCTCAAAGTGGCAATGTTGCTTCAAAGTGACAAGTTTAGTAGTACAACTCTCCATATGTTTTGCACACAAAATTTCATATTTTCCCCATTATATCTCAAAGTGCAGCTTGTCTCCTTAGCTCAAGATATATCATGGCAAAATATATTTGACACAACATATGTTAAGTTCACAAAAACAGACCTCCCAACATTTGATGTTCAGAATTCAGTATACTTTCCCTCAAGATTCAGAATTTTTGACAAAAATTCAGATTAATGCGCGCGACATGATTTTAGTCAAAATATCGACCCCAAACATGCAAATTCATATTCTCAGGTTACATTTACATACATATTACATATAATAAATATTAACTAAAGTAAATTATACCCACATTTAAATATAGCTTGTCACTACCGGTAAATTGAACTGAAGTCAGAACCACCTGCACCTTCATCACTTCCACTACTAGTAGAGTAAGGGGGGGAGGGGGGATTTGGCCACTTAAAGGGAAATCCAACCTTAATAGCAAGTTGCTTTGAAAGAAAGAGGAAAATTCAGAGAAGCAGATTGATGAAAGTTTGAACGAAATCGGACAAGCAATAAGAAAGTTATGAATTTTTGAAAGTTGTAATCACTATACATATGGGAATTTCAAATTGGCCGAATAGGTAGTGTCACTGTGATGTAGCTGTGGACAACTCCCCCATTCGCTCCAACACACAAAATGACTAAAATGTCACTTTTTAAAAAATATATTACTCAGTAGGATCTTTTTCTTTCATGAGGACTATAATAATATGCTATCTCCAATATATTTTGAGTACTGCCCCGAGGGTAAAAGCGCCTCGAAGAAAACCGCAAATTAATGATATTTTTGTGTACGACAAATGGAGAGTTGTCCACAAAAATGTCACAATTGAATCACCAAATTGCCAATTTGAGATTCGCATAGATGTAGTGATCTCACTTTTCAAACTTCCATAACTTTCTTATTCCTTGTCCAATTTCTTTCAAACTTTCACCATCCTGTTATTCTTATTTTTCTGCTTTCACACAAATCATCTCATTACCAAGGTTGGATTGCCCTTTAAGACAAAATCCTATTTTTGGACTCTTTATTTCATATTTATTTTCACTTTTTACTCAAATCATGAGAGCCAATAATGTTACTATTTTAACCGATAAAAAATCCCACAATTTTTTTATTTTCACTGTCTCAGAGGCAGTTTTCTGCCGAGCAGGTGAGTTTTCGCCAGCATGTACAAAGTCAATGTGGAGCGCGCCGTGCTGATCAAAAGTCCCAGCGGCCCGAACTGGCGTCCCATGCCGGAGCTCCCTCGCGTGCTATCCGGCTGAACACTGCCCCCGCGGTATCAGAAACAATAATACTATTACAACTGAGCATTAAATTCACTTACTCTGCTAGGTCAATGGAACTTCTCCCCATATTTATGTACTATTGATACTGCTTCGTTGTATTCTTAGCCATATTGTTCTCAAAATGCTTTGCAGTTTATATCAGTAAAAGGGTATTGAAATTCGTGTACACGCGTATCTGAGTGATAAGTAATACTCTGAGTATAAATTCCGATTAAAATGCACGGTACAGCTGCTGTGTAAAAATATTTATCTCCAAAATTTATAGAAGTGCGTGAAAATAGGCCTACCCGAGTATTAATCCAGCATGAACTCCGAAGAACTGCACCGTACAGCTGCTGCACAAAGTGTACAGTGTAGTTTATCTCCTAAAAGTGCATGGAAATCCACGTATCTGAGTGAAACTGCGAAGAAATGTACGGTACAGCTGCCGTTCTCAAGTCATGTCGCTGTACATTAGCCTAGCCATTCGCGATCGATCGCGAACACATCATATACAGTGCAGAGCTGTGAATCACATGCAGGTACAAGCAGCAGCAGCATCTCAACATAAACACAAAAGATAGCTAGCGCAGCACCGCTGTCGTGAAATTATCTTCGCACACGAGCATACATTACGTGTATAATGGCATAATAAATGGTATAATACGCGCATGTTCTGATAATGCACAAACCAGCGCTGGGAGATTCTCGCATGGTTTACTATTGCACAATACACAAGCGTATTGGGCAATCTACACATACACATGCATGATGATCAAAATATTGATTTAGCGGGAGGTTTGGGGTAAAAATCGGAATGGCGGAAAAGTGATAAAAAAGTGGAAATTTTCCACAAAAAGTGGGATTGGTTGGGAGGTCTGCAAAAACACAAGCAGCATCTTTAGAGATAATGGAGAAAATGTGAAATTTTGTGTACAAGATATATTGAGAGTTGTACTACTAAACCTGCCATTTTGAAGCAACATTGCCAATTCGAGGATCGCCATAGAAAGTAAATTGAGACTTTTTGATGGAACTTTTTAAAAATTGCTTCTCTCTATCCTCTCTTTTCATTAAAAAGGATATTTCCCCAGGGTTTCATTCTCCTTTAATCACAGGAAAGGATTTGAGTCTGAAAGAAAAGAACTAACCTGGCCTGTTGATGTTCCCATGGCCATTCTCATAGCACCATTGAAGGCTAGTGATGTGACGGCAGGGACTCCTTTTACTCTGTACAAACAATCATGAAACAGATATCACAGGCCTATACAATGAAAAATGTCATAAACCACATACTCAACTCACAATTAACGAGAGTAATAAATATCTTCCATGGACATATCAGTTTCACTGTGAGCAGTCCAAAAACCACTCGATCAGAATATAAACTACAGCTTCAGACCTTGCAAAATGATCATGTTAAAATATCATGCAAGTGAATACCTAACATCATACTATAAAAGTCACATAAAGAGAGAGAGAAAAATCAAGAACGGAGAGAAGGAAAAGATAAAGAGAGAAATGGTAGGTAGATTGAGAGAGAGAGAGAGAGAGATTGAGAGAGAGAGGGGGAGAGAGAGAGAGAGAGGGAGGGAGAGAGAGAGAGAGAAGGGAGAAAGCTATACAAGGGAGAGACACAATTATATCATTCATCTATTTCTTCCTGCATGGATAACCATAACAAACATTCAAAGAGAATAAAAAGAGAATAAAAAGAATACATGTACAAAGATAGTACAACGAGAGAAACTGTTGAATACTGACTGTGTTTGGGGCGTAATACTACTAAGGGCACAGTCCAGCACCCCTGCTTTCCTCCTCGTCCTTGGGTCCCAGCACTCCACTCTCCCTTCAATGGTTCCTACAGCTAACAGTTGATGGACTGGGTTTACTGCACATGTATTAATGGCTCTGCATATACATCAAGACATACATAGAAAATTGTTCAAAGTTTGCTCAAGGAAGACAAGAATGGCGGCTCTGCAAATGTTAAGGAAACAGATACAGTGCAATATGTAAGTAATGGCCACACATGACCAAACCACAACCTTCAAATTCCAGTTAAGTGCTCAAAGCACTCGGCTATTAAAGACACCTCCACAAGGAATATAAGCAGCCTCTCAAATGAAGTTGTCATGACCACATATATTCATACTCTTGTTCAAAAGATGTTATTAGTGCCGTTAAAAAAAAACTAGAAAAATACAGAAAAATACTGGGCTTGTTTTGCTTTAAATTAAATGGTATAAAATTGTGAACACTGCTTCCAAGAATTATATACAGTTAACCTTGCATAACTCGTAGTCACATAAGTCGAACTTTCCCGAAGTCGAATCAGTTTTTTTGACCAAACTATGCAAAATATGTGTTATTTGCATTGTACATTTCCTAAGTCGAATTCTGTATAAGTCAAACTATTTTTTGAGGTCCCAACAGATTTGACTTAGGCAAAGTTAACTGTATGTGTGTGTGTGTGTCCAATTCATTTTTGTGTGTGTGTGTGTGTGTGCATACTTGCCAACATTTGCAATTCAGAAAACGGAACGCACATTGGCAGGAGGTCCAGTAACTCCAGGGAGCTCCACCGCCATTGGGGGTGGCAGTGAAGCTCCCTGGAGTAAGGGGTCCAGTGGCCTGCCTCAGGGCCCCTGACTGACACTTTTCCGCTCATGGTTGCTTTTATTTTGACAGATTTTCTTCCGAAATGGAACCAAATCACAAATCATGTACGACTATTTACGTGATACGTACTGCGGACTCAACTTGCGGTGAGCGACTCGCGTAAGTATAACGTACATGTACGTAAACGGTATACTGTACGTAGCTATATAGCAAATGCATACATGCATGCTGTGTGCATATGGCGGAGGGATATGCATAGCACTATACACACACGCACACTCATTATTACAGCGTGGCGCACAGCAACACGCCGCATGCACGTTGCGCAGTGCAATCCACTCAGCACTGGGATGCTATGGAAAGCCAATTGGTATTAATACTATTTCCCCAAAATCGGAACGTTCCGTTTTTTATGATTCTAAAAACTTCAAAAACGGGATGGTTCCGTTAACCCTTTCAGGACAGGAATTATTTCAGGGCTATATTGATCACATTTTGTTCTTCAAATTGGCAACAATAATATTTTTCTTTTAGTACTACAAGATTGTAATAAGGGGTAATGTCTTTGAAAACAATATACATGTCTAAAAGAATTGGCAAAAAGTTGAAAAAGTTGCCAATTTTGATAAAAAAACAATGATTTTGAACCTCTCAATGTGTTGCCAATTTAAGGATTTTAAATCTTATTCTCCTTTTTAAAATTCCTGGGATCAAACGCAATATTTTCATGTAACAAAAATGGACACGGTGTGTGCAGAATTTTTTACTCTTTCTACTCATGTATCTGGTATATTTTTTACAGCTCTGAATCAAAAGTTATTGAGCCAAACCACAAAATGTGGTCAATTGTCTCGAAAGGGTTAAAAACGGAATGGTTGGCATGTATATGTGTGTGTAGTTGCGCATGCTGTATGCATTTGAATGGACTGCGTGTGTATAAATTAATAAATGGAGTGGGTGTACATACGAGCGTGTAATTGTGCAGCCTGGATTGTAGGAACTCGTGAATATGTTTTGGGGTTGCTCAGCGCGAAAATTTAATCGCGCGAAAATAACAGTGTTTACAGTAAGTCGAACTATTCTTTGTGGTCCCAACAGATTCGACTAAGGCAAAGTTAACTGTATGCAGCACAGAGTAATATGTTCATTTATAGTTTGTATGGAGGTCACTATACTTACACTGAATCACACACAAAAGGACTCAAGAAGCGTCCCTGTTCCAGGTTGATTCGGTAAATTTCGGGACTGCGTGAAAACAAAATGGGCAAAAGTTACTCCATATATTCTGTTTCAGTTCACTTTTAAAGGTATGATTACATGTTTGTGCTCGGCATTAAATGACCAAAGCACAGTGGCTTTATGTCATTTGACATGTATAGCCGTTGCATGAAGAAATATCTGTCTACCAGTAGGTCTTACCGACTACATGTACATGTCCTCCCATGGAAAACAAGAAGACGAAGAAGAAGAAGAAAAAGAAACTAAAACCCCCCCCCCCCCCAAAAAAAAAAAAACAGGCCTGTTCCGCCATAAGAATGATACTCGCTTCATCCCTAGACATATCTGAGTTTTTACTGTCTGAGTAAATACAAGACAATTCAATACAATACAACCAATCAGTGATCCGACACATGGTCAGGGCCCTGTTTCGTAAACTTATTATCCATAACAAGTTGCAATAACTGTTATAAGCTAGTGAAATTTTAGCATCTGATTGGCTGAGAGCAAATTTGTCATAGAAATGTGGCAGTTGTTACTGATAACAAGTTTTATGAAACGGGGGCCCTGAGCTTTACTTCATCAAAAATATAGGTTTATGGTTTTGTTTGGGTTTTAGGCATAGTAGGCATAGTGCTATGTCAAGGGTTGAAGTTAAGACTTGTTCCTGGGCCCTGCTTCATAAAACTTGTTATCAATGACAAGTTCCAATGACTGTTATAAGCTACTGAAATCCTTGCATCTGATTGGCTGAGAGCAATTTTGTCAATAAAAATCACTGACAAGACACTTGATGAAACGCTCCCTGGTTCCAGAGCATGTGCGACGGAACCTATCTCTCACCTGACACCAACAAGAAAAAGGTCACACGATGGTTTGTGATAGGCAATGTCCCTCCCAAACTTGGGTATCCTGAACCGATGGTAGCGGCCGTACTTGGCATGGAACTCCACATAACGATCACACTGCAGGAATACAAGCTGTGTGAATAAACAGATTAGATGATTTAAAGACAAGAAATCAGAGGGGGAGGGGATTTAAGATAAGAACAGTGAATGAGCTATCAGCTATCTTATCCTAAAGTCATAGGCCGGAATTCACAAAGGTGGTTTCAATTCAGACCATGGTTTATGCAGATTTCATGGTATGAATACGCTTGATTTAGCACATACACTTAAAAAGATCTAATGATGAATGCGCCAGTCACACATGGTTGGCAAAAGCGCTACATTCACGCTTGTTGCCATGGTTCAGACCATGGTTTATGTAAATTAATTTAAATAAACCATGGTCTGAATTTACATATGGTCTGAACATGGCAACAAGCATGAATTTAGCGCTTTTGCCAACCACGAGCGACTGGATCTTTCTAAGTGTATGCGCTAAATCAAGCTATTTATACCACGAAATCTGCATAAACCATGGTTTGAATTGAAACCACCTTTGTGAATTCCGGCCATAAAGTCCCATCTACTTTGCTAGAGAAATGAATCGAGGGATTCCAGCTAAACGATGAGATGAATAGAAAATGTCAATTGAAGGAATACATCTAGCCATGGTTGGGATATTACATTTGAACATAATTTCAAGTTAAGAATGGTTTAGGCCTATGCAAATGGATAGTAGTTCCACTGTTCCAAAAACATTTACATGCAAAACACAGATGGGTCATTCAATGAGGTTGGGGCAAACACTATATGACAATGTCCATGTAACACTGGTTGGAGATTTTCTATTAAACATGGAAGATGAAATCATCCGTAGAAGATTTTATGCAATGAATATGTATAGTAGTGCCCAGCCAGAATCATTCCTGCTTCAGCTGATACTATTTCAAAGCTTTGCTTTTTTAACCACCGTTACATGGACATCACATTCAAATAAAAAAGGTCATACAATTTAGGTCTGCCATATTGATTCACCATGAACCTAGAGTACTTCTCAACATAAGTGGCTATGCTTTCTAACTCAATTTTAGCAAACAGTGTTAGGTAGCTTAGCAAAACGTATTGGCATGAAAAGACGAGCCCGGAACGCAAAATGCATATTGTTGAAAATCATAATTTTATTGCAATAAGGTAAAAACATAGAGTGGAGAAAAATACTTTTACTACCTTAATGAGGCTTAATATTACCATCACAAATGTCAAATCACAACATTTACTTCACCACAAATCACAAATCACTTAAAATTTGCGTTCTGGATTTGTCTTTTCGTGCCACTTCCTTTCCCTAAGCTACCTTATGGTTGATAGGAGACATAGTTCCTCACTTCTGGTTTTTCATAAAAATTGCCCAAACCTGGGCATGTACATCTAAGTTGCCAAACCTTTGTGCATATAATGGATTACTTACCTTGGAATAGTCCTCTGATAGTACATGAAACTTGACAACTGCACATGTAGGATGGAAAGAATGAAGAATGTCAAAATCAGAGGAAAGTCATCCTTTAAAAAAACAAAAAACACCCACCTCCAAAAAGGACTTATTCACAGATAATCAAATTAAACAAAATGGTTAAGTGTTCAGGCTTTAAAAGACATCAATCCATGAAGTATAATTATTCACCTATGAGACTGCTCTTTTCCATGTCCATCCACACAATGATAAGTTACGGTTCAAAATTTTTAATGAGAAATCTATACAACCTCTGTATTTCAATGCAATGTCATGTTGTGGTAACACAAACAGCATATTGATGCTGCTTCCGTGTGTCGACATCATTGCACGGAGGATTACTCTTACTGCATACCCATTAACTACTCTTGGTTAAAGGGGAGATAACTACGTAAACTTATTGTGATCCGTCGGCTGTAGGGTCAAAATTTGTCTATTAAAGGGCACAAAGTACTCACTGTACCACCATAGCACCTCTAGCATGATTTGCTTACATTTTGTTTTTGATGTCTTTATGTTTAGTTTAGATTTAATATGCTTTCCCCATGTTCTGTGTTTTTTTAAAGGATGTTCCTATCATATCCGAAAGTTATGGAGAACATGTGTCTCAAGATCCATCACATTGTCAGCCCAATGGCCTTCAAATTTTGGGACATGGATAGATAGATAAACAGATCATGTCAGGATTTTATTTCTATTAAAGGGCCTATTCAAATAAAATCACAAATATGGCAAATAATGTATCACTAGAAACTGTGAAGCTTACAGATGGCAATTGTAAAAAGTAACACAAATAAAAGCACTTCTCAGCATCTGAGATATCCGAGTGATTTGCCAGAAATACAGCAATGTTTTGATGACGTCACACCGGTGATCAATCCTGCCTAAGAAGATGACGTCCTATAACGAATGAACGTAATTGCAATGCAATTATTTCTCAAATTATAGAGAGTTTGGTGTGTTTAAACATGACCGTATTTCACACCATTCAAAAAGGGGAGTGAAACCAATTCTGATAACTAAAATCTTTTGTTTGTAAATATACAGGATAAGGATCAATGATCAATCAAAGAAACCACACTTTTGAATTGAAAAGCCCGCCAAATAATAGCATGGACAGTATACATTCCCTCTTGAAACACCGAAAATGCATGCATGCAGCTGAAAACACAATGGCGTCTTATTTCGTTTACAAGCGACTGATTTTTTTAACGCTGTATTTTTCATTATAATACTAAAATATCACTGCAGGTGATTAATAACCCTGCCCCAATGTGTGTGCCGAATTTCCTGAGCATTGCTCCAAAAGTGGGGAAGTGGTTTGATCTGCAACATTTTCCCATTTTATTGCCATATGTTGTTACCATGGCAATGCAGTTTGCCACACATTGAAACAATATGTCTTGCACATCTTTACCACAAGAACAATGTGTGTGCCCATTTCCATGAGCATTGCTTGAAAAAGTGAGGAAGTTGTATGATCCACAATATTTTCCCGATTTACTGCCATATGTCGTTACCATGGCAACGCAGTTTCCGACACATTTCAAAATTATGTCTTGCACATCTTCATCCCAAGACAAATGTTTATGCCAAATTTCATGAGCATTGCTAGAAAAATGAATGAGGAAGTAGTTCAATCCGCAAGATTTCCCACTGATTTATTGGGCATAATATGCTGTTGCCATGCTGTTACCATGGCAACAGTTTCCGACACATTCAAAAAATATGTCTTGTATGTCTTCACCACAAGACAAATGTGTGTGCCAAATTTCATGAGCACTGCTTGAAAAATGAGGAAGTAGTTTGATTCAACCTGATTTACTGCCATAATATGCCGTTACTATGGCAACGCATTTCCGCCACATTTTTGATGATTCCAAAACCTCACAGTATACACCAGTTCTTATGTAGCCATGATCAACATTTCCCATTCAGCCGTTTGTAATTACGATTTGCACATGCAGTTTCCGACACATCCCAAGACTAATGTGTGTGGTGAATTTCACATCATTGCTCAAAAAATGAGAAAGTAGTTCGATGCGCAAAATTTGCAACCGACCGACCGACCGCCCGACCGACCGTACGTACACTGATTCCTATATACCACACACAAAGTTTAGAGTGAGGTAACAGATTAACATTTAGACTGACGCTAGTGAAGTAAGAGAAATAAATGAAGAGGAGATGACAAAACAGGCAATGAACATGTGTAAGATGTTATGGGACATCGTCTGCTTAGGCAGGATTGGTCTCTGGTGTGACGTCGCATATATATCTCAGCAGCGTTCCAAGAGCTCTTCAGGTGCTATAGCAGTGCTGTATTTTACCACTTTATTATTGGTAAATAATTATTATTTCAAATTTTTCCATGTGTTGAATTTGGATAACTTTGTTTAATATAAGGTTCACCTATGCAATATTAAGAATTAAATAAATATTTAAAATCAATCAGCATGTCGGCAAAGAAGACAGATGGAGCAGCGAAGAGATTAAAAAAGTGAGTTTAAAGCTCATGTAGAGTATTGGTGGCAAAAAGGAAATTTGAAAGAAACATGTTAAATATAGTCTCACGTTGTTCTCCTTGTATCAAAAGATGTATGTAAGAGTTCATTTGGTATTCCATCTATAATTTCCAGTGAATTTCAGTGAAAATATCTGTAAGGAACTCCAAATCACTTAAAGCTAGGACCTTTCCACCCTGACTGCTCCCCACACAACAAGCTTGGGGCTTCGCACAGAGATAGCCTGTGTGTCACTGTGTGTAGTATACTCACTGGTTTTACTCGTGTGTGTGTACAGTGTATGCTGCTGTTGTTTGGAGTTTACGTGCCTGTAGTGTCTTTCACTCCAAATCACACAATTTATGACACTAAAATATACTCGGCACACATGGGTTTTAACGTCAATGTAGCTTCCTGCTTTATTACCACAAGGTGGCGCTATACCACATTTCCTCTCCTTCCTCTTAAAAAAATACATCTGTCTCCAGTATTTTTTTTTTTTTTTTTTTTTTTTTTTTTTTTTTTTGTTGTTGTTGATATCACACACATATCATGATGTACTTTCATCATCTGCGATTTATACATTGTTTTCCTGTTAGTTTTACTACTGCTCCAGTAAAATGGAAAACCAAAACTTGCAAATCATTCTTTTTTTTTTTTACATCCTTGAGATTAAAAATAAAATATCCTGGTAATAAACATACTAAATGCAATCCCTTCATTGTGTATAACTACACTGTATAACACAAAACATATATACTACCATCTTGTGCTATCAAAATGGTTTCTTTTGCTTTCTACTTTGTTGCAACATTTGGGTTATTCACAAATCCTTATTTCAAAAGAACTATAAAAACTTGAATCCAAAACATATTGTCCTGACAGCATCTAATAATAACATAAAACCAACATAAAAAATCTTGCTGATTAAAATATTCAAGTTATGCATATATGCTATAATTGATTATGTATAGATATCCAACTATAGACAACTGTGATATCGCAATTTTGACTTGTTGTGTTATTCAGATACCTGTACAAAAATAAATAATAATAATCAATAATCAATAGTGCACCTGGACTTTTGGTTTCCTTTCTTTTGTTTGTTTGTTTAGCATTACCCCTGCATTATATGATACTTTATACTATAAATACACTTCAACAGTGTTAAGCTTCAAAACTGAAAATAATACTTTCTGAACATGAATCAGCAATATATGAGTTAAATTACAATAAGTTAACTGTAAGTTACAAATTCAACCTATCTGGTTTGTTGATATGACGTTTTGAACGACGAAGGTTTTGTTCTGTGTGTTGTGGTAGTTCTGTTTGACTGGTATCTTTGGTCTGAATATCTTTCTGAGATGATTGAGATGTATGTTTCTGTGACTGGGTTGGAGTGTTTGGTATGTCTGGTTCTGTTGATGCTGGTGTGGTCTTGTCTCTGTCAATGTATATGTCTGTGTTTGGTACCATTGGTTTGAGTGGCTCCACCCTAGACTCAACAACCTGCGACATTTTCCTCATCTGGTCAACATGCCTTTTCCACACCAAACCATCTACTGTAACTTGATAAGTCACAGGACCAAGAACTCTGGTAACTACACCTTCAGTCCATCTCTCAGAATGAATCCGAAAGTCTAGCACTCTCACTGATTCACCTACTTCAAACCTCCTAACTCTCTCTTTCTTTGGAGCTCTCTTCTGTTGTAGCTTCAATCCTAAGTCTGGTCTAACTTGACTAAGACGTGTCCTCAACTCTCGTCCAAGGAACATCTTTGCCGGCGTTTCCTGAGTCACCACATGGGGAGTGGTCCTGTATGACAACAAGAACTTAGCCAACTTCAGATGTATATGACCTTCATCTGTCTTAGCTTTCTTCATGGCTTTTTTGAAAGTCTGAACGAAGCGTTCCACTTCACCATTTGAAGCTGGATGCTTCACTGCGGACTTGATGTGCTTGATGCCATTTTCTTTCAAGAAGACAGAAAACTCCTCGGCAACGAACTGTGGTCCGTTATCAGATGCTACCTCAATGGGAAGGCCATATCTAGAAAACAGATTCCTCAACACCCTAATGGTATTGGATGCTGTTGTAGATTTCATGGGAATGACTTCTGGCCATTTACTATGAGCGTCTACAACTAACAGAAACATCTGATCTAAGAATGGTCCAGCGAAGTCAATATGCACTCTATGCCATGGCTGTGAAGGCCATGCCCAGGGATTGACTGGTGCAGCTGATGGTACAGACTGCATAGCTTGGCAAGATGCACAAGACTGTACTAACTGTTCAATATCCTGATCTAAACCTGGCCAGTAGACATGCATTCTGGCAAGACTCTTCATTCTCACCATCCCTTGATGTCCTTTATGAAGCTCTTCCAAGATGTATTGCTGCAAACACTCTGGGATAATCACCCGAGTTCCCCAAAGCAAACAACCACTCTCTACAGTCAGCTCATCCTTCTTCCTCAGCCACACATGCAATTCTGGGGAAATCTCCTCATGACAAGGCCATCCATTCTGAACAAAGAACCGAACTTTCGACAAAATTCTGTCAGTGTCTGTAGATCTCCGCACTCTATCAGCAGTTACTGGTAGGGACTTCAACTTTGCCTCATTCGTCTTCGTAGCCTCTTCCGTCCACTTCACTACAAACTCATCCTCCTTGTTCTCCAACTTTCCTGACATTGGAAGACGTGATAGGAAATCTGCATTGGCATTTTGCTTGGATGTACGATATTTGATATCGTACACATATCCTGAAAGCAAAATTGCCCAACGTTGCAGCCGTGATGCTGCTAGAACGGGAATCCCCTTCTTAGGTCCTAGCAGGAATGTCAATGGCTTGTGATCTGTAAGAAGTATAAACTTCCTACCACAGAGATATTGATGGAAGAACCTTACACCATAGACAATGGCTAAGGCTTCTTTCTCTAGCTGAGAATAGTTCATTTCTGCTTTGGTCAACTTCCTAGAGGCATATGCGATTGGTTTGTCTCCTTCTTCCGTTACATGGGAAATCACCGCGCCAATCCCATATGGTGAGGCATCCACTGCCAAAGTCACCTCTTTGCTTGGATCGAAGTAGCACAGTACCTTACTGGAACTAAGGATCTTCTTGACCAGGTCAAAAGCTTGTTGGCATTCCTGTGTCCATTGGAACTCCTGCTTCTTCTTCAATTCATCAATAGGTTCCAGAATTGATGCCAGGTTAGGAATAAATTTCCTGTAGTAGTTGATTAGCCCTGTGAACGACTGGACTTCAGTGACATCCTTTGGTGGGCTAGCTGATATAATCGCTTCCACCCTCGATGGTGAAGGGTGCAACCCTTCCGCATCTACTACATGACCCAGGTATTCCACTGAATCCTGCATGAATACACACTTGGATCTCTTCAACCGTAACCCAAACTGACTCAACCTCTTCAACACACTCTCCAAGTTAGATGCATGTTCCTCATCACTGGTACCTGTGACTATAATGTCATCCAGATAACATCCAACTCCCTTTAGACCATGGAGAATCTTGTCCATGCACTCCTGAAATATTGCAGGAGCCGAACTCACACCAAACGGTAACCTTGTGTACCTGTATAATCCTAAATGTGTGTTGATTGTGACATACTGTCTTGAATTCTTCTCTAAGTCTACTTGTTGATATGCATTCTTCAGATCTAACTTAGTAAACTTCTTGCCTCCTTGCAGGCTAGCATACAACTCTTCAGGTCTTGGCATTGGATACTCTTTCACTTCCAATTGTGGATTAACAGTGACTTTATAGTCTCCACACAACCTTATTTTACCATCCGGTTTCTGTACTGGCACTACCGGTGCCGCCCAATCAGAAAACTCAACAGGTTCTAGTATCCCTTCCTTCACTAATCGACCAATTTCATCTCCTACTTTGTCTTTCATTGCAAAGGGAATAGGTCTGGGTTTGAAGAATTTTGGTTCTGCATCACTCTTCACCTTTAGTTTTGCTTGAACCCCTTTTACTCTTCCTACACTGTTATCAAACACCTCACTACCTGCAATAATCTTCTCTATCCTATCTGGCAGAGTACCCTGAGTTACCTGATGTACAGAAAATATTTCCTTCCATCGCAGGCGGATCTTACTCAACCAATCTCTACCCAGAAGAGTGGGGCCATCATTCTTCACAATGATTAATGGTAACCTTGCATTGCTACCATGGTAACTGACATCGACCATACATCTACCCACTACTGGTATTTTCTCCTTGGTGTATGTTCGAAGTTTCACACTACATTTCTCAATCTTTACACCCTTCTCTTTGAAATGCTTATCAAACATGGATTGGCTTACAATTGACACGCCACAACCTGTGTCCACTTCCATGAGGATTTGAGTATTTTCTACCTCTACCTCCACCACAATAGGCTCAGTATCCTTTCCTATTTTATTTACTCCTATGTAGAAAATTTCTTCATCTGTTTCACTTTGTGACCCTGAACTACATGAACCACTTGACCGAGAATCTTTCTCGCTGTTATCAACATGACTCACCCCTACTCTGGACTTCCTTCTACTTTTACTTCTATGTTTATGACTCTTTTCTTTGTGATATGTGCTTTTCTCCCTTCTACTAGGTTTGGTGCTACTCCTATCACCTCTATGACTAGAACTCTTTTCCTTACTCATTCTACACACTTGCTTCAAATGACCTTTACGATGACATATTTCACATTCATACTCTTTGTATCTACATTTGTTCTTGGTATGTCCTTTCTTCCCACAGCAGAAGCATTCACCAGTACTATAGTTCACATATGCACTGGTCTTCTCACGTTTATCACCTGGTGTTAACTCTTCAGCGTTCTTGCTAGCTGCTTCCATGCTCATCGCAATTTTCACTGCCTTGTTGATCTGGAGATCGTCCTCTGACAGGAGTCTCTTCTGCGTTGCCTTATCTGCCAGGCCGCAGACAAACCGGTCCCGGAGGGCTTCATCTCGAAATGTCTTGAAATCACAGGTTTCCGCCATCTTCTTGAGCTCCGCCAAGTACACGGCTATTGTTTCTCCTTCACGCTGGCTCCTCTGATAAAAGCGATACCTCTCTAACATTACCGGTGGTGACGGGTTATAATGTCCTTTCAGCACTGTGTCAATGTCTTGTAGGGACAATTCTGTTATTTTTCTTGGTGCCACCAGACTCTTAAGTAGTCCGTATTCTTTCGCACCCATTACCGACAGCAGTACGGCCACTTTCTTTCTCTCACTCGTAATGTCATTAGCAATGAAGTATTGATCAATGCGTTCACGATACACTTCATACTGTTCGACATCGGGATCAAAACTTTCTGCCTTACCGGTACACGTTGACGTCGAAGAAGCCATTTCACACTTTTTTACCGAGTCACTTTGTCTACAACCAGAATCCCATCTCTTGGTCGCCACTTGTAGTGTCTTTCACTCCAAATCACACAATTTATGACACTAAAATATACTCGGCACACATGGGTTTTAACGTCAATGTAGCTTCCTGCTTTATTACCACAAGGTGGCGCTATACCACAGTGCCCAGCCCAGTATATAAATTATTTTTTGCCTCTCATTTGTTTAATACTAAAATTTAGGAGGCAAAATCTTCTGGTATCTTAGTATTGCTAGTATCTTGATATTTATCAACAAAATCCAGGAAATCTGATGAAAAGTTTTGAGGGCTTACCAAAAGTCTACATTACCTTTAACGAATCTGAATTTGAATTTTGTATGCAGAGGCAAGTGTGTAATGTTTCTTACCTTCTGAATCCATACACCTTTCAAATTTCATGGAGAGGTGATTGACATCATAGCATCTCACTCTAGGCTTGTATGTACCTGTTATCAAGGTCAGACAGAATGAGAACAATGGAAGATTAATAGAAACAACTGGACATTACATTTCCATCACTACATTTAATCTTGCTGTAGGAATCATTCAAAATTATATTGATGCAGGCAATACAATGTGATGGACCCATTATGATCATGACATCCCAAAGGGAGATAATTTGTTTTTTCTTGGCCAGACAGAATGGTATCAAATTGTATTAATGTTTAACCAGAACACCTGATGTAGAATGTCACTGATAGTATTTGTAACCTGTTAAACCAAACCCCTAAATAAGACACCGGAATTCACTTTTTTGTTTTGTGCGATTTTCTAATAACTGTACATGTAGATTCAAAGCTTTCCAATATTACTTCTGATTTTACTCCAGTAGAACCACCTAAATATATGAGCAGCAAGTCACATCATCTGTTCTGAGAAATCATCTCCTCTCTTCCCCATTTGCCTTGTTGCAACTTATTGGTGGTTTTGTGCCATCGGGCCACATTTTTCTATAAAGCAGATAAAGTACTAACCCAGGGGCGGATCCAGGAATTTGGAAAAAGGGTGGGGGGTACAAATCTCTGAAAATTCTCTGACAAGCAAAAAAAAAGGAAGACACAAAGCTTGATCAGTTCTAAGAGGGGTGAGAGGGCACATATTAAAAAAGGGGGGGGGGGGCACATTGTTTACTTTTCTTTAAAAGGGGGGGGGGGCAGCATGGGCCAGAAATGCCCCCCCCCCCCCCCTCCTTAAATCCGCCACTGTACTAACCTGTGGCTAGAATATACTGTCCATCTGGGGATACTCCAACACACCCACTGACCGTCGGCATCTCAAAGTCCTGGATGAGCTGTATGCGCTTTTGAACATCTGCAGATCATAATGAGTAAAAACAAAGGTCATAAGCTCCTTAGTTACAAAGTACTTGTTTTCTCACCATAAAAACTGCTAAAATTTCATTCACATAGCGGCATTACAGGATACATTATTCTGCGACACCTGGTACTCTCTCTCTCTCTCTTTAAAAAAAAGCCAAAGCATCCATAAATAAAATAGCAGTTATCTCTGTCAGGTAGCAGATCAGTATATATGTATTAAATGTAAGCATGGGAATGTGCTAGGTCTCAGGTATTCATATATATACAAGGATATCTAACCTTGTAATTTGTATAGCTACATGTATATTGGGACGACTTCCTTTCAGCTAAGGATAGTATCTCTAGAAATTTTGTTATTTTAACCTACCATGATCAGATTTCTGTAGCGCCCTTTTCTTCCGATCTGACAGCCACTGTAAGTCACATAGAGAGAAAGAGAGAGAGAGAGAGAGAGAGAGAGAGAGATAAACAGAGAAAACAGATTATAAACTTTCATTGGAATTGGTAGTACTCTTGTGTGGAAATGTAAATGTTAACAAATTTTAGAGGGATGTGCCAGTGTCAGTGTACATGTGTTGCAGTGGAAGAGAGCACTGTATGAATACGAATCAAACTTTATGAGTGAAGGTTACTTTGAAATTAAAGTTTAGATTCAGGCTACATCAGCAAGGAATAAAATCGATAAGGACAACTGAGAAAATAATACTAATACTAGTAAAACTAACGCTACATGTAAGTAGCTGCTTAAAGGAGAATGAAACCCTGGTGAAAAATCAATTTTAATGAAAAGAGAGGATAAAGAGAAGCAATTTAAAAAAAGTTCCATCAAAATCGGTTACGAAATGAGAAAGTAATGAAAGTTTTAAAAGTCTCAATCTACTTTCTATGGCGATCCTCAAAGTGGCAATGTTGCTTCAAAGTGACAGGTTTAGTACACAAAATTTCATATTTTCCCCATTATCTCTCAAGGTGCAGCTTGTCTCCTTAGCTCAAGATATATCATGGAAAAATATATTTGACACAACAAAATGTTGAGTTCACAAAAAGACAAGCAGCATCTTTAGAGATAATGGAGAAAATATGAAATTTTGTGTACAGAATATATGGAGAGTTGTACTACTAAACCCGTCACTTTGAAGCAACATTGACAATTTGAGGATCGCCATAGAAAATAATTGAGAGTTTGAGACTTTTCAAACTTTCATAACTTTCTCATTTCGTAACCGATTTTGATGGAACTTTTTAAAAATTGCTTCTCTTTATCTTCTCTTTTCATTAAAATTGATTTTTTTCCCCAGGGTTTCATTCCCATTTTAACAATGGAGACAGTCTCCCACGTCCCATACTTCCTATTATATCTGTGTGAGAAAAATTTTTTGATTTAGCCCACTTATACATGTACAAGCTTATCTGAAGATAACCTTGTACTCCAGACTAGCTTTTATGGGTGAATAGGCTTCAATAGCTTTTGTGTGTATCAGCAGGCCTTTTTCCAGGGTAGATCATTCATACAGGAGAGGAAAATAATTATCTAAAATTTCACTTTCAATTCTGAATCCCCTAATTTGTGGCACAGTAAGAGTTGAAGAGTCCATGAATCAGGTAATTAGCAAATTTAAGAAAATTAAATCTTGCTTAGAGCAATTTTGTTGTCTGTTTTTGACTGCTGCAACAGTAAATGTTGGACACAGTCCCACTCATAGCGACTGTACTATACTTCATGTGTAGACTCTAGGCAGTCATCCACCTCGACACTTTCAAAACACCACTGCACAAAAATCACCAACATTCACTCATAATCGGCATTTGATTTACAAAAAAACGACACCAACATATGAATTCATGAAATACAATAAATTCAACTCACCGATGTTGGAAAAGATAATTCCAAAAATGAAATTCGTAATTTACTGTCACTTCTGGCGAAACGGGGTATCGCAAGTCATTGTGTACATTTCCTGATCGCCGCGAGCGCTGACATCTCCCCCTAAAAAATTTGGTCGTTAAAAGTCCGGTTCCTTTCGCGCACACGTAAAAAGTTCAGATTTTCCGTGTGTGCGATCGTAGAGATCGATGAGCACGCGATACCGAGTTTCGTTATGAAAAAAGTTTTATTGGCCGATTTAGTCTAAAAACATCGGCGGCAGGAAAGCAACATGCGATCGCGAAAAAAATTGGCGGGGATTTCTTAGGTTTTGGACACTTATACATGTACAAGCTTGGACACTTATACATGTACAAGCTTATCTGAAGACATGATTTTGAAGTTAATATATTAACCTCGCATAAGTGTGAGTGGGGCCCATGAGTGGATTTAGCCACTTATACATGTACAAGCTTATCTGAAGATAACCTTGTACTCAGACTAGCTCTTTTATGGGTGAATAGGCTTCAATAGCTATTGTGTGTATCAGCAGGCCCTTTTCCAGGCTAGATCCACTCACACTTATGCGAGGTTAATATATTAACCTCGCACTCTGTACCTTCATACCGTGAGCAATTGCCTCCCATAGCAAGTGTGTGATATCTTGCACATATGTGTGCGGCAGAGGAGCAAGATCACCGACCAAAAACAGCCTGAAAATTTCACTTCATCAAGATGATAAAGATCCTATCAAAGGATCTGGCATGAAATTAGATGTTCTATCATTCTAAAATGTAGAAGGAAGTATTTTCTCAAAATTTTGCAGATTATATGGGTGTTTTTTACCTCTTCAACTCTGAGGTCGTGACAGGACATAATTGACACAGCTCCATATAGTGATGGTCCCGTGAGTGGGCTAGATCATTCATACAGTAGAGGAAAATAATTATTTAAAATTTCACTTTCAATTCTGAATCCCCTAATTTGTGGGACAGTAAGAGTGGAAGAGTCCATGAATCAGGTAATCTAGCAAAATTAAGAAAATTAAATCTTGCTTAGAGCAATTTTGTTGTCTGTTTTTGACTGCTGCAACAGTGAATGTTGGACACAGTCCCACATAGTCATAGGCAAGGGCCCATGAGTGGGATTTAGCCATGTCTCTTTTTGACAAGAAACTTTCAAAAACAAACCAGTAAATACGTAGACCACACTTAATGTAAACATTTTTTTAAATAGTTGTAATTCTATCATATGGTCTGACTACAGGACTACCGAATTTCACGAGTATTCTACGAGTATTCTACGAGTAAGGTGGTGGATCCAGTGTCCGAACACTTTTCAGAAAATCAATGATAGCAAATAAAATATAAAACGAATATCTATCAAACTTACATATTAAATGAATGCTCAAAGTCCTACAGAAAAAGAAGTTGATGGAATTTTAACAAGAAAACATAGATTTAATACCATATTCCCTTCCGAGTGAACCCCTTCCCAACGACGCGGCGTTTTGGTCCCTTGAAAAAGGTACTGTATTTCCGAACGTGTGAAACCTATGGGGAAAAAGACACAACCTTTGTTTCAATAGTGTGGTTTTCATGGATGCGGGCTAACTCGGCACTAGGGCGAACTCGGCCTTGGCGGAAAATCACGGCTGAGTGAGCCCAGAGAGTTAAATTGATTGCAAACACTTGTGTTGAATTTCGCATTAATTACACATTTCAAAACACTTAAATTCAAATTATTTGATATCAATGTGTAAAATGATTATCAAAGAAGCAATGTTGAAAATTTCAAGAAGTAAAATTATGCAAAACATGAAATTTCATGCTAAAAAAGGGTACGGTGCGTAGCGTACATGGACTTCAACTCAAGTACTTTTGAAACATAGTCACTGCGCAGTGCCGAGTTCGCCTTAGTGCCGAGTTAGCCCGACCCCGTTTTCATACGCGTAATCCCACCCGTATGAAAACCCATTTTAGGCGCTTAACTGTACACGTTCGGTAATACAATCTGTTCGGAAATACAATCCTTGACTAGAGTCTATACGACACTGCCAAAAGGCAAAAGCTGATAAAAATACTACCAGAAATGTAACGAATGGGACTAACATTAAAATCTTTCTGCAAATATCTCGAATTATCTTACCTCTGGAAGGCTTTTTCCAGTGCTAAGGTTATAAACCTTGACGTTATTAGCAGAAGACACCTGCATGTTGCTATTTTTTTCTCTCCAAACCCACTTGTAAAGATTAACTTTGATATAATTTCATAGCTATTCCTCGTGTGTACACGCTTTATTTTGGCTGCAATGAATATTCATGAGGGGTCCAGACAGCCCGACCAACGGACAGCCGGCCCGAACCTGGATGACCCGACCACCTACCCTGGACAGCTCGACCCGATCGAGTTATCCAGGGTAGTGGGGCAACTCGACCCACTTTTGGTTTTTCAATTTTTATGAACTAAATTCACTCATTTTACAAAGAATTGCAGCTTAAAGTGATAAATTATATTTAAATGTAAATATTCATGACGGGAAACACGGCAACAGTGGACTTTTTGAGTTGCAATGAAAGAATAAAAATGGAGTTTTTTCCCCTTCGCAATTAATGAGAATATTCGATAAAGGACAGACCGCTTAAGAGGCCAGAGAGGCAGAGGTAAGTTGATTTTATGCCCCCAGAATCACTGTGCTGATAGAAAAATACTTTGTAATATATATATTTACATTCACCATAACCTTTAATTCCTGGGCAATGGTTTTTTCTGCTTTCATGTCAATAAGTTTCGCGCAATTTGTTGCATCTGCGCGTAGCCTGAATGTCATCAGAATGACACGTGCGCGCCACTGATCTCTGTAGAGATCAGTGGTGCGCGCGCATAGAATCAGTCTAAAAACACAAAATATTTCATAACTAATTCATAAAAAGGCCAGAATTCTACAAAACCAGTAGAAGTCAAAATAAGAAAGGTCAAACCTAGAACTCTTACTCTTTTAAGAAACCTTTTAACTGGTTAATTCCCACCATTAACAGCACTGCTAACCAATTAACAAAATTACCTTGTCACTGCGAGTCGATTACTTTCCCCATAGAAACACGTGTAATTTGGGTGTTCTACGTTTTTGTGAGGCAACATAAACAGGCCGTTTTCAAACAAAATTGGCCAGAATACTACATATGAGATGATTACATTTTTATGCTCAGCAGCTTCTTTGTTTCTTCAATATTCATATTCCTTTTTAACTGAATTAAATTGTTAAAAAGTGAAAAAGATATAAGTATTTCTAAAAGTTGAAATTTACGTTTTTCATGATTAATGTACAGGGTTCTATGGAGGGAATCGCAGAGGGAAAGTGATACGCGCGCGCGCATGGTTGATAATGCAACACACTTTTTGGTATGAGATCTATTACTGAGCATGAAAAATTATAAATAGTTCGTGCATTGCATCGGACACCGCGCAGTGTCTGCGACTAACGCCAGGGCCAGGCAAACGAGCACCGCCGCCGAGGCCGAAGGCATCTTTCTCATTTTTCATACTCAGTAACAGATCTAAAGCAGAAAAAAAACCACATTACCCTGGGATTAAAGTTTATATTGAATGTAAATATATATTACGAAGTATTTTTCTATCAGTACAATGATTCTGTGGGCATTATATCAATTTACCTTTGCCTCTCTGGCCTCTTTGGTTGTCGGTCCTTTATCGAATATTCTCGTTGCGAGGGAAAAAACACAACCCATTTTTATTCTTTCATTTCAACTCAAAAAATCCACAGTTGCCGTGTTTCCCATCATGAATATATACATTTAATTATAATTTACCACTTTAATTGCAATTCTTTGTAAAATGAGTGAATTTAGTTCATAAAACTTAAAAAAAAAAAAGGGTGGGTCAAGTTGTCCGACGAGGCACCCCATCCTAGATAACTCGACCGGGTCGAGCTGTCCAGGGTAGGTGGTTGGCCAGGGTCGGGCTGTCCGTTGGTCGGGCTGTCCAGGAACCTTCATGACGTGTATCAAAATTATTCTACTAAATATTCATGAACGTACTTGGGATAGAAAAAAAAGGGGGGGGGGGGGTAGTTAGGGGCGGCCACGGTCGACTTCTTCTCTTGGTAGGAAATCAAGTTGAAAAAAAAAATATATATGTAGCACTAGATCCTACTAACCCTTTCATAACACTTAAAGAAATGGGAAGCTTTTGCTTTCGGATGAAAGGAGAAGTCCTTTGGATGCGGAGAGGCTATGGACAATTAAGAACTATAAGTTGGATTGTTCTTCCTTCCCAAGGGACGTTGCTTTTGTTATGTCATTGGTAGTCTGCAGATTTTCAAGCTTCTCGCAAGTCACGGAGTGCGGAGAGGGGCGCTCAGGGAAGTTGGAGAAACGGGGGGGGGGGGGGAGGTGGCTGGAAGGGGTGATATAATTGTGTTGGGATGTGCGGGTGTTTCTATATCTTTTTCTTTTTTCTCTCTCTCATCTTTCCTTTTTTCTTTCTATTTACCCCTCCTTTTTATCTTTTATGAATTTTTCTTTCATTGAAAATTTAAAAAAAAACGCATTAAAGAAACGGTTATATCAAATATTAAAGGTATACTTTAAGTTGGATATCCGTAAAATTCAAGTGAATAAAAGAATACTTTTATAAAAATAAATAAACTTACTCTTTTGTGTCCCCTCCCCTATTTGCTCCTCCCTTGTCCCTCTCTCTGCCCCCCCCCCCACACACTCATTTGCTCTCTCATCCTTGCCCATGGACCTTGCTCCCTTGCTCATATTTATTTAGATTTAGATTTAGATTTTACTTCATTTCATTTTCATTTTCCAAAGTAAATCTTGTGCAGTTAACAATGTAAAAATAATTGAAAGCAAAATAAAAATCATTAACATTTTTGAGTTGTAATAAAAGAAAACAATAAATGCTTTTTTGTTTTAATGAATAATTATATAAAGACTGACACGGATCTACTGATAGACGGCACACATCTAAAAGATTTCTGCAATAACTAATAATAGTGAAAATATTACATTGATTTTTATTGGTTTATTTTACTTGACTGCTACAAAGAAAGCATGCCTATAAGCTTGTAAGGAGCCAGGGGACCGACGGCTGTCTGTCCCTATCCGAGAGACTTGGTAATGAGGATTATTGCCTCATAAAAGGGCACTATATAGCGCCAACCCGTGTCCTCCCAGTTACGAGACCACCGTGCTCTACCAATGAGCCATCCCGCCTCCAATTTTTAATGATGATGCTTGTAATGATGATGGTGACGTTAATGATTATGATAATTTGAATTTGAATTTTTGAATTAAAATTTATATTTATATTCTTTTCACAATTAACAGTGACAAGGAAAGATTAATACAGTAAATATTACAAACAACAACAATAATAATAATAACAATAATTATGATAATAATGATAATAATGATGATGATGATAATAATGATAATAATAATAATAATAATGATAATAATAATAATAATAATAATAATAATAATAATAATAATGATAATAACAATAATGATGATGATGATCATAATAACAATAACAATGATAATAATTGATAAAAATGATGATCATCATAATCATACTAAAATGATAACAACAACAATAACAAAGAATCTGCTCTTTATAATATGCATGCGCATATAAAAACAACCACTATAATGTCACGTGCTTCCCAAAATGGTTTTACTTCATATCAGAACAATTTCGAAATACTGTCACGCGTCATGATGACTTGTTCATTAAAATTCTGGCTCACTGTCAGGTCTGTCATGATGATGTTTCCGATTGCTACATTATAATGTATTCATGCATATAGAGCAACATTCTAGGACAATCTCTGAAAAGAAGGACATTTGCGGGAATACGGCAGGGTAATTTGGTGATACCATCTGGTACTATAGAGTTGTGCAGGGGTCCGGGTGTAGTAGACCATCGTACAGAGGGAGCCTCGAACCATATCAAGGTACACCCCCCCTCCCCCCCCCCAAAAAAACAACAAACAAACAAAACAAAACAAAACAAAACAAAACAAAAAACAACAACAAACAAACAAACAAATAAACAAACAAAACAACAAAAAACAAAAACAAACAAACAAAAAACAATAACAACAACAACATCAAACTACAAACAAAACAAAACCCACCAAAAAAAAAACAGAAACAAACAAAAACAACAATAACAAAACAACCAACAACGCAAAAAAGAAGGATAAACTTAGATTATAGTTGACGAAGGTAATAAAAAAATTGCAATAGCAAAAGAAAAAGATAAAGTAAGAAATGCTTTCCACTATGCATTGTTTGCATGTGTATATTTATTGTATGATCATTTTATTTGTGATGAGGACGTCACTCAAGCTGTCCTTATGACGACAACTTTTTCTATGTATGATTTTACGTGACCATACATGTTGAAAGATTGTAAATTTATGATGATGTATATGGAAATAAATGAACATCAAATTAAATCAAATCATATCAAATCAAAATGGTCATCAGACTTGGCGATTTGCCAACAGGGCTATAAAAATTTCAAATTTGCAGGCATAAATCTCCATAGAGGGGGTATAAACCCAGTCGCCCCCTCTCCCCACGAGCAACACCCCCTGAAATGTGATGATCGAGCCCCGGTGAATCATCATCAGTCATTCCTCCGCTTTGCATAAAACATGTTAATATAATTATCTGTTCAATGATACAGACAGCATGGCCTGACATTTATCATGTCCTCCACCAAGCTGTTTTCTCTGTAGGAGCGTCGATAGAAAGGGGTGGGGCAATTGTGGTGGGGGAGAGGGGCTGTGACTTTTTTATATTCAAAAGTTCTCTTGTGAATTTGTTTTCTTTGGCAATGTCGGCAATTAAGTTGAAAGTTTTTTTTAACGAGTGTGAGTGTGTTGGTTAAGCTAATTTGAAAACAAGAGACCCGATCCTTTGTAATTGTGTGAAAGACCTTTCACCTGATTGGGTGAAAGCCCCCCCCCCCCCCCCTCTCTCTCTCTCTCTCTCTCTCTCTCTCTCTTTGCAGGGTCTAGATTTCGGTTATTGTTCTCACATACAGCGATTCAAGGACAATACGATACTTCTAGACAGCTAGATTATAACGGCGGAAAACTATTCTTATATAAATTATGACAACTAACCCTAATTATGACCACTCATAGGACAATAGCCTCCCCCGGACAATTTCCCAACAGGACAATAAGGCACAAACGGCTCCGCTACGGGAGATTACCTCCGGAAAATTTCTCCGTCGGAAAACTTCCCCAAAATTCGTTATGGCCAAGAGGGCGTAACAGTTTGGATAGTAGTTGGCAATCCGGGGGTGTGGTGGTGGTGGTTGGGAGGGGGGGGGGGGGGTTAGCCTCAAATCGGATCTCGTCAGTTACTGTCGTTATTTTTCTGTGATTAAAACAAGTATGTTTGACGCATCAGAAGTTCAATATGTATGCAGTGGCGTATCTAGGTATTCTGGCGCCCGGGGCCAAACTATCAAATCTGCCCCACCCCCCCCCCCTATGCCAAATTCAGATTACTTTAGTTAGCGTTTTTAATTTAGAAATGATGGCACTACGTGAAAATGAGTTTTGATGCACATAACCCGGCGTTGTTAGCCCAAATTTGACGAGTTATTGTATAAGCGAGGGAGCAACGCGACCGAGCGGCAGATTAACCCCCCCCCCCCTTTCACCCCTCAAATTGAAATTTCTTATGTCTTTTACCCTTACAAAAAACAACACCCCCCAAAAAAAACAAAAACAAAAACAAAACAAAAAAAAAAAAAAAAAAAATCCAAGGGAATAAAGTAACCTAGCAATAGATTTTTTTTTGAAATTTTGAACATTTCTATTTTGGGGATGCAGCATGAATGAAACTTGAAGAAATATATTTGAGGAATTTAGTAAGGCAATTGCAAGGCAAATTTATGATTTCTTTCGAATGTTCTACACTTTGAAAGTACTTGTTATACATTTTTTATGCCCCCATTAGGGGGCGCAAAATTTAACAAGCTCCTGCTTTAAGGGGGGGGGGGCAAAGCAACTAGAGTCAATTAATGGTTAACACTTCAAAAACGCCATTAGGGGCGCAAAATAGCTAGATATTGTACATAATTATGCGAGGGAGCAAAGTTTTAGAAAACGTTTTGCATTTCAATACCTATAAAAAACAGTTTCTTAATTGTGAATTTTGAATATTAAAATTGCTCGCTCGTTCAATATTCAAATCATAACACAATTTCTTACGCATTTTGTCTTGTATTTCTCCCCTTTTCTTTCTCTCTTTTGCGTTTTTTGAGCCCACTTCAAGTGCAGCCCGGGGCATGTGCCCCCTCCCCCCCCCCCCCCCCCCCCCCGGCAGATACGCCACTGTTTGTATGTAAATAAGCCAACAGAATGTAATCGTAAATATAATGTCAAATAGTCTTTTGGATAATAAATATATATTATGTCCCCGACTTTGTCCCCATTTTCGATAGGAGAACATTTTTACCATTGTAAACAGTTTACCCATGCTACCCCACTATGAGGTTAAAGTTTCCTCTGAATGTGTTTATTGCCCGGTACGAGTAGTTTCTGATACTGGGCGCAAAGTATGACATTCAAATCAAACATGACATGCAAATATGACAGCGATTCTACAGAATTTCTTTTCGGGTTATACTTAGAACCTGAATAGTGACACTATCATCTAGCCGGATGAATAAACATGAATATTATGACTGTACATAGAGCAATATTCACAGGCTAGTTAAATGCTGTGTTGTCAGAGTGCTATGAGTATAAAAATTTGCTCTGAATTGGTAATGTGAGTATCTATGTGGGTGCAGCCTCTCATACTACTAGTAGTGAGCATTCGTTTTGGACAAAGGATGGTTCTACGACGGTTGAACGTTACGCGGTCTGAGTAGTGTCTGGCGACGTATACGTTGAACATCAGGCTCAAGCATGCGGGGAAATCCATTTACGCGCATATCTGTGCTTTGAACTTAAATTTGAGTTGGTCTGAAAACGGTTATAATACGAGCGTGTGATCGACTGTTATTTAGCCTATATTGTTGATTTTTACCTCCAAAGATTTGGTCGCTTAGTTTACCAAATGTTTACCAGTGTCTACACGCGTATGTTTTCCCTTGACCTAAGCAATTACATGCATATGGGTGTATTTGATTTGACCTCGCGCACATATTGTATTCGGAATAACATCCACGGTACGGTTTAGGACGGGAGAAACAGAAAGGTGAGTATATTATTTCCCCGAAATAAGAATAGTCTGAGAATCGGCTTATACTTTGGCGATGAAACAATATTTTTTTTACTATTCTAATCAATATGATTTACCTTACCCACGTACCTTATCATTGCTTATGCGTATCAGATGCTAACTTGTTTATTTCCTATGGCCTTGCTTTAGCTTCTGATAGTGATATATTGGGCGCGAAGGTTGAAATTCAGTGGGATTCAGTTATGGAAACTGAGCATTAAAAGATATTACTGCATTTCCAGAGAATCGCATACGAACCCAAAATGATAGGCCCGATTCCTGATTTTTTTTTTCGATTCAGTTGATCCATAACTTGGTGACCAGAGGCTAAGATAGCGGGGGGGGGGGGGGGGGGATGGGAGAATACATCCCCAACTTTTCAAATTAATATTATTCAAATTTATCTATTCTTTATTTCAGTATAGATATTATTTCTTCATGTACATTATTGTAGATTTATATGAATTTATTAATATTTATTTACAATTCTGTCGTTGCTTCTGATTTTTCGCGATATAGTTTTACACTACTAGAAAGTGAAAACCATCTATTTCAAATTATACAACATGGGTGTTGATTTGGGAGGGATATGGAGTTATTTTTAAAATAATAAGTGGGGGGGGGGGGATGGCCTGTGTTAGCATCCCCAAATATATTTTGAGATGATTTCTTCAAAGCCATAATGCAGAAAAATTATTTAGATTAAAAGTACATTCTCGATTTAGAGGGTTCAGTCGGTAACTTTCCTTTATAATGCAATTTTGCCAAATTCATATTAGTAGTAATACTAAAATTTTTCAAAATTGAAATGAAAATATAGTCACAGGAATTGAATGTGATGGGGAAAGAGGGAATACGTCAACCCCAATATTTGTCGAGGATGATGACCTGTGTCATCATCACCCAGCTATACTAGAAGAATGATGAAATGACAATAATAACATGTAGACCCGGTCAGAAGCCGGGGTCAGAAGCAACCCTTTGGGGATTGCATGTGGGCATGCACAGTGTCCCGACTTTTCCCTTTAACTTAAGATAAGTACCCCCATTTTTCTTTCGAATAAGTTGCCGTTCCATATTCTTATAAGTGCCTATTTTGATAATTACACCTCATCCCACACCGTACCTTTGATAAATGCTCCTATTTCAACAAGAGCATATCCCTTTTAATCCCTTTTGTCCCTTTTAATGTAACAAGTTTTTTTCTTTTCTTTTTAATATGTAGGCGATGATTTAATTTTTCTACTTTAATATTTTTCCGTTCTTATAAATGCCCCTTTTCATGTGTGATTAGAGCCCCTTTTCACCTCTGATAACTGCCTTTTCTACCTTTTCTACACATTCATTTATTTTTTAATAAATGTCCTTTTCCCCATGATAAGTACCACGTTTCCCTTTTCCATAACATGTGTCCCTAATCCAAATTGACTTAGAGCCAATATTCCCAAATTCTCGCTTGCTACTCTCGCTCGTATTAAAATTATAGCTTATTAAATAAATTTTCATTGTGAAATTTTGAAAATGAAACCCCATCAGAATTGTGTTTCCCCGTTTTTATATTACAATGTAATTGCTGCATCACAAATTTTGAATATTGTTTGCTCGCTCGCTCAATATTCAAATCCTACAACAAAACTGCAAAGCATGAGCTAAAGTTATATCTTGGACATGTAAAGAGAAAAACCATACACATGTTTACACACACTTGATAAATAGGCACTGATTTAATTTTTCTACTTTAATATTTTTCCGTTCTTATAAATGCCCCTTCTCATGTGTGATTAGAGCCCCTTTTCACCTCTGATAACTGCCTTTTTTACCTTTTCTACACATTCATTTATTTTTTAATGAATGTCCTTTTCCCCATAATAAGTACCACGTTTCCCTTTTCCATAACATGTGTCCCTAATCCAAAGTGACTTAGAGCCAATATTCCCAAATTCTCGCTTGCTACTCTCGCTCATATTAAAAGTATAGCTTATTAAATAAATTTTCATTGTGAAATTTCAAATGAAATTTCAGAATTGTGTTTCCCTGTTTTTATATTACAATGTAATTGCTACCTCACAGACTTTTGAATATTGTTTGCTCGCTCGCTCGCTCAATATTCAAATCATACCACAAAACTGCAAAGCATGAGCTAAAGTTATATCTTGGACATGTAAAGAGAAAAACCATATACATGTTTACACACCCTTAATAAATAGGCACTGATTTAATTTTTTTACTTTAATATTTTTCCGTTCTTATAAATGCCCCTTCTCATGTGTGATTAGAGCCCCTTTTCACCTCTGATAACTGCCTTTTCTACCTTTTCTACACATTCATTTATTGCTGCATCACAAGTTGTATCTTGGACATGTAAAGAGAAAAACCATATACATGTTTACACACCCTCACCCCATACATGTACACAGACACACACACTTTTTTTTTTCTTTTCATAATTTTTTTATTCCTTGATTCAGTTTTTCAAAACGAATAATTACAAATTAAGCATTAATTACACAATATAATTCAACATGGCAATAAACACAATACAAATTATATATTTCCATAACGTGCCATCCATAAATAAACAACAATAGTACAATTTAACTGAACAAGGTATAGATTAAAACCTGATAGGTGCAAATTCAAAGTATATAGGGCAGTTGTGATAATGAAATAATTTCTTTAAAACTGTTTGTGATATTATCGTGTATGTCCTCCTTCCGTCCAACATTCAAAATAATTCAATTTCTTTAGATGTAGACTTAACTTATTTCGAGCTATTGCCTTTTTATGTTCATTATCCTTACTTTCTAAAAGTGCATTATAGATTTCTTTCTTTGTTGGGGGCGTTCCTTTTGATCTCGCATTGTATATGATATACTTTATGAGTATAATTAAGTGGTTAATATACATGTGCTTTTCTGATTTTCCATCACACACACACACACACGCGCACACACACACACACCCACCCCCCACACACACACACACACATATATATATATATATATATTTATATATATATATATATATATATTTGGTCCTTGAGGGAAATCATACCCCCTACTTTAGTTATGAGGACCTCTCTACGCCAGTGATGGTGACATCCGAGTCACCAAGTCGGATGAATATTTCATGTATCTAAATATACCAAATGAGCAATATCATGAATATGTATATGTTTCATATTTCATTCACGTGATGAACTGATCACCATGATACGACTCGACTCCATATGAGTACAACAGCTAGGGCCTATGTCAGTAACATACAATGTATTGGAGGTGTCATACTGTCTTGCTATAATATTCGCGTGTACTTGTGCAATACGTGTGCATCTGCTTGCATTTAGCCCATCGTCTCTTGAATGGACCACATAGTGTGATCATAATAATATATCTGCCTGAGCTCGACAGCTTTTAGTGCATGTACACAGGCAGACAGAGAAAATCATCAAGGCAAATTTATTTCTGCCTGTACTTGAGTTTTGTCGGACAATGGTTGTAAGAGCAAGTGGAATACTGTGTATTTGTTTAGCCTTCATTATTATATTCTTCCTTCAAAGATTATGACGCTTAGTACTTGTAGTAGGCCCATTAGTGTTTAACAATTTTTCTTCTGATGTTCATGCATTCCACTCATGTTTTCACATGGCTTAAATACATGTAAGATATGGGCGGGACTGTACAGTCTCCACGTACATTATGAGGCGAGATACAATATTAATACTATATTTCCTGGTCCCGAATTTGTTTCTTTGGACTTAGCGCTCAAACTGCATTCGGAATAAAAAGTCAGCGGTTGCATGCAGTTAGGGCCTGAGAAAGGTGAGTGGGCCTACATATTTTTTAACAATTATAAGCAGTACTCCAGTGGCGGATTGGGGGGGGGGGGGGAGGGGTACTTCCGGCCCATGTCTACCCCCTTTGAAAGAAAAGGGTAGGCCTATATTGTGCCCCATTTTTATAAATTTTGCTTCTCTTCTTATAACTGAGATTTGTTTGTTTGTTTGCCAGAATTTAAAAAAAAAAGATTTGTGCCCCCGGCTTTTGACAAAATCCTGAATCTGCCCCTGAGCTACTTAGTGCATTGTTGCTGGTATATCCGGATTATGATAGTGTCGAATATTGAGGCCCCGTATTGCAGTCTTTGCATCGTATAATGTTGCTCTTACAAAATGCCACACAATATAGGATACTTGTCGTGTAGTCTTCATTGGTTGTGCATCGTTACTTAAAAGATACACTACAAAATATTTCACTTTGGTTTAAAGTAGCCTGCTACGTACTTATGTAGTGCATTCGATCATTTTGTTGAGCTGAGAGATGCCTGTACGCACCGTCCAGGGGATATGCCCAGGTGCCCAGTGTCTGGAACACCTTATAAAACACACAATGACATTGGAAAGTATTAAGCCAAAATTGCTTTATGAAGCACTAAGATGTAGTGTTTATAGTGGTCATGGTTATGATGATAATGATTATTAATATTTTTATTAATAGTATTATTATCATTTTTATTGTTTTGTTATTACTATTATTAGCATTATTATTATTATTATTATTATCACTACTATTACTAATACTATATAGGCCTGTGCTTCTTCTTCATCAAACTATATACATGTACTTCTACTATAATACTAAGTACTACTCCTCCTACTACTACTACGGCTACTACTATACTAAGGAGGTCTTTGCTGCTGCTGCTACTACTACTACTACTACTAGACTACTACTGCTGCTACTACTAAATTAAGACTACTATTATTGTCATTACTCATGATTATCATTCTTACCAATTACCATGGTGGTTGGCATTGTCATCATCGTCATCAGCAGCATCAGACCTTCAAATCTACTGAGGAACTCACAGATCTTGTGAAATGAATATTATTATTGGATGATAAACTTCGACATTTTTTGAATTATATTTTACGTTTCTGTCTGATGTAAACTGCAAATCACCTCCCCCAAAACACGAAACTAAACAAAACAAAACAAAACAAAAAAATCCAAACGAAAAAACCAAAAAAACAAAAAAAAACAAAACAAAACAACAACTTATTATCACGGGCACAACTTTGCTAAGGGGAAGGCTGAGGCGCTTGCCCGAATTTCAACTTTCCATTTTCCATGTAGTTTCTAAATGTAGTTGAGCGAGCGAAAGAAAATGTAATTTTGTTTTCAAGTTATACATGTTGAGATATAGTCCATTTGACACTCCTATGTAGTCAATAGCGGACCTAGAAAAGTTGCGTACACTGAAGTTTTTTGTTGATTTGTGATCTTATGTGGTCCTAGAACAATTTCAGCTTTGTTGCCCAAACGGCAACCTTGAGCAATTTTCATAATTTGCATAAATCCAAAATGGCGCCTGGTAGCCATATTGAAACCCAACTTTTGAAATACATGTCACATACTGGTGTATGATGCATGTATATAGGGGTTTCGAGGGACGTAGAATTCATTTCTAACGCTATTTTTGCAATTAAAGGTCACGTTTAGGTCATAAAGGTCAAATAAAGGTCAACTGTTACCTGTTATATGATCGTGCCTACATTAGATTTTTAGATGTCTAATTTTTAAATGAAGGGGCTTTGGGTGTGTAGAACTAATCCAGGGGCACAATTCTGAATACTATTCTCTGAGTCCTGACAATGAACTAAAAATGACAGATATTTGAATTTGACCTCTGTGACCCAGGGGTAATTAGATTGAACTTAGAACTGACCTTCAGTTCCTGAACTCGACTTACATTGAAATTATAACATAACTAAGGCATTCGATACCACATACCCGTCAAAGACAAATCATATCTAAAACAAAGTATTATTCATTATAATATAAAGTTCAACTTTGACCTTGAATTGACCCCTTCTGGCAATGAATGAATGACCCCAGAGATTAGTTATACACACCCAAAACCCCTTCATTTAAACATTAGACATCTATGACAGTTTAAAAATCTAACGTATGCACGGTCATGTAAACATGTAACAAATTTGACCTATATTTGACCTTTATGACCTAAACGTGAACTTAAATTGCGAAAGTTGCGTTAGAAATGAATTTTACGTCCCTCGAAACCCCTATATACATACATCATATATACACTAGTATGTGACATGTAATTCAAAAGTTGGGTTTCAATATGGCTACCAGGCGCCATTTGGGATTTATGCAAATTATGAAAATTGCTCAAGGTTGCCGTTTGCGCAACAAAGCTGAAATTGTTCTAGGACCACATAAGATCACGAATCAGCAAAAAAACTTCAGTGTACGCAACTTTTCTAGGTTCATGAAATGTCAAGCCGACTAATATGTCGCATTGGAAAAAAAGGTGAATTCTGGTCATGCGATTTCATTGTGAAAGAAACTGTCTCAAAGTAATTGGGAAAGGTTGATCATGTAAAAATTGGTGTATAATTACTGGGTTTAAATCACCGAAATGATAAGAAATTGACCCAACGGCCTCACTAAAAAGCACATGCATGTACTGCACACAGAAATTGGTATATGGGACTGCGAGCACGTGTGGCTAGAATATTCGTCACGAACACTTCAGCCATTCCTCGTCATATTTTGAATATGAGAGCATTTGAAAAGCAGTCTTTTTCAGAGGACATTTCTACTGTGATTTCTTCCAAACTGACATGAACAAAATGAGGAAGCTCACAACATATTGTGCACCTTTACTAGAACTCAATTAACCTTCTTTATAATTTTTATTTCGATGTTCTTATCTTGATTAGTTGTATTTTCACTATCGCGATCAATGTCATTGTATTTTGTATAATTACTGTTTGTCTCTTCCACCTTCCTTTTTTCCCTCCTACTTTTCCTATAATTCAATTTCTTCCCTTTTCATCTTGTCCTTCTCCTGAACAAATCCACATAATTATATGCAACTTGAAATCTTCATTCATTTAATCTCTTTACTTTCTCCTTTCCTATTTGTTCTTTCTTCTTCTTCTCTCTCTGTCTCTCTTCCAACCTTGTCTCTTTTCTCATATCCTCCTTCTCTTTACTTTTCTGTATCATAGTTTTGTTGTCATGTCGATACGCTACTATTTTGATGCATATTTAAAGATGCATATATACTTATTTGATAATTTGTATTTTCTTTTGTATTTAAAATGTTTAAAATTTATTTTTGTATAATTTCCTTTAATCAGGACCATGATGTAAAACAGCTTTCGGTGATCATGTTTTATCCTGAATAAATATGTTTCAATAGTAATTAAACAAAATTTAAAAAAATTAAACAACCCCTACACCTGACTGGCAATCATCATGATTATAGAGTAGCGGATTCCGGTATATGTGTGGTTTCGGTTGCCCGAATTTTATTCATAACAAGAAAGGACCAATCCATCTTGTCCATGCAGCTAAATCTCAAGCTTGCCCAAAACAGATGAACAGTGTTACCAAGAAGTTATCACAGAACTGTGATAACTCCTTGGTGTTACGATATGCGATACTGTGTATCGGAATCGGTACTACTTCGATTGGACCACGGAGGTACCGTGGTCCAGTGGTTTAAGGCGCTTGACTGGAGATGCGAGGATCGGGCGTTCGATCCCCGGCACGGCACTTATGCCCTTGAGCAAGGCATTTTATCTACATTGCTCTTTTATCGTACATCAAATAAATGAAGTGCTATATGTATATTGATACCAGCGTGTGCATGCGTGTTATTAAAAAAAAAAAAAAAAAAAAAAAAGATTAAACATGTCTACCAACTAACTAATCTGTCTGCTAACTGTCATCAATATATTGCGTATACAGCAAATACCAAGGCCTCTAACATGACAAACAGCACGACACGTGGACGTTCAAGATTAGCTCGTCAACACCAGGCCAGGATTTTTTTTTTTATTATTATTATTATTTTTTTTTTTTAATAATGCCTTTCATTCAACTAACAGAGTTATTTGAAGATGGGTCCCAAAGTGGTGAAACTACATTTTTT